>OW387024.1:62403125-63003125 GCA_936439885.1 Nowickia ferox
TTTATAGCACATACAAACATAAAATAGTTAATGATTGTGGTTTTTTTTAAATGTTATAATAACGTTAAAAAAAGTTTTAACGCACTAATAATCTCAAATTATTATTTTACTTATTCAGTAAAATATTTGTTTATTAAAAATACGTAGGTACATTGAAATTGATTATTGAATGGTTAGCTGGATCATATGCGCATTTCACTGTAGATCATCAGGGAACCTTTACCCAGCAATAAATACATGTACATTTATGAGAAAAATCCTCCATACAGAAGAATTTTTTTAAGAAATTAAAATTTTATATTTTCAACAAATTCTGCAAGAAAGCATTTAGCAGAATTTTTTGCAAGTTGAATGCTGTTTAACTAATGAAAATGCTAGATCTAGCAGTAAAAATGCTAAAATGGCAACAATGAAACTATCCCAAACGCCTTTTGCTGTCATTGTGGATTATTAGTGCGTTAAAAACTTTTAAACGTAATTGCAACATTTCCTATAAAAATACCTGTAAATACTAATGAGTTTGTATAAACATGAAATTCAAAGCTATTTCAATAATTTTTTCTACATTTAAATCTAGCATTATACTTTTCTTCTATAGAACATTTTAGTAGAATTTTTTTACCGATTTAGCATTATCTCACCATCATTTTCTGGCAACACTGGTTGTTATGTTGAGAACTTATGGATTTTTTTTAAAGACATGTTGATACATACATACGAGTAGATATACATATGTATATAAACATGCACAAGTAAATATAAATTCGTTTGCTAATGTCTGTATTGTGTATGTATCTATATGTATGGATGTTAAAAAAAGTAAATCCCTTGCTAAAGATCATGGATTTCTTATAAATATTTTAAAGTGGACAAGATTGTTTGTTTGATGGTGCTTGTTGTTGGTATTTTCCTTTCATTCATGTGTTATTTTTTTTTTTAAATAAATTTAGTAAAAATTACTTCTACTTAATTAAGGTGGTGTTTGTATATAGGCAATCCTCAGGGATTGATTCACTGGCTGAGTTCAATTAATGATGAAGGTACTTATGAACATACATATGTATATATTATTATTATTTTCTAAAATTCTTCAGAAAAACTCCTTTATAGTATATATGTACATACATATGTATGTATGTAAATAGATACATATATATATGTATGTATGGTGTAGTATATGAAAGAAATATTTTTTAATATGTAGGAAAAAAAACATAAAGGTTGAGATGAGAATATGAACTCACGTTCTTCTATTTTCAGAACGAATGTTTGATTCACATTTTGTTTTATTGGCATTTTGCACTTATTTTAAAGCTCTAAAACTTAGTTTAATTACATACATACATACATATGTATGTACCTATGTAGGTGCTTATGTACATATGTAAATAAGTATGTATGTAATACCTACATGAATGTTTGTATCTAAGTACTCGTATGTATACCTATCATTGCAAATGATAAATTTATTAATGTTTTCCCCAGCAAAAAAATTAATGCGTTCAAGATTTAATAGTGTTTCATGCTTTCTTTAGCATTTGTGTCTTCGAATGCATTCTAAAGTTCATCGCAAATCGTAATAAAGCTATAGTTTTTGAACTCATCAAAAACGCATGCAATATTAGTGGGTAATTAACATTTGAATTAAATAGGCATGTATGTAAAAACAGAATTAAATCAACGCTTTGACACATTGTCATAAAATAAGTTTTATCTCCATCAAATAATAAGAGTGCAATAGCTCGGTGGTAGAGAGTGTGTCTTCACAGTCTTAACAGCAAGGTTCGTATCCTGGCTGCGACGAGGTTTTTTTTGTTTTGTAAAAAACGTCATCGAATCAGGCAACTTTTATGGGTTCTAAGCGCTCATTCAATGAAGAGCAGTTTTGTTAAATCTGAACCCATGGTCGCCAGTGACACGCCTGTGTTAAAATCTTGCGTTTTGCACCTGAATTGAACCCATGCATTAACTATTTCTTTTGCATGTCTTTTTTGCTGGGTCCGAAAATAACTTAATTATTCGATTGCTAAATAAACTTACCTAAGGAGAAGTGTTGGGTTTTCAAAAAAAAAAAAAAATTTATAACTTTTATATCTAAAGCCAGTTTGTATTCCTGCATTTTATTGGTAGATCTGCAGCAGTAATGTTTAAAAAGTTTATTTTTAATTTAAATTTTCTTAGGTATTATAAGAAATTTCAACGGAACATAGTAGGCTAGTAAGTTATTTGCAACTTAACAAGCTACATATGTACATATCGCTCATTTTCTAAAAAAAAACATTATATATGTATATCAAAAAATGGGATTTTTGGGTTAATGATGCAAAATCCTCATATTGGTATTCATATTGTGTAAAAATTTCATACCATATATTGTATACTTAACTATCGAGAGACAAATAAAATTATCATTTTCCATTAAGTTGTGTGTAAATTGAAAACTTTAAAGTTTAAAATAAACTAGTTTTTTTTTATTTAATAAACGAGCGATATGTAGGTATGACATTATATTGAGGGGTAACAAAAACTTTTTTTGAAGTGAGTCGCTCCAATGTACATATTTTAAAAAATTTATCGGAAGAGTAAATGAAAAAAGTTTTATAAACTAAAATATATTGTGTATATGTATATAAAAACACATATATTTTAACCCTTATACCCATGCATATTGCTGCAAAGTGCCTATATTTCAGTTTCACTAGACTTAATTCATACGGTCCTGTTCTGCAAATCACGACATGTAAAAACACGATGATTTTAAAAAATTAATGAAAGCTAAATAATTGCTTTTTTAAATTGCACGATTGAAAGCGTTGGAAGTTGGAAGAAAATATTCTATTATAAATGACAAAAACTTAAAATACAATGAAAACCCACTATCAGTCAACTATTAGTGGTTTACTTTTGAAATCACGTGATTTGAAATCACCATGATTTTCAGCACAGGCCCGATAAATTTGAAAGTATGTATTTATACAAGTTCGCTGTTGAGCACACACAGTCATGTTAACAAGGCAAGCGTCAGTTAAGGAATATTTTGTCCGCAAGATGCATTTAAAATGCAGTTTTGCGCTGAATATTGCAGTTTAATTGGTAATAGATACGAAAGTTTTCTCATAAAATTACGCATGTCTACGTATCTACATATATACACATACGTACATATGCACGCATGTCTTTTCTCTACATTTTATGATTTGTGAAGGGTATATAAGATTCGGCACAGCCGAATATAGCACTCTTACTTGTTGTTTATTATTTTGGATTATTGTTGTTGTGAATCGTCCAATATGACATGCCAGTTCGCGCAATGTAATTGGTTAATTAATTTTTTAGGCACAATGAATGTTTAAGCCTATTATTTCCAACATAACTGCACCTACATATAAAGGGTGTTTTTTTATTGAGGTATAGAACTTTAAGTTGGCATCACTTTTTTAACTGGCGGCCATTTTGTCAGCTGTCAAGTGATTAATATTTAGTTTGGTTTGCCATTTCATCATGAACAGGTTGACAAAAGAACAACGCTTGCAAATCGTGCAAATTTATTTCGAAAATAATGGTTCAGTTCGCGAAGTTTACCGCAAGCTCCGTCCATTTTATGGTCGACATAATCGTCCATCAGAGCAATTATGGAATGGACCTGTCAATTGGCTACCAAGATCGTGTGATTTGACACCATTGGATTATTTTCTTTGGGGATATGTGAAGTCGCTCGTCTACGCCAACAAACCAGAAACGTTAGGGGACTTGGAAGCCAACATTCGTGACGTTATTGCCAACATACATATGCTCGAAAAAGTGGTTGAAAATTGGACCTGTAGAATTGGCTTTATTCGAGCCAGCCGCGGCGGCCACATGCCCGAAATCATATTTAAACGTTAATGGCATAAAATTATCCTTCCAATAAAGCCAAACTGATGGACATTAAAACGATTTTCTTGTGTTTTATTTCAATTCGAAGTTCTATACCTCTAAAAAAAACACCCTATATATACATATGTCGTTTTATTAACAATATATAGCACTAAAATAAATAAAAATTGTTGTTTAGCCCAAAAGAATGTACAGCATTAAATATATTAACTTTATAATGTTTTCCTGAATGAAATAAAAAATATCGTAAATATGAAAAAAATTGCAACTTTCACAAAAAAAAAATTTAATATACATATTTAAAAAAAAAATTTTTTTGTTTAACACTGTAGGTTAATCTATTTTCAACTAAAAAAAATATTACACAAACAAAAAAAATTTCTCTAAGCGCTATTAATTAAACGCCGCGGCGCAAAATGGGCCTTTTCGACCACTGTGCATTGTGCCGATAGTGGGATCTACACAGAAAAATTTATTGTTGAATTTTTTTCAATTAAGTGATTGCCTAGAAAAAATTATATTTTTGATTAATATTTTAATTGAATATAAGTTTATATTAACTGAATTTACAGCTCTATCAAAAAAGTGTTATCAACAGCGATTAACTCAGAATACTATGAAATGGTTCACAATTATTACATATTAATTGTATGTAAATAATGTAACTTTTGTTTTTATGTGTGAAAATCGAGCTGTTTTTTACAGTATGCCTCATTGATTTGAAATATATTTTCAATTAAATAAATCAATTAATCTTTTAATTGGTTTTGATATTTTATATTGGAGAAAAAAATTACTCAGCTTAAATTTTTTTTTTTTGATTCGTAGTAATTTTGACATGCATTGAATAAAAATAAAATATTAAAATAAAAAAACAAAAAATTCATTTCGTTCCTTTTTGTTGAGAAATAACAAGCAAATAACAATAAGAAATACAATCTTATAGACCAAATGTGGATGGTAAAGTTAGTACATTGGCGGTATTTGGGGTTCGATGGAAATGGCCCTGCGTAAGTACATATGGAAAATATCGTAGCCTTTCTTTAATATCCAATCGCAAAATACACACACAATTCAAATAAAAGCTACGATGTTCTGCAAGACTATGAAACACCAAATACTATGCAGCAGGTTAGTTAGGCTTTTGGCACACTTTTGAAAATTTTCCACTTTTTGAAATTTTTCCACTTTTTGAAATTTTTTCTAGATTTCAATTACCATTTTAATTGAATTTTTAAACATTTTTAATTAGTTTTTTAATTGAATCTTTAAAACTATTTCAATTAAATTTTAATTGAATCTTTAAAAACCCATGAATTTAATTTTTAGTCAATGTAGAATTTTTTTAATTGAAAAAATCAAAAATATTTTCAACTAAAATAGATGAGTTAATACTACAATTTCCGTGATTGGTTGAAAACATATTAATTTTTTAACTGAATCTTTGTTTTTTTTTTTAATTGAATCTTGTTTTTACTTTTTTCTGTGTAGGCTTTAATAAGTATTAGGAAATTTTATTTGTTTTTTTTTCATATTTAACTTTCAAAATAAAAAGCATACTGAGTATTGTACGATTCCCTAAATCATTATCGACTGATTCCTTTACAACTCTCCCAATGGCCGATATAAGATTAACATTGAGAATCCTCATACGATTCTTAAAGTTCTTCATAAAAGAGTTGTAAGATAATCTCTAGATGCATCTCAAATTATTGCGTCTCCGACTAATAAAAGCGCCTTCTGCGGCTCTTGTACACGGTAACAGTTTCTCCCGCTCTCAGCTCGTCTGCGATTGAAAATGCATACGATTCACAATAGACTCTTCTGCGATTGAAAAGGCTAGCTGGGGAGTGTGGTATTGAAAAAAATGTGAGTGTATTGCAACTTTCTTGCAATTAGTTTTCATGCGTGAAAACTTTAAACTCGTTTTCGGTAAAACCAGTTTTTGGAGTTATGACGTTATTGAAGTAAATGAGCGATGTGTACAAACATACATATGTATCTACATATGTAACTTTATGAGCTCATTTTCACCACACATGTTTCATATCGATGGCCACAAGTAGAAAGGCCCTAGCTCGTATTTTCACAATATTGAGTTTATCAGTGCTTCCAATACATTTCACCCAAATACACCGTCACAAAAATCTATTGCAATAGTGTAAAAATAACGCTTTTACAAGCAGTTGTACAAGCACTTGTACTCTTTATTATAATGTTTTTACTTTCTCCTGTAAAGTTACAGTTATTTGATTTAGGGCCTTTCTACTTGTGACCAACGATATGTATGTACATTTCTTTCAGAGCAGACCAGCCAATATCTTAACGTTTTTGTACATTACATAAAAATTCTGCGTTTATTTTTATACTCAGACACACTTTTCTGTTCTTAAAAATAATTATTTTTGTAAGATTTCATAAGTTTCGTAAAAAGTATGTACATATATACATACATATGTACATATGTATACATACACATACATACATACATACATATGTATGTACATATGTATGTAATTATTTTTTTACTTACACCCAAACTCTGCAGCGATGGAAAACGCTTCTTTAATGGATTTAACATTAAAATTCTTTAATATGTGTGCATGTATGTAGTGTGTATATTAAAAATTTATATTTTTGTTTTAAGCAAACTTATATCTTTTTGAATTTCTCCTTTCTCACATTAAATATATTTGTATCGTTATTTAAATTTCGTGTTCGATAAAATATGTATACACCAGTCGATTTCAATGAATCTTTAATATTAAAATTTTGAATAAAGTAAACATATTGTTAAGTTGAAATGATTTTCCCAAATTGTAAAATTTGCTCTTAGTTTTTATTCAAAGAAATTGGGTCTCAAGAGTGTTGTCGGATATGGCGATATCTCGCCAAACGTGGCGATACTAATTTGTTTTTGGCGATGAAAATTTTGAAGTGGCGATTGGCGATTTACTTCGCAATGTTTGGAGTCCTTGGAGATTATTTGGACTATATTTTTATGATTTCAATAATATAGAATAATGTTAAAAATATTACATATTTATGTAAAGAATTTTTTCTGCAACATAAGCTATTTCGTACAAAAGCGAATTGTTTTCTATATACATACGTATAAAGAAATTGCTATCAGAAATGCTTGATCCACTTTCAGAAAATATGTACATATATATTCCAAGTTTATGGTCATTATTAAATTTCTAAATGCTGTAACTCTTTATATAAAACAAAATTTTTTGCGATTCCAGAAATTAAAAAAAAACATATGTAATTTATTTATGATATTGAAAATAATGAGTACGATATGATATGTGTACTTAAATACATATTTAAGTGAACGTTAATTATATTTTATCACAAGAATTAATTTATCCTATTAAGATTTATCTTCTGAAATAAGTTATTTTTGATTTTTTTTATACGCCGGTACTTGCATGTACGTTTCATAAATGAACTGCTGTTGATGTACATAAATACTTTTCTTAAACAGTATAATTTTTATGTTTTACGATAGGTATTATCTACACAGAAAAAAGTAAAAATTCATTAGTTTTCAACCAGTCACGGAAATTGTAGTATTAACTCATGCATTTTAATTGGAAATTTTTCAATTAAAAAATATTAAATTAACTAAAAATTTAATTGATGCTTTTTTAAAGATACAATTAAAATTTAATTGAAATATTTTTAAAGATTCAATTAAAAAATTTATTGAAATACATATTTTTTAAGATTCAAATAAAATAGTAATTGAAATATAGAAAAACTCTAATAGTATAAAATTTTAAAAAAATTATTAAAATTTCCAAAAGCCTAAATGATGCATCGTATGGCTTTTGAAGTTCGAATGGTGCACAAAAGTACAATGGCCGTTTTCGATGTTTGATAGTCTTGCGAAGTGTAAATGCAGAATATCAGTGCTCTTCTTTGATGTGTATGTATTTTGTGATTGGAGTTTAAAGAAAGGCTGCGATATTTTCTATAAATATATTCTTACAAAAGACCATTTGCATCGCACCACAAATACCGCCAATGTACTAACTTTTCCATCCACATTTTGTCTATCAGCTTGAATTCCTTATTATTATTATTTGCTTGTCAGAACAAAATGAATTTTTGTTTTCTTATTTTAATATTTTATTTTTATTCAACGCATGTCAAAATTACTACAAATAAAATAAAAAAAATATTAAGCTGAGTAGTTTTTTCTCCAATATAAAATATCAAAACCAATTAAAAGATTAATTGAGTATTTTAATTGAAAATATTTTTTCAATACAATGTGGCATACTATAAAAACAGCTCGAATTTCACACATAAAAACAAAAGTTACATTATTTACATACAATTCATATGTAATAAATGTTAACCATTTCATAGTATTGTGAGTTGAACTCTGTTGATAACACTTTTTTGATAGAGCAGTAAATTCAATTAATATAAACATATATTAAATTAAAATATTAATCAAATATATTATTTTTTCTAAGTAATCACTTAATTGAAAAAAATTCGACAATAATTTTTTCTGTGTTCTGAGTTAGAAATATGTAGCACAATTACGAAATACAAAAATCTTTTGTAGCTCAAAATTAATGTTTTATTATATTGGCGATATTCGACAAGAAATTTGACGGTGCGGCTAAAAATAAATCTGACAACACTGACTCTCATTTGCATGATGAGAACAAAAAAAATTCTTAAAATCACTGTTGCCAGAAAATTTTCTCCTAAAATTGGCCTAAAAAGTCTGCAAAATCTGCATATTTTTTCAATCTGCAAAAAATCTGATAGCCTGGAAACAAATGCAAATTCATTTACCAAACTTTTTTTTATAAAATAAAGAATTTATGGAAAATATCTACAAATTTCACTTTGATTCCTTTCAATTAACAAAATTTTTAAAATCAGTGTAAAAGTTTACCCAGTTATTAACAATTTCGTTATTTTCGTTTAATATTGCTTCTATAGATAAGCTTAATACCCATATTCATAAAGCATTTTAAGGTTCTTGCAATGGTCGTTCATGAGCTGGACGGAGTGTGAAAATTGTATATTTTTTAGTCATTCAGTAGACCATAAAACTTGCCCAAATTTTGCAGTTTTCATATGAGGTGATTTTAAGATCAGATTTCATGTATATAGTTTTACTTGCCCAAATGACATTGTATAAAGTCTGCAATTTAAGGACAGAAATCTCCAAATCTCACAATGTCAATTAAAAAAAGTCAGGGAAATGTAACGAAATCTGCAAATCTGGCAACAGTGCTTGAAATATTTTATATATGTATCTATATACATCCACCCAATTGACCTGAAATTCGATAAAAACTAATGTTCACTAAAGCGAAGAAATTTCGAAATAAAATTTTTTGATATATGTTCGCAAATCTAAAAAAATTAAAATGTTCGCTAAAGCTTAAAAATAATTACATACTACATACATACATACATACATATGTGCAGTAATTGAACAAAAAAAAATTGACAACGATAGCCTAGTGATGTGTGGTAGTGTGTCAGAATGGAGGTTAAAGAATTAAAATAAAATAAGTAAATTAAAATATTATTATTAAAAATTCCTTTTTTTACTTTTCTGCTGCCTTTTTGTGATGTCGAAATGTCGAATGTTTTTTGTGACAAAACTAGGGTAATCGATTATTCGACTTTTTCTAGAAACCGGGTTTCGAATAGTTCGAATATTTGAAATTATGAAAAACCCGGTTTCGGTTTTTACAATTTAGGAAAAACTGGTCAACCGGTTTTTTAAGTAAGAAAATTATTATACAAAAGCTTTGAATTTTAATTGCTTTATTAACAAAAAAATTAACAGTTTATGTAAATACTATAAAACAATACAAAAATTAAAGATAAAACATAAAAATTAATTTCATATGCTTATGTATAGTACACGTGTATATTATATATACATATGAATGTATGGACATGGTGGATATCTACCTCTATATAAAATATGGAGCAGAATGTGAACAAAACTAAAAAAACACTTTTTGCAAATGGATTTTGACTCCATTGCACACCATAAGGCCAATTTAATTCGCCTTTGCTACATTCTCATAAAATAATTTCGCTTTAATTTCATGTTTCAGTAAGGGCTAATAAATCAGTCACTGATTATATGTATTTTATTTTTAAATCCTATTTAAACACAAAATTTTGTTTTTGACCCCAAAATTAAATGAATCTTAAATAGCCAACATTATGCATTTAAGTCTTGTTTAAGTTTTACACATCCTCGTATACTATAAGTTTTGTGCATGTGTGTGTTTTTTGAAGGATTGTACATGAACATCATGTGGTCGTATTAAAAAGAATTTCATTTAATTTTCGCAAATATGAAACAAATGCGACACATATTTTCATATCATGAAATATATAAATAGAAAAATGCATTCCGATGCTCTTTTTGCATCATAAAAGGTTTTTGCCATTTCACTTTTGTGCAAATTGATAAATCAACTTTCTTATTTATATTGAACAACTGTTATTTGGAAAGCTTTTCATAATATTTGGAAATCTTGTAGTGCTACCGGACTTTCAACGTAATTTGATAAAAACTTTAGTTAGCCACTGAAAAAAGTGTATTTAAATCAAAGTCAGGCGAACACATACATATATAATGTGAAAGAGAGTAAAATGCATGCTTGTACGAATGTACGTGAAAGTAAGAGCATAACAAAGTGCCCACGGGCGGCTTTTTGCTTATCTCTGATTTAAATACATATAAATTTCTTATGAAAATTAAGTTTAACTATATTTAAATATTCTCTGATTTATTAGCCATAAGTGTTGCTATGGTCAGAAAACGCTTAGAACTTTAACACTGACAAAAAGTAGGAAAATCAACAGAACACGTTGGTCTACATGGCAAAAACTATTTTTTTTGCAAAATATACAAATCGAAAAGTATTCGACTCAGCCCGTTTTTAAATTGTAAAAAACCGGACTATTCGACATTCGAAAAATCAACATTTTGAAAAAACCGACAACCATATTGTAAAAAAAACCGGGTTTTAAAACCGGTTGAAAAACCAAGTCGATCACCCTAGACACAATTGAGTGACAGGTGAACTGTTTTCGATTCATTTTTGAGTGTCACTCTCGATAAATGTTCGAGATATATTTGAAATCGATATCAATAACGAAAGTCTTGGTCAACTGGGCATACATAATTACATACTATTTTGTTGCCTACAGACGAAGGACCATGTTAAGAAACATGTTTTTCTTCTACTGCTTTAGTTTTTGATTCAGACGATGGAACCAAAAACGAAGCATCAGTTCTATATGCTTATCGAATGTAGCAGAAATACATATACCCTATTATTGTGGTTGCATTTTTTATCAATGTATATATTATTTTCTTAATTCTTCATATGCGTTTGTTATTTGTAGCAATCACATTTTATACTCCATAATTCTGATAAATTTTTATATTAATTTATAAAATGTTTCCAATTTTCATTACGTTCAATTGTCACTATTTTGGCTTCTTTTTTTATTTACTACGCAAATTGCAAAATCACCGCACACAACTACTGCTCTTACATAGCGTCTACAACTGCGATTAACTCTGACATAATATGTGAGAGAACGTCGGCAGAATAACAAAAATAAAATGGCGATATTTCTCTTCATCTCATACAACAGGACAACGTAATTCTACTTTTCTTATAACATTTCATTTTATGCAAATTCTTATCGAGTTAACATGTATTATTTTTGTATAATTAAATATTTTGTTTTCACTTTTTCGCTCAAACTTTAATTCACAAATTAAATTTAACACATTTGAACATATAAAATCCCAGAAATATTGTCCAAAACATTGTTTTTCATTTATTTTAAGAAACACTCACACATGCATACGAATTTATTTTCATGTACGTGTGTTTTTTGACAATTCATCTCATAAGATTGTTGTTATGGGATTTCTTATAACAACTCTCTCATAAAAAATCTTATAAGATTGAGATAACACTAATATGAAGTCTACACGAATTTGACGATCTCATCTTACATATTATGTTAGGTGTAGACCCTATATTAACGAAATAAGACAGAGAAAATAATAAACTTCAATACAGACGAAGGAAAATTGCTTTTGGAACCATGAAATATCCAAAAATTAACAATAAACATTCCTACAAAGGATAGAACATTTATAGTATGTTTCCACCGGCTTGATTTAGACAAATCATGATAATTTGTACAGATCATGCTAATTTATACATTAATTACAATACATTTTGCATATGTATAAATCACCTCAAAGTAGTTGATTTATTTTAAATAATGCCAAAAATATTATTTTTCGAACTAAAATTATATATGCAACCCTGCGTTGCTTTTAGAACTACAAACTCCATCCTTCGGTCATCCATCAATAGTGATTTACAGTTTCTAAAAAATTACATTAATGAATATTTGATCAATTTTAAATGTCAACTACATGTGAATAAAATTTACATTGCAGTTGCTGCGCCCACTTTATAAAGCACGTGCATAAATTGAACACTAAAATTCGAACAAGAAATCACTCACAAGCTCGGTGGCAATGCTTTGAAGTGATTTACTTAAACTTACTTGATTTAAAATCGGTGGAAACATACTATTAGAGGAAGATGCATATGTTTCTATCAATATTCCGTCGTCTGTGGGCAGCTTTAAAATTTCTCACAATGGATTGCCGCCAACGTTGCCATATATATATATATACATACATACAATATATATCTAAATACTTAAAACATAAAATATTTTTTTGGAATCATAAGTTAAAAAAAACATGTAGACAGGGACTCGGACAATAAATTTTATCTTAACGAAAACCTAACAAAAGCTAATTTTGAAATATTTTGTGCTTCTATCTTCATAGGGCTTTTCCCATGCGTCCCATTAAAAAGAGCTTCCAAGGAAATCCATACGGTCCGAATTTGTCTTTACTTAATTACTTCTTAACGTTTTTGTCGACTAAACGTTGCCTTTAATTTCAACGATGTTGACTCCACTATTATCACAAAGTACTTACAGAGATCTCACGAGACGGAAGATAATTGGTGTTTTCGGAGGTCTCGCTCCAGGCTTGCCATTTTAGTACTTTTAAAGATTTTGAAAATAATGCTAAAACTATTTGGCATTTTTTGAACTTTGTTATCTCATTAAATTTATAAATTTTCCATAGATAATTCCTTAAGACAAATTAATATTACATATATGTTTTTCAAATTTATTTATCTTCATTAAGTGTTTAGTATGACAGGAGTCATATAACTGAACTGTTCTGAGATACACATATGGGTAGAAATATATTAAAGTAAACCATTTGAAATACTAAATTCACAAAATTTATTTTGAGTTTTATTCTTTTTAAGAGCTTATAGTGCCAATTAGGTTATTGATTAGGTACAATAAAAAAATCTCAATTTTATAATTTTTAAAATTAAAATTAAAAAATATCTTGAATACTAATATACCAGTAAGCATCCAACATGAAATCAAGCACAAAAATTCTAAACACAAAAATATCTAAGCGAATAATTTCGAAACAAAAAGTAAGCTATTAGCAAACAAGCTTTATCATTAAACTAGCATATTGCCCGCTACTTTGTTAGCGGATATTTTATATGTATTAAGCAAGCTCTATCATTTGAGAACCAAATAGATAGGATTCAAATAAATATACGCGAAACTCGTCATTTTGATATTGTGTTGAACTGGGTCCTTCTTCATGTTGATTCATTAAACCTACTAATAAAGCAATTTTATTTGTGACCGATATTGATAGGTGTGTTTCTTGTTCAAAAGAAATCTATTTTGATAGGCTATTCTAGTCATTTGAGAAAATCGTTTTATAAAGTACCAACCAAGTCCTTTTATTTGAAATCCATATTGATAGAGTGGACTTATAAGATAAGCATTCTATTTCCTGGGATACTTTTGAAGTTAATTCCTCAAATTTAATCGTTCACCCCTTTACTTCAGACTCGTATTGGTAGGCCAAACATATCAAGTTCCACTCTCCATTTCCTTGTTGAGGTCATCTCAGAATTTTTTTAATAATATTTGCAATGATACACTTACCAAATCGTTTTGGTTGAGAGCCATATTGACAGGAATGTTTTTCTTCAAAAATCATAATTTTCCTTTACGATTTTGTTTGTTGTAATACCTAGAAGCGATTTCTTTCATGTTGACAATTTTGTAGTTTTGGAGTTTTTTCGTTTTACGTTTTTTTTTGCTTTAGCAATCTTTTTTGTTTTGGTGAAAAAACGCACCTAATATGAACTTCATTTGAGGTTCTGAATTCATTTATTTATTTTATGAAATGGGATTTGTATAAGAAAAGTACCTAAAAGTGGTACTATTTTCAACACTTATCTGTGTAAATTGCCACACATTTGGCTTACAGAGCGATACGAACTTTAACCTAATCAAATCATACACATGAGATCAAATACTAACTAATTCTATTGATTTTATTTTGGAAGATAATTACTAAGCTATCCCCTTTTTTATTCAAATTTAATTCAGTTTGAATTGTTATTCTACATTGATATTGCGTTACTGGTCCTACTCGTGTTTTTCTATTTTTTAGATCTTAAGCGTTAAAATTTCCAAAAATCAATTTTTAATACATCCGCAGAGAAAAATAAAATTTAATTACTAATGTAATAAAAATTGAGCTGCATAGGAAAAGTCCAGAAATTTTATAATTTATTTGTTCAAATTTGAAAGAAGTGCAAACATATGTATGTAAGTACATAATATGTACTGTGAGTGAGCTGCAATTTTCATGGTTTTTGATGATTTACTCATACAATAAAATTTTTACTCACATGTTTTATTCAGTTTTAATCATGCAACAAAACTCAATGTTGAATATAATCACCACCATAGAAATGAACGCATCGTTGGAATAATTGTGAGTGGAGTGATCGAACTTGTTTTATTCAAACTTCTATGTGAACAAGCGCTGACTTTGAATAAAATCAAAGTAGTCTAGACTTGTGTCCAACAGCTCTTTTTGAACTAGTTCGTTCTGTTGGACACAAAAACATCAATGTAAATTAAATGGGTTTGAGACAATTTTTGATTCGAACGCTCTCAAACTAGTTCAAAAAGATCTGTTGGACACAACTCTAAAGTAGTCAACTTCGTTCAAGTTATATTAAAACACACACAAACAAACATGTCAAACAGAGGTGGAAAATTGGAGGTTTGTTTTTGTTCCAATTATAAAAAAGGTGTAACATTTCGTCGGCTTGTTTCTGGTTTGCGGCACAGTATATTGAAAATACATTATGTCTGCATCAAACCAGAAACAAGCCGACGATTTGTTTAACTACGAGTTTGAACAGAACAGAAACCAGAAGTTTTTTGAACGATTTGTACTTTTCTGTCGGCATAGACTCACTGTAAAATATGATTTCTTTGAAAATGTGCCCCATTTTCATCGATACATTTTGAACCGCTTTACCACTCGAAGATCCGATTATACATATTTATTTGTCATCTCAATACCTTGGATTTGAATACCAAGAACGACCCAATCGGACATTTCTAGCTCGAGATATGCTTGGTCAAGTGAAAAAAGGTCGCAAAAATTAAAAAATTACAATATCTCAAAAACTGTTCCATAAAAATAATTTAAAGTTGATTTTCGAATTCAGCGGAAGAAAATACATAAGGAAAATCACCTCTCATCAAATGTACATGAAAAAAAATTAATTTTGTAAACTAGTGTAATTTAAGTTTATTAAAAAAATTAAACTGAATCTCAGAAATTTATATAAAATTTTTTTCTCTAATATTTTTCAAAAAGTTCGTAGCGACTAGCTCTATTACACAGTTTCTTTACTCTTACCATCCCTGATATGAAACTCCTAAATTAAGTACACATAAGGTACGGTCACATTGGGAAAACATTTGCATGAAATCTGCTTTCCCATATTTCCATAAAATTTTTTCAAAACTAAGTAGTAGTCAAATTTTTTTGACCATTTTTGTTTGTTCAAAAACCCATCAAATAGTGTTATGTGCAAACATGGGAAAACATATTTTCTGTGCGGTCACACTTATGTCAAACAATATATTTAATCAAAATGTTTAATCCAAGTGTCAAAATTTAAAAACTTGATTTCCCAGAAATTTTTGTATAAATTTGTCACGGAAAATTTAAAAGATTTCGTTGCGTTATATTGTGCTCGGTCATAATAATGGAAGATTTTGATATATGTCAAATATTAGTATTAAACTGTGGAGCAGCATCATTATTAATGTTGGAGGAGGAAGAAAATGAAAAGAAAAAAAGGCAATGGGTAAGTAAATGGGTGCAACGAAGCAAAGAAGAAGGATGCTGTGCCATAACATAATAATATATATGTTTGCCTACCTTTGTATTTTGATTCATTGTGTAATCCTTAAAAGTAATTTATCAATTCCACTTTTAATAATTAAATTTTTGAAGCAACAAATGGTTTTAACGCACAGGTGTTTGTTTATTTTTATTTTATGACAGTGTCGTCAGTTATAGCGCTTTTGAACAAGTAATTAAACAAAACTTTTAGCGCTTTTTTAATTTCAGTTAGTCCCCTTTTACAATTGGGAAAATGAAATGCAGACATTTTTCTAATTCTCTTTTGAACTTAACTAAACCTTTTACAATTGGGAAATTAACAGACACACAAAAAATTTATAGTTTATTTACTGTTTGTTTGTTTTATGCCTTGATACTCATCAAGTATGCATACAGCCTCTGAAAGGAGAGAAAGCATGTGAAGCTATGGAATTTTTGTATATTTTTCATACCTATCAGGCATGTTCTGCAAATCACATTTTTCAAATCACATGTGATTTTGAAAGTAATTTTGGTCTTGCAGATATTTTTTTTTTTGCTCTTTTTAATAATTTTTCTATTGTATATCATTTCTGCACGACATTTATCCAATATGATTTTACAAAAGGTCTGCAAGAAAACTATTACTTTTAAAATCACATGTGATTTGAAAAATGTTATGTGGCTATGTGGTCGAAAAACGACAAAAAACATCTCTCTGAATGAAATTAAGTTTTGTGTAAATGGTTGTTTAAGCAATCATAATTTTTGCGATTTTTATTATACTTTTACACTAGAAGATACATCACTTGGAAACAGCTGTCATTTGCCACTGTTTATTCATACAAAAACTTTGTAAGAACAAATAATTTTTTGACCGAACTGACGAAAAATATTTGACAGAGGGTGGTCACACTATGTTCACATTAGAGAAACTTTTATTTGCTAACAAACAAATTTATTTTCTCTAAATGTTTTTTGCCCTCAAAAATATTTTGTGGTCAGATCTATGACAATCAAAAATTTCACGATTTTGGTCAAATGTTTTACAAGTCTGACCGTAGCTATACCCATACATACTTAAACATTGATTTGTTGGCTCTTTATAAATACAACATTCATACACAATGATTTTTTTATTTTCACTTTTACTCTGTATCAACTACTTGATGCTGATTAGAATGAACATTTTTTTCCTTTCGAATTATGTTCTTGTTCATGATACAATTATACAAGGTACTTGCACAAGCCCAGCCTGTTAATGTATACAATGCAGAATCTTGTCAAACTTTGTTTACAAGCTGCAAAAATGTTAGCGAATGTTTGTGAATAAAGGTAGAGGTCCATAGCTCGCTTTTTTCGCGTTACGCTTTCTATGCATCTGTCAAAAAAGTAGAATCAATGTAATAGTATCTGACAAGTTACATTGCAAAAAGCGCAGAACGCGTAGGCGCGTTCAAAGCAAAAAGTAGGTCTACTTTCTACTTTTGTACGCGTTACAAGCACCATGAAAGAAAGTCAGATGTTCTTGAATGCTAAAGATGTTAAATAATACTTTATTTCTTACGTTATCGGTAAATATTATTTTGCCGTGGATAATTTTTTTCTTTTTTTTTTCAATAAAAAAATTTCTTAGTAAAAAAAAAACTTGTTTAATAAAATATGTGAATATTTTCATTAATGCGATGTATTTTAATTAACTTTTCACCACACTTTTCTCAGTAACAAATTTTGCATATTAGTTATCGATTATTTTTACGTACTGAGTATGATCTCCGCTAAATCTGTATTAAATAGCTGCTTAGAAAAGTTATTGCTTAAGCCAATAATGTGCATACATTTATATGTAATTTTCAATTTACTTACATTAAAGTCAACAACAGCCGACAATCTGCTGGAATAGCCCTGGCCGAGTTCTTCTCAAGACTATCTTTTAAAATGCTGAATAAATAGTCAAACACATCTGCAGACATTCTTGTCGCGGTTCGAAATTTCTCAGAGTCAGAATTTTTAATTTTTTAAATGTGGTTTCAAAAAATCCACTTAAATTCCGTTCTAAATACAACGGCCGTACCCAAAACCTTTTCTTTTTTTGAAATTGTTCATAGGCATTTTTTGCACATACAATTAAATATACAAACTCGACTAACTCCACAAATTCTTTTAAAAACTCGATTTCACTCTCAATTTTTTCTTTATAAGTATTTATAAACAAACGCACACAGCTGATCAAAACAAAAATAAAATGGCGCATGAAAAGCAGTGCATGTAACTCAACGCGAACAAAGTATAGAATGAAACAAGAGGATGAAACGCGTGTAAAGCATAACGCGCAAAAAGCGAGCTATGGACCTCTACCTTAAAATGATTACAGTGTTGCCAATAAATTTGCATGTGGCTGTGTCTCCAATTACACATTGAAGAAAATTACACTACACATCCTTTGTGTAGGTTAAAATTAAAACAAAATGAAACAAAAATGGAAGTCAAAGTAGAATTACACATAGATTATACATGAATCTAATTATAGGCCTACACATGTGAGTAGAAATTACACACTCTGTATATTACACACGTATTGGCAACACTGAATGACTATAATCATTCATGAATGCCGCGTCTGCAATTGTACTTTAGTTACCCTTTAATTGTTATTTTTAACAACAAAAGACATCTGTTTTTGAGTAAATTCTGTTTGTTTCTACGAACAAAATGCGTGTGTTTCTTGGTGTTGCAATTTTGTTGTAGTCGTGCAAGTACCTTGTATAATTGTATCATGTTCTTGTTCAAAACACTCATTGTCGAGCCAAAAAACCAATTATTCGAACTGATTGGTTTGATGCTACGCATGATTATAAATCATATCCAACAACATTCCACTCACTTGAGCGATTAAAACTTAGCAACGAATAAGTGTGTTTTGAACAAGTTTGATTTTTTCAACAAAAATACATGTTTTTAGGACATTGATTACGTATGATTATTTTTCCGATCCCTCGTTGCAGTTCCCTGGTACATACATATATTCGAAATTTGTCCAAAGAAATTTTTACATAAATAAACTTTCTGTAATTTAAAACAGATACGAATTACAAAATAAAAGTATCAAAATCAGTTTTCATCGTTTTTGTCATCTAAAAGCACAGTTATCAAATAAGTACCAAGCAACTGTCCGATGATATGCTTTAAACTGCGATATTACCGTTGCTTACGTTACTAACCGTGTGTTTTTGCACAAATATGTTCACCGCATGTTATGTTTCCTTCTCAAAAGTCCCTTTCATTTGATCCCATATCACGGGAGTAGGAAAAAAGGAATAGGCTGTCATTTTGGAACGTCCGCATTTTGTGTTTTTACCGATTTTATTACTTCTTATCTTCTTAAAATATTTTTTTTAGCAGTATTTACATGTTTTTGGAATTTGATTCTATGTATTTAGTTTCGGAAAAATTAGGTTTAATCCTTTGCATTCGAACTTAAAAAAACCTGTTCTCAGTGGATTCACACACGCTTTACCGCCACTGGCTTGTGCTAGGTGATGATCACCCAATCACGTTATATATTTATATATAAATTATAGTGATATTTACCAGTAATTTTTTCAAAAGTACTTTTTTTTAAAAAAGTACCTTTTCCAAAAAGTACTCTTTCCGAAAGTATCTTTTCCAAAAAAGTACCATTTCCAAAAAGTATTTTTTCAAAACAGTGTCCTTTTTCAAAAACCACTTTTTATAGAAAGTACGTTTTTCAATAAAGTATCATTTCAAAAAAGTATCTCACCTGAAATTTTTTTTTTATTTTTTTAAATATTCTTCTTATACTCGTATACATATGTAAGTACTTTTCCCAAAAGATGTTTTTTTTAATGTATTTGCCTTAAAGCGAATTTCTAAGTGCAAATAACTTTTCTTAAAAGTATTTCTTTTGAAAAGCTACTCTTTTATAAAATACCATTGATAAAAGGTATATCTCTCGAAAATTACCTTATCCAAATTTTTTATATTCCAAAGGTAAATTTTCAAAAATTGGATTTTCAAAAAAGAACCAATTCTCTAAAGCACCCGTTCAAAAAAGTGTGTTACCAAAAATTATATTAAAAATTTTTTTTCGAAAAAAAGTAACTCTACTGGAAAATATTTTCTTTTCAGGGATACACTATATTAGTTAATAAAATGTAACTCAAATTTAAAATGTTTCAGTTATATGAACTCTTCCGAATATAAAATATTTAGCATCGTAGTGGTAGGAAGTCATAGTAAATTATTTCTACATGTACGATATGTCATATCTACCTTATCATTAAAAAAAGTAACGAAATAGGGTACGATTTTACCCGTTATATGTGCGAACAATAATATTTAAAAATTAACTAAAATTAATAGCCAAGGGCCTGTGGCAAAAAAACTAAATAAAAATATACTTATAGTATCAAACCAAAAAAGTTTGTCTTAAGTAGAACAAAAATAAGCAAATTAACTAACACTAGCATAATTAGTAAGGAACAAGCGACAATGGCAAGACTGTTGTAAATTTAGAGATGATAAAAATGAGATTTCATTACAAAAAAGCTTTCAGCAAATTGTAATAAGATGAATCAAAACAATTCATATATACCATTTGCAATAAAAGTTGCGTATATAAAGCAGAAATCTACATCAACTGACAACACACAAAGTGGACCAAACACAAAGAACGCTGACGCTGATGGTGAAGGTGTAGTGGCCTACGAAAACAGCCGGTTTTTCCCTTCTACTACGAGTTTGTCAGAATATTTACAACTTATATTGGTGTTATTTGCTCATTAATAATTATCACATGTAATTTGGCTTACAAAGCGATACGAACTTTAGCCTGATCAAATCACAAATATTTACATATTCTTATTCTCCCCTTCAAGGTCCTTCACTCAGCTAAATTTCAATTATAAAATGTTATTATTAATAAAACTATACGCATATATATATAAACTTAAGTCTTCTTGGAAAATAATACATAAGCCTAACATCTTAACTCAACTTAATTTTTTTAAGGTAGCTATATCAATATTAAAATGTTTGAGCATTAAAATTTGTATACAATTACGTTCAATAACTAACAGCCCATTCAATTATTCCTCATAAAAAGAAAACCTATTATCTTACCTCAGGTTTCCGCATTTTGCAATTTAGCCTAAAGCACTTATCTCGACTTACTACCAATAAAAATTATTTTGACTTTCAATATAGTAGCTTAAGGGCCATTTTCACAACGATACAAAAGTAAACGTTAAGAATTTAAAGTAAGTATTTTGTATTGAAATACTAGTTTTAAAACTCTTAAAGTATACTTTTAATCGTTATGAAAATGGCCCTAAGTTCACTTTAGTTTTTATTTTTCTGTCAATGGATTTTTTGATAAAATCTTAACTAAAAAACAACGAATTTATCTAATAAAAGTTTTTTATAAAATTAACACTTTCGTTCTAAATAAATGTGCATCTCTTTCGGTGGATAAAAATTTTAAACACAATTTATTTTAGACAAAACCCTTAATATCTCAAAACACGAAATTTCGACTTAAGCCATTATTATTTATTGCCACAGACATATAGATGAGTAAAATCTCAGTAATATCCAAGACAGGAAATCTCATGTAATAATAAATAAAAACAAACAGAATGTTTATAACTAGTATATTTGGTTCAGAAATCTAAACTTAAATATCTGAAAGTCCAAAAAAAAAGTATGAACAAAAAATATATATATATATAAATAAGAAATAATAATAAAAAAGAAAATAGTTGATATCACGGACTTTTTGGAGTATCAGCTAGTTTTTATTATAATTAACTATGTTTTCCTTACTCACGTAAGCTACTCACGCGATGCCCCACGTTGGGCGCCATTAATTATATGTAACGATTCAACCTTATTACATTAAGTTCGATCTAAAGAAATTCTCTGCTACATATAATTCCGGCCGTGCTCATGGCAAGATGGGGTGGATATTATTATTCATTTTGTTAGACTAACCCCTAGTTTTTAACTTAAGAATTAAGTACGTAATTAGCTAATTTTTATTTAAAATTAAGTTGTATTAAAGTTCTTATTAAATTACGTTGAAAGTACGGTAGCACTCCAAAATTTCCCAGTATTATTGAAGGCTTTTCAAACAACAGCTGTTTAACATAAATAAGAAAGTTAGGTTACCAAAATGCAGAAAATTTAAATTGCATAAAAACACATTTTATGAAACCAAAGGAACATCAGAATGCATTTTTCTATTTATTTATTCCATGATATAAAACTACGAATTGTATATGTTATATATTTATGAAAATTAAAGGAAATTCTTTCTAGTACGACCACATGATGTTTTCAATACGACCACATTATGTTCATGTGTATGTTTTCAATAAACACATACACGCATAAAAACATATGGTGCGCTCATAACACTTAAATAATACTTAATTACACAAGTTTGGGTATTTAATTATTGTTTAATTATGCACTCAAAAACACAATTTCGTATTTAATTAGAACTTAAAAATAATTACAATTTGATTACCAACTGCAAAAATGGGCATAAGAATCGTACAAGTAATTAAAATAGGTACATAGCTTACTTCACATATCAACCGCAGTAAATAAAACTAAAAGAAAACGAAGATATAGCTTGCTGAAGAAATATAAGATGGAATTTCCTGTGTAATACCATGCTACACCTATTCTTTCGAAGACGACAGCAGGTCTGATGTCCTTTAATTATTGGTTATTTGAATATTAACTTTCTTAAATTGATCTTTGTATAAGGAAATTCAATTCCTTGTTATTAGTATTATTTGTTATTTTTTTATAAATTTATAAATGATTGTGGTTGTTCAAGTTTATGTGAAGATGGTTGTGTGAATATATAACAATATTTACAATTAAAAACAAACAAACAACAAAAGCAAACTAGCATAGATAAAAAAATTAAGTGAAATTTAGAATGAAATTCCTACTCTATAGACAACACAAAAAAAATCAATACCATGACAAAAAACATACGTATTTAATACAAATTAATTCTTACCATTTCAATCTTATTTAAATAAAATCAAACAAATTTATTTATTTCCAGAATTTACAACCAAATAAAAATTTTTTTTCTTTTTCCCGTTTAATGAACAAATGGATATTTAATTTTATTTTTCAGTCTAAAGTAGAGATGGGCGCGTGTCGTGTTTTTTTTTCGTGACACGAACATGCATGACACGAAATGTTCGTTTCGTGTTTAGCAAAATTGACATGAATGAATTTCGTGCGTGTTGTGGAGTATCGTGTTGACAAAATTTTTCGCGTGCGTGTTTCGTACATGTTGAACGGCTTGGTATTCGTGTTCATGTTGTGTCGTGTTAAAAAATTCGACACGCGCCCATCTCTAGTCTAAAGCCTATCACTCTGTTCGAAGTTGTGAAAATTTTTCAGCAACATTTATTATTCCGCGTGAAAAATTTTACACGTAACAAGTGATGCCTATAGTACTTTTTCCAAAAAAATAATCGTTTTTATTGGTTAAAAGTATGCAACATTGATCGACTTTTATAAACAAAAACATCAGCTGTCGATATTTCAAGCGAAATAAATGCCAGTCACTTTATTTCGCAGATTGCAAGAAAATGTTATTAGATACATTTCATACATTTTTCAGTTGAACAGAGTACAAGTCTTGCAACATTTTTTCATAAATATTTCATGTGAAATTTTTTGTATGTACCAGGCTTAACACTTCAACTAGAACTTATAAATTTTCTCAAAACAAAAAACATTTCAAATATAATTTCAATGTAAAATTAATTTATAAAAAAAATTTAAGGCTTAGAATATAAATTTCCCAGACAATTATTTCTGAAGTAAATAGACCTCACAAATGTAATTGCTAATTGTATTAATGAAAAAATTCATTAATATAATCCAGAACGTTTAATGAAACAGTTTCATTCTCTGAATGAATGATTTTCCCTTCAGTGTAACATTTAAGCTACGAAGAGATACTTGTTCCGCCATTAGAATCAACAATCAAATTGTTCCTCAACATTCACATGTGAAATACGTTGGTATATACCTTGATCGACGGTTTACATGGAAACGCCACATTGACCCTAAGCTAACACAAATCAAACTTATATTAACTCAGGTAAATTGGCTGATTGGTAGAAAATAATTTCTCAGTCTAGATTGACAACTTTTTTTATATACAAGTCGCTTTTGAAATCTATATGGTGCTACGAAATTCAACTATGGGACACTGCTTCAGCTTCCAATGTAGAGAAAATCCAACGAAAGGCAAAACAAAATTTTACGGTTTATAACATCGGCTCCATTGTACACGAAAAATTTAAATTTACATCGTGATTCAAATATGCCACTAGTGAGTGCTGAAATTGCAAATTACGCAGGCAAATATTTGATAAAATTTTTGTCACATCCTTATCTAATTGCTCGTAATATCTTGAACTTAATTGAACACAAGGGCTATAATACGCAACACTCCAGATGATGAAACTTCTTCCAAATATTTTTTGCTTAGCACGTCTCTTATATATTATAAATTACTATCACTAAGTTTATGTCCGACCCTGGCTTGTCGGGCTTAAAAATTATATCTAGACTTAGGATTTGAATACTTATTGTTAGTGCATTTTTGATGATACAATAAAGAAATATACATATTTACATATGTATGTATTAATAAAAGAAAAACTTTTACACAATAATAAACAAATTTAATCACCGTTAATTAAACATTTCGAGATTAAGAGACGACTGGTTCCGAAAAAGTTTAAACAAAAAAAGGTTTAAAATCGTTGTTTTTGTACTCTTCAAAGAATCATTAGAAGATTTTTTCATATTAACCCGTCCAAAATAAAAAAAGAGACGAGTAATAACTAAGAAAAAAACTAATGTTTTTGTTATTAGGTGTGTTTTTTTACTTTTGTAGTAAAATGCAGTAAATGAGTAGTTACTGCAAAAATTTGAAAATTTACTCTCAAAGAGTTGTTGCCGCAAAAAGTACGCGAACAAAAAAATAGTAAAAATTAGTAAGATTAAGAAAACAGCTGACTCCAACTCCACATAGTGCTGAAAAATATATGCACTTTTGACTATTCAATTCTTTTTCTTATTGGTACTCGATACAATATTTTTTATAACACGGCCAATCTAAGAATAAATTTTTAATTTATTTTATGTAATATTTGCAATTAATTAATTTTTAATTTTTCTGATTTGTTTTTGGTTAAATTTATTAATTATTACCTGAATGTTTGTTAATATTATTGACTACCTTAAAAACCAGATAACCAGATACTTTACAGTTTTACAACTCTGAATAATTAAAGTCATCCACAAAACAAAAGAATTAATAAATTATATTATAAAATATGTATTTTAATCAGAAATAATTTCTTAGTCGGGCTTAAGTTCATTAATTTCAATTGTTATTGAATGAAATATTTTTTATTAATTAATGTGAGTTTCTAAAGAAGAGAAGAAAAATTAAATTAGACTATAAGCTGGGGGAAATACCGATATTTTTCCGTGCAGCAACGCACTTCATCAGCACCCAAGTCTATCTACTGGGGTAGAGATTGTTATTAACATGAGCTATTTAATTAATAAAAAATATTTCATTCAATAAGAATTGAAATTACTGAACTTAAGCCCGACTAAGAAATTATTTCTGTTTAAAATTCACTATAGTTCAACTAAACATTTAAAATTGTTTTACATAAAATATGTATATTAACAGTTATTATTACAATTCCTTATAAATTTTCTATTTTGAAATGACTTCCACAGTTTTTATTTAACCTTTTAAAAAATTTTAACACTTTTCGTTTGCTTACTTTTCATTTGTTTACATTTTGCATCATATGTTTTTATCTTACTAAACTTTACTACGACAAATTTCTGCAAAAAAAATTTGCAAAATACTCAGGCAAGAACTGTCACTTTACTCTCTCAATTTGTGTTCTCATTTACTGTATTTTGGGTAAACGAACGCAATTTAGTAAATTGCAGTAAAGTTCAGTAAAAATTTGTAAAAACTTTTAGGTACGCGAACGCAATTATTGTTATGTCATCATCAGAATATTCATTATTATCTAATAAATAGCCTGTGCTAGCTGGGGGTATACCTATGTACTTACACATGTGCCCATGCCATATGAGCGTTTATATAACAGGGAAACATTTAATAGAAATGTTTTCGTTGAAAAAGTTTGCACAGAAAAGTGAAAAATTCAAAATTATTGTAGTACAAAAGTTCAATAAACTGTAAGAGTATAATTGCAGTAGCAATATTTGGAAAAAAAAATTTATTGCACACATCTCCATACAAACGCACTCATTCATATTTATACCAGGACTTTGCAGTTTTCATTTAAGTTAAAAAAACTGCAAGTTATTAACAGAAAAAAACTATGTACATATGTATGTATGTATGTACGTATGTAAGCTAATCCCTGCAGAAAACATGGGGTTAAGTGTCCCCAAGTCACCACTTTTGCGACTATTTTGGTGACATTGTCCACAGAGCGTCTATTAATAATAGTTTTAATGCGTAGAAAACATATTTTCAGATACACACAACTATGCTTCTTCTTAATGTTTTATTGGTTTGTTGAAAATAAACGTGACGTCAAGCAAAATTTAAGTGTTTATAAAAATTATGTTAAGAAATAGAATTATAAGGATAATATATATAAATGTATTTAACAATAATTAAAAACATAATACACAAAAATAAAATAAAAAAAACAAATAAAATAACAATCAATATCGTATAAAAATATAAAATGTGAAAGTTGAAGAGTTTTAAGTGAAAAGTGCCAATTATGGAAATTTTGACCTGTGGAAGATTTTGTGCCATCAGGTAAAGATTTTTGACATTTTAAGATTCATACGTAAGTGTTTGACTTTACTAATTCAGTGAAACATAAAATTTTTAATTTTAATATACATATGTATTTAATAGAAATGACAAACAATTTCCTGCAGGTGGTGACAGTGTCTATACTGAATCAGTACAGTTTTACTACGGACATCGAGCGAGGAAATATCGATATTGTAGACTAGAGCCCCTAAAATTTACTAGTGAATCTTTGGTGCCAATGTCTCCATGTGGTCCCAAAAAAACTACTTAGTCAGTAGTGCTACAGTCTAGTGGTGGATTTTCAATGACAAGCTAATGTTAAATGTCAATAGGCGATTACATTGGCTGGGGTACACCTGGTCAGTAGTGCTACCGCAGAATACACAGAAGTGAAGAAAATGACAGGTAAAAAAAGCTTCAATCAGGTTTTTTAAAATTCGTGGAAAAAAGAGAAAAATATAGTGCATTTGATATTGTAGTGTATTACTACTTACCAATTAACACAGCGAATAAAAAGCGTTGTAGTTTTATTGCACTAGAAAGAAGAATCAAAACAAAAACGCCGACAAAATTTGAGGGAAAACGAGACAAACAGAAAAATACCCTTATCTTCCGTCTCGTGACACTTCTGTATGTTCTGTGGTGATACAGACAATGTCACTAGTAAATCACTACATTTTCACTATTCGCATTTTCTGCAGGGAATGATTCAAATAACGCATACAAACATTGCCTGACTAAAGGGGTCTCTTTCACTCTCCAACCCTTTCCACACTACCGTTATAAAAATATCCTTAGGGCCAGTGTTACCATATTTTATTTTCAAAAATCTTCCAGTCGACCAAAAAAATACTTTTTTCTCTTTAAAAATCTTTTTTTTATAAGTTTACTCAAAAATTATTAATGTACCTCAACTTTGCTGTATTAAAAATCAGTTAAAATTTATCTTGTTTCAAATGATCAGACAGAAAGGTAAATATGTGTGTAACAAAGGTTTATCGTAGAGAACATGTAAAATAAATATAAATGTGATTAGAAAAACAAACTACTTATGTATCTACATATTTATAATTCTATATTCTACGTACATATGTACATAATATGTGCATATGATCGCGGACTTGCATAAGCTGTCACAAACACAGGACACAAATTATGGCATACGATATCGAACTAATTTTCTCAAAATTTTAGTTATATTTGTATGAAAATTTCGATGGATATTGAATGCCGTAATTTTATCCCAGATTTAAGCGAATTATTTTTTTCAACACACGTGTGGTTTAGCAGAATGTGTGCGTGATCAGGAAAAAAACGGTTTACACCTACTGTATGTATCTTATTGCTTTTAGACTGTTTTTTGCATTGTACATTGAGAAAAACATTCTTGAAATTTAATCACAAAAAATAAATAGTATTTCAGCGTGCTACTTCCTTTCATAGTTTTAATGAAGCAACTAGTCAAAAAGAACTTCAACTAAACCAAAAAAGTTTGTCTTAAGTAGAACAAAAAATAAGCAAATTAACTAACATGTGCATAATTAGTAAAGAACAAACGACAATGGCAAGACTGTTGTAAATTTGGAGATGGTAAACATGAGCTTTCACTACAAAAAAGCTTTCAGCAAATTGTAATACGATGAATAAAAACAATTCACATATTCCATTTGCAAAAAAGTTGCGTATATAAAGCAGAAATCTACATCAACTGACACCACACAAAGTGGACCAAACACAAAATAACGCTGCCGAGGAAGGTTTAGTGGCCTTCGAAAACAGCCGGTTGTTCCATTGGTGTTATTTGCTCATTAATAATTATCACATGTAATTTGGCTTACAAAGCCTAATCAAATCATAAATATAAAAAAATTTCTTTTAATTTTCATAAATATATAATATATGCAGTAAATAGTTTCATGTCATGGACTAAATAAATAGAAAAATACGTTCGGATGCTCTTTTGGTTTGAGAAAACATGTTTTTATGCAATTTTAACTTTCTAAATGTTGATAACCTAACTTTGTTATTTACATTAAACATCTGTTTTCTTTTAGAACTATCGACATTTCACAGTGCTACAATACTTTCATAGTATTTAAGTGAGCATTTAATTTTATGACTGAAAAAATGAAACTGCATTTAAGTGCAACTTAAATTTAAGTGGCAATTAGCTAAATGACATGTAATTGAGAACTCAATTATTGGGCCTAAATATCTTACATTCCTAATTAACACATATCAGAGTTCGTATTTGCAGCTAATGAGCCAAAATTTGTGCACACACATTTGCATGTGTACATTTTTTATTATTTTAATTCACACGGACATGAGTGTGCAGCAACTGTAGAAACTCATGTGAACTCCAGCATCCATTTTTGTTTTTGTCCACATTAAATACAGTGTTGCCAGAAGTGCAGATTTTTCTGCATTTTGCCGCTTTTAAATCTAATATGTCAATATGAAAATTTTTTAACCACAAAATTCAAGGTTTTGAAAACTATGAATAATACATCGTTAGCACATATGTATATAAATTTAATAGTATAATTAATAAGTTATAGAAATGCAAATTTTAAAAATTAGTATTAGGGCGTAATTTTGTAAAACGCAAGCGCAAAACGTTGACGAGTTTTATATAGAAAAATATAAATGACGAAATCAAAAATACCTACAAAATTTGTCAACGCTTTTTTTTATTTAATTAATTATAAAAACTAAAAAGTAATATGAAAATTAATATCATTAATTATTAAATGATATACATACACATATTCTAAAAATAATAAGTACATGACAATGTTTTAGTCCTTAATATAAATTAAGAAAAATTTTAACATTAATCACAAAAAATAAATATAGGTACCTAAAAAATACATGGGCACCCAGGCATCAGGAGGTCTACTCTGTATTTCGAAACGAAAGAAAATACTTTCGAATTTATATGTCATTAACATTACAATTCGAAAGCACTTACTCTCGTTTCAAATTACAGAGTAGACACCCTGGCTACCATCCAATTAACGCATAAAAGCATGCGCTTGAAAATACTTATAAATTGTTATTGAACACAATTTTTATCAAAACCGTTTTGTAAGTTCGAGAGTCAACATGGAACAAGTTTACACAAGATTACAACTATTTTAAATAGTGAAGAAATCTAATGCTGGAACCATTGACGAGAAATTGGATTTTTTGGTCAGAAAATTGAACGAAATTTCAAAATATAAAGAAGATGGGGGCATATTAGCACTGAAGCAGTGTTTGAAAAATTTCAAAAATTTTTTCAAAAGATATTGGCTTTCGGCACAATGAAAAGAGGACCGCTTTTTAAGCACAAACGCTAAATGGCTGGAAGGAACTGTAACAATACCAGTATTTGGCAGTTCGTCTTCAGGGCGACCACGAAAAGAATTTAATGAAGCTAGTGAAAGAACAAAGCGGAGAAAAGAAGAAGTTCGTCACCAATTAACAACAGAGAAGATCACATTTGCTGCATCCATGAGTCAAAGAGCAGCGGGACATAATGATGCAGAGCTCACGAAAAAGCAATATGAAATTTTATACAATGCCAATAAAAATGTGTTACTCATTACTAAAAAAAATGCAACAAAAAAAAATTTATCCCAATGAAGATGCCATAAGCGTTGCTGAAACATTAACGGAAGTCAAGCTCCAAGCTCTCCTCGACCACACAGCAACACGTTTATGTATATACCTTGAAGACGTTTTGCAGCAGTTAGACTAAGAAGAACTAAATTTTTTGGAACTTATAACCAAATGGGGCTGTGATGGATCGCCACAATCATCTTATAAGCAAAAATTCGAGAACGAAGACGTTAGTGATGCTAATATATTCCAAAGCAGTTGTGTACCAATTAAATTAATCACAAATACTAATTGAAAAAACGATTTGGCGAAATCCAACACCATCCTCAACTAGGCTGTGTAGACCAATTCGCAACTGTTGTGCAGGAAACAACTGACATCACGAAGCAAGAAATAGGATACATAAATAATAAAACTGAACTTAAAAAAAAGCGAAGTACCGTGTAATGGAAAAATTGCACAAATTAAACACACGATGGTAATGACAATGGTCGACGGAAAAGTTTGCAATTCTGCAACGGACAAAAAATCCACATTTGCGGCCAAACTTCGAAAGATTTTAACGCGTTGCAGAAGAATGTTCCTCGGAACTGTGATGCCTTGAGTTTTGGACTATCAACTTTACATGCACGCATACGCTTTTTAGAATCGATACTTCATCTCTCATATAAACTGCCAATTCAAAAGTGACACGCAAGGAGCAATGAAGATAAAGCAATTGTTAAAGAGAGGAAGATATTCATCCAAAAAAGACTTAAAGACAAGATGGGACTACTTGTAGATGTTCCAAAACCAGGATACGGGAGCACTAATGATGGCAATACATCAAGGAGTTTTTTTTCGGACCCAGCAACTGCATCTAAAATCACTGGAATAAATGAAGAATTTATCAACCGCCTGAAAATAATATTGGAAGCAATAACTAGCGGACACCGAATTAATATTGAGAAATTTGTGGAATATGCGCATAAAACTGCCGAAATATATGTGCAACTTTACAATTGGCACTCCATGAGTCCTACGATGCACAAGATTCTTATTCATGGCAGTAGTGTTATAAAGCAAGCAATCTTGCCAATTGGACAATTGTCAGAACAAGCTACCGAGGGCAGAAATAAGCACTTACGATTATATCGTACGAATTATTCGAGGAAATTCAGCAGAAGCGATACAAATAGGGATGTCTTGTATAGGTTATTTCTGAGCAGTGACCCTTTTAAAAGCTGCAGTACGCAAGGAGAACGGATTAATAAAAAGGTTTTTTCATCAGAAACTATCACACTACTTCTTCCTGACACCGATGATGCAGCTAATTCGGATATACATGCGACATAACAATTATTTAGGCATTTTTAATTAGTTTAACTTTTCCCTATATTAAGTATTAAATAATATAAAATCTATATAATAAAGCATTTTTTCATTAAAAAAAAAACTGTTTTATAAGAGCCTTACAATTTTAAAAAAAAATTTTGAATTAGAATGAGTTTAAACCTTTAAAATCAACATTTGTTAATTGAGTTTCACGATTTGTACCGTCTTTTATTCCTTAGGAATGTTGCTTTTAGAAAAATTTTAACTTTTTGTTTATTTTATTTTTTTATTGCATTTTGAAAACAAAAAATTTTACGAATTTCGCAGGAAAATATTTTTTTCACCATTAAATTTTGAATTCTGGTGCATGTTCTGATCCTCCTGCTATTAAAATCGGAGAACCCGAACGATTTAGGGGGTGAAATATGCCACGCCTTTAAAAGAAAATCCTTACGTACTAGAGAAAAACGGAAAACCGATTTGAATTAGGGGCATCAAAATCTATATAGTGCACATACTTTTATTTCTAGGGTAGACACAATTTTTTTTTGTTGCGCAGTGTATTTTTTTTTCAAAATCTGCCACTATTCTTTTTATATCATACTACACCTAAAACTATCAAAAAAATAAAACTTTAAATTCAAAAAATACGTTTAATAATTTTGGCCAGCTTTTCAGGCCAAATACTCTTCTGTGCATCGCCAAGACCACTTTATGGCGAATTTTGCGTAAAGATTTTGGTTTACACCCATACAAGATCAAACTGACTCAAGAATTGAAGCCGATGGTCCATTTTCTCGTAGGTGCTCCGATTACAATCGATTTATTGAAGAGTAAGTTTGGTGAGCATGTTATCTCAAGAAATGGACCAGTCAATTGGCCACCTCGTTCGTGCAATTTAACGCCGATATACTTTTTTCTTTGGGGCGACGTCAAATCATTGGTACATTCCAATAAGCCGACGACGGTGGAAGAATTCAGAGCCAACATTGAACGCGAAATAGCGGCCGTTACGGCCGAAATGTGTGGCCGAGTCATCGAAAATTGGGTCCAACGAATCGACCGCTACCGACCTGCACGCGGTAGCCATATGAACTAAGTCGAGTTTCATTCATAAATGTTATAATTGTATTTCAAGTCCAACATAAAGTTTTGGAAATATCTCAAATGGTTTGCGTTTATTTAAAAAAAAAAGTTGTCAAGACCTTATTCGGAAACCCTTATTCGGAATTCAATTATACCGTACTAATTACCAAACAATAAAATACAAATTAAAAATAAGCACTTCAGCAGGTCGTGGAGCAGTATTCACGCATATCTACAAGAATTAATATTAATTAAAAAGGCAGATATGTACATATATTTGTATAGATATATTTTTGAGTCATTACCAAAGTATTTAACAAAATATGATATGATAATACTCCTTATCGTGGTTTGCATATATCGACTTCGATTATGATGTTTTTGTAATAGATTACAGAACACCACATGTTTTCTTTAATCTAGGAGCAAAATGTCCTACCATCCACATTTAAACGATATGACAACTTCAGAAGTAACACGATACGAATCGAATAATTCTACCATAAGTATGACGAATTTTGAAGGAATAATAAATCTTTTCGTGAAGATTTTCGCATATTTGTACATGTACATACCTCAAAATTACTTCTATTTATGTCACGTACAATATGCCATTATTTCCCTCGATATTTTCCATAATATGCTTTCGAATATACTAACTTCTTTCCTTTACGCATATAGTACCCTCTGAATGGAACATAAAGACCGAATTGTTTTTCAGATACTACTTTTTTCCAGAATCTATTGCACTCTATATGCATACAAATGGCACGTACAGTGGCATGGAAATGTCTATATACGTACTTCCATCCATGTATATACATACAGATATGCATATACATACATACATACATATGTATGTACTCGTACATAAATACATATGTAAAAGAAGGCAAGCACCATTCCAGACGCCAAAAACGAAGAGTGGAATAGAAAACAGGCACCATAAATAAATAATATGGGTTCTGTTAGTGAGTGAATTACATCATCGCGGCAGAATATGCAGATTAAGATTTAGTTTAAAACAAATATTTAAGTTAAGATTTTATGGACATGCATAATAATGACTGGCAGTTGCTATTACCGAACTTTGATGGCCAGTTGGACAGTGTTCATGTTTGCCATGTTTTCCTTGGCCGTGATGATGCTGTTGCTGCTTCTGGTGTTGCTGATGATGATGTTGAGAAAAATGACCTCCTGTGGCGGGTGGAGACGAGACCTGCGACGGCGGACTCTGATGGTGGGAATGATGTGACGACTGTTGTTGATGATGATGCTGATGATGTTGGTGGTTATGAGTTGTAGGTGGTGATGGCATATTATGGCCACTGTGTGGCAGGTGTGATGTGTGTTGAAGTCCCACTTGGTGGGCATGATGATGAGGTACATGACCCTGCGATGCCTCCAACAAAGTTGGTTGTATGTGTGTTACGAATTGGGCCATTTCGATCAGATTTTAAGATTTATTTAAATTTATGAATATATTTAAGTATTTTTTCATGAGAAATTATTCAATTATTATTAAATCACTTTCCGGATATTTTTTCTTGCGGTGAAATACTAAATTCACTTTTTATTTTCATGTGTATACATATGTATGTATGTATGTACATGTATATAAATTTGTGTGTATATTTCATGTTAATTTTTTCGCATTTACATACTTATTACATTTTGTTTTATATTTTATATATTTTTATATACATGCGTATGTATGTATATATATTTATATTTCTTTATTCACAAATAACTAATAATTTTCCTAGTAGTATGATTTTCCCTTCCTGTTATGGAACAGAATGTGTATAAGTATTTATTATGTTGCTGGTAAGTACATACATACGAGTATTTGTTGGTATACCAAAAAAGAAAACAAAAACATATTGAAATTTTCCAAGTGGAAATATTTTCACCAACTTTTTGATTTTATTTTTCACATTTTCACTAACACTCGTTTCATGTATTAATTTCCAATGTTTTCCCGGGAAACAACCTTTTCGCAGGAACAATGACAAATAACTGTTAGCCGTTTTGCCAGTTATGAAGTATTTGCTGAGCTGTTAATGCTGTTAATGTTACTTCTGCTGCTGCTGCTATTGCTGTCGTTACTGTTACATATCCATGCTCTTGAGTGCCATCATTACCCTGCAGAAAATGTGAATAGTGAAAATGTAGTGATTTACTAGTGACATTTTCAGTAGCACTACTGACCAGGTGTACCCCAGCCAATGTAATCGCTTAATGACATTTAACATTAGCTTGTCATTGAAAATCCACCACTAGACTGTAGCACTACTGACTAAGTAGTTTTTTTGGGACCAAAGATTCAGTAGTACATTTTAGTGAGCCTCATCTACAATTTCATAATGTTAGGACAAAAAACTTAAACACATACATACATGTGTATTTTAACAGTATTGCACAACATAATAAAAAAGAAAACCAAACTATTGACGCGTTCATTGACAATGTCTCCAACGTATCTCTACTCGCGCATAAAAGGAAAGTTGTCGACATTTCAACTAGTGCAATTGTCGCTATAGAAAAGAGTGTTGACATCGAGACATATGGTTCTAGGCTGACTAAAGGGTACAAACGCATACACACATTTGTAGATTTAAGTCACTCCCCGCCCCCTCAGCCAACACACGCACACCAAAAGCCATAAAAAATAAACAATTAATAAAGCATTTAACATACATACCTAATTCCTTAAAAGCATTTTGGCGAAGATTGATAATATTACTTTCACACGTATACCCTGTTTCCACAAGTCTAGAAAATTTTTATAAAACACACTTAAAAAAATTAGTGCTTGTCATATAACTCAAACCGACCGTACGGGTTGTGGAAACAGGTGGTTAAAAAGTTAAAAGTCTGTCATCAATATTTGTTGCCCGTAGTGAAGTAAAGCGTGTCCGCATGAGACTCATAAAACACAATCAGCGTTACCGTTGTAAAATTTCAAAAAGCGGCAGAAAAAGGGGATTTAAAAAAAAAGTGGCACCAAAAAGGGGATTTTAAGAAAAAAAGTGGCAGCCTTATAAATAAGAAAAATTAAAACAAATCTGCTCATTTTTTAAAACATCAAGAATAAAAATTAGATTTTGCATGTTTAAAGACTAAAATATACTATTTTTGTAATACAATAAAGCCACAAAATGTAAAAATAATTCATATAATAAAAAATTACTTACTCACCTATTAACCGAAATAAAAAAATTTTAAATATTTTGTAGTATTATAGCGTATTTTTTGTGTGTTTAAGTACTAGTTTCGTCTCAAATACAAATTTTTCATACAAACAAAGAAGTATGTTCAGTGATTCCCACCTAAGTAAAACTTCAAAATCTTTGGACGTGGCTATAAATAGTTTATTAAAGACTCTGCTACTCTAGTTAAACTAGAGGGAATTGTTAAGTTTTAAGGATTAGCTTTAATGAAAGACGAATTAAATTATTTTATACCTGCACTCTGAAATATTTTCTTCAAGCAACAGTGTTTTAAAGTACAAAAACGTAAACTAAGAAATTCAGAAATAAACTGTTTTGCAGAATGTTCGTCGTTGACCTCTGTCAGTATGGGTCAGATTATGACCCGCCAACAGAAGGAACTATCGATAATAATACAAGAAATGTTTTAACAAAATTAATTAATAAAGAAAAACAATAAAACAGGACTATAATGCCATAATGAAAATTTTTATATGCTTAGAGAAATCCAGGAAAAAAACTAAGAAACTAAATGATCTGTATTATAGATTACTTTCAATTTCCTCAACATCTACGATTAGTTAAAGGATTTTTACAAGTCAAGTTTTATCAAAACTAATTCACCTAAATCCTTAGCACTTAAACCAAATTATTTTTACGAAAGATTGTGTTAGAAGATATCTTTAAACTATTGAAGTACTAATATATTTATGATTTTTTTGCTTGATTTAGTTAAAGAATTCTTAGGTGTGTTTTTTGTTTGTTTTACTAATAAACTCAAATTAATAAATAATTTATGCACTTTTATTTGTTCAAATTACTTGATTTATGAAAAAACTTTTTTAATCGCTTAACCGGTTAATACCGAAATTAACCGATTAAGCTAGACCTTGATTAATTAATCAAGCGATTAGTTAGTGTCCTCAATTGATTTAACAAATACGGGATCTAAATAAATACTTTAACACAATCAGTCTTTTATCGCGTCTATTAATTCTTGACAAAAACAATTTTCTGAAGTATGTATACAAAAATTTTAATAGGAAATTTTTTTTAAATATATGTATGTACATTGCACATACATACATAAATATTTCTGTATTTATATTTACATATCCCTAAAGACAGGTATAGGCATATAAGCATAATACGCCCTCGATTAATTATTCGAAAGTATGCATAAGCTGACCACGCATGACAAAAAAAAAGAGATTTCATATAAGCTTGCTTTGATATTAATATATTAAAACAGCACAACTTTTATATTAATAAAACCGAAAGTACAAAAAAGTATATCTTCATTCATTAAAAAATATCAAAAAGTGGCAAAAATGAGAAAAAGTATCAAATTTGGGTGCATTTTGTAAAGGTAGCACAATAGTATACCAGCCGTCGAAAAAGTGGCAAATTGCTACTTTAGTAGCACCAACGGTAACGCTGAACACAATACCGTGATTATGTGTGTTGCATTGTGGAAACTACACGTTAAGGTAGAGGTCCATAGCTCGCTTTTTGCGCGTTAAGCTTTACACGCGTTTCATCCTCTTGTTTCATTCTATACTTTCTTCGCGTTGAGTTACATGCACTGCTTTCCATGTGCCATTTTATTTTTGTTTTGATCAGCTGTGTGCGTTTGTTTATAAATACTTATAAAGAAAAAATGGAGAGTGAAATCGAGTTTTTAAAAGAATTTGTGGAGTTGGTCGATATAATAACTTTTCTAAGCAGCTATTTAATACAGATTTAGCGGAGATGACACTCAGTACGTAAAATTAATCGATAACTAATATGCAAAATTTGTTACTGAGAAAAGTGTGGTGAAAAGTTAATTAAAATACATCGCATTAATGAAAATATTCACATATTTTATTAAACAAGTTTTTTTTTACTAAAAAATTTTTTTTATTGAAAAAAAAAGAAAAAAATTATCCACCGCAAAATAATATTTATCGATAACGTAAGAAATAAAGTATTATTTAACATCTTTAGCATTCAAGAACAGCTGACTTTCTTTCATGGTGCTTGTAACGCGTACAAAAGTAGAAAGTAGACCTACTTTTTGCTTTGAACGCACCTACGCGTTCTGCGCTTTTTGCAATGTAACTTGTCACATAATATTACATAGATTCTACTTTTTTGACAGATGCATAGAAAGCGTAATACGCAAAAAGCGAGCTATGGACCTCTACCTTTAGTGACTAAAATTTATTGAGTGTTTGCGAGTTTTAATAAATCAAATTGATTTTTAAAACTTATTTCAGTTCAAAGAAGAACTTGAAAACTTACATCAAATGCAGCAAATTCGATATAAATTAGATAAAAACTTCAAGACATCCCGTCAAAAATTTTCGAAAACAGTGTTTTTTAATAACTCATCAATATTTTTGGACTCAAAAATATGTAGATCTAGAAAACTTTGTAAAATTTGGAGCTGAGCTTAGTAAGAAGCTTCCGGGATGTACTGCAAGTGGAAAGATCCCTCTCCTCCTGTTTTATTTAGTGTTAAACTTTTACACACAGAAAATGATGATTTTGATATTTGAATACAAAAATCGTTGATTCATTCAATAAAAAAATCTTTTGAATTCTCTTTGATGACGATTTTTGCATTATTGATAAATAAAATTGTATACAGGCTTATTAAAAATAAATTCAATAAAGAAATTTAATGAATCAAAGAAAAAAGTTGTTGACTGAAATTTTATTTTCAGTGATAATTGTTATTGTGTGTGTGTGTGGATGAATGTCATATTTTTCAACCCCTTTTTGTTTGTTTTTGCTTGCTGCGATTAATACTGAATGTGTTTGGGATGAGTCGAACCGGCAACCTCTTGAATAATAGACTAAGGCTGAGTTTACATCTGGCATTTCTTGTGTGCCATGTGCCCAAAAAAGCGTAACCACTATTTACTAATTAAAAACTGTTTGATTCAGACATGTATTTATTGATTTAAACTGTTTCCAATCATGTTGGATTCTATAAAATTATCTATTAGTTATTTATGAAGCTGTTTAACTTAATAAATATGTACGTGTCTGAATCAAACTGTTTTTCATTAGTAATTAGAGTTTACTTTTTTCACGCAAGTGTGGCACATGGCACACGGATGTAAGCCCGGCCTAACTTAAGCCTATAGTACACGGCATGTAAAAAGCCACATTCGTATGTGGCGATGACTTCACGGGAATTTTCAGCATGTTGGTTGCATTTTTTTTAAATTACTGGTAGTGGCTATATAAATAAAATTTAAAATTTTTAATCGAACACATTTTCTGAAGCAGCACATCTGTAAATATCTACATGTACATACATACTAGTAACATAGTACACGGCATGTAGCAAATGCGGTTTCATGATGACGTCAAATTTACGTCAGATCCACATGCGCATGTGGTTTCTTACATGCCGTGTATTATAATCGTAGAGCACAAAATATTGCTCGAATTTTGCAGGAATATTATTTCGTAACGTTGTAATGTCACAGGTAATATTCCTGCAATAATCCTATGTCCGCTTTGTTGTCTTGCCAGCAAGATTGAGGAAATATTGCACTGCAACATTGCAAAAATATTACAAAAATTTCTAATAACCTTTGATATTATTTATTTTAACCGATGAAAATAATAAATACCATCATAGACAAATGAACGCTGAAATTTATTTTTTGGAAATTTACGTATTTTTACCTGAAACGTTAAGAAAAACAAAAAAATTTTCCCCCAAGTTAAATTTTTTTTGACTTTGAAAAAAATTAAATAAATAAACAAATATTGCAGCAAATGTTAAAATATTGATATTGCCAATGGAGATAGCTCATTGCCGGTGCTGACAGTAATTGTGGCAATAATTGTCAACAGTTTTTCATTGACAATTATTGCGAACATGAAACTTCAAACTCGGTGTTAATTTATGTTCGACTTTTCTGTTTTTCGTTTGACATTTAAAAAATATTAGTCAAATTGAGAAAATATACATATGTATATGTATATTAAAAAAGAAAAATAGTCTCGTAGAAACGTGTGTAGTGAAATAATTTGTGTTTTTGTAAGTTTATAAAAATAAAAATTTGTTGGATTAATTAGATATTTACAACTGAATTATATTTTTGTTCTGCACCTTCCTTGTTGACTTTTTCCATATTGTGGCTACGATTTCCCATAGCCTTGACATAAGTAAAGCAATCAGCAATATTGTTCCTCTATTCTACCAGCGTTATTGCTATATTACAAACATATTTATTGCCAGTCTAGACGGGGGGTAAAGCATCTGTAACGCAATATATTAATTTAACAAAAAATATTTTGTAGATATAATGTCATCTAATAATATTTTGTAATATTATAATAGTATTGGTACTATGTTGCAAATGTAATATTACCAAAAACTATTCCGGCAATATTCCTGCAATACTATGCGTGTTGATAAAACATCGTATTGAGTTAATGACAAATATTATTGAAATTAAAATTTGTTTTCAATAACATGGTTTTGTTGAAAATTATTCTTGTTTATTTTTTTTCTGTGCAGCCGTATTCATAAAAATTTTAAACAGCAGTTCGAATGTTGTTTAGGGCCATCCACATATTACGTAACGCTATTTTCCCCGATTTTTGACCCCACACAACGTAACAATGAGTTAAAAAACAAATTAAATAGTGCGTAGACAAAAATTAAATAAGCTTATTTATGAACGTACTCCAGATATTGGCAAAACTATTTTTTTTAATTTATTCCCAAGAGTCCTCAAACTCCAAAAATTATGGTTTAGTGGAGAGCTTATTCCTAAGCTGTATGTATGTATTAGTGACGAGTATTCGAATTCCCAAACATTCGGAAAATTTTTTAACCAGTGCACTTAGCGAGAGGGCTTTAAACCAAGGTTGGAAAGCGAAACGAATAACGGTATCGGTACCGGTACAATAATTTTTTAAATTTCGTTATCGGTAACGGTATCGGTATTTTTTTATTTCGGTATCAGTATTGCCGGTACATACCGTTAAAGAGTCTACAACACCGGTATACCGATATTACTGCTAAATTTATTAATTCAGGCAGTGGACATAGCAAAAAATAATTTTTTTGTTAATTTTTTATCAAAAAGGGAGTATTTTACATTAATATATGAAAAACATATAAACTTATATGTTTCTATACTCGTATATTATACTCTTATTAAAAAATAATTTAAAAAAAATTAAATTAAGGAAACCGCAGTTCAAACCTTGCATACCTATGTATATAAAGTATATTTTTTTATTTTATTTATTTCATAAATACTTTACAAAGTAAATTTGCAAAGTATTGTTGCACAAATATGGGCGGGGTAACTACTTTAAAAAAGTTTTTGTGACTGACTAAACACGACCTATGCGATCACATAGGAAGTAGCAACGTGGTTGTCAAAGAAATTCCATAGAAGAACCGCAAGAATATACGGTTATTCGTGGCAGATCAGTCAAGCCGTGCGAGCGAGACTCAAAACTCTCGAAGGCCAATAAACAACAGTGGCCTGGTTGCACTTAAGAGATAATTGCCAACGACGCTTGATGTTGACTCGTCCAGAGCTGCTTTACGACATATAAAGTATATATTTTGGTTAATTCAACAAAATAATAATAATAAAAGTTTTGTATTGGGTGTTTTTTATTGAGGTATAGAACTTTAAGTTGGCATCACTTTTTTAACTGGCGGCCATTTTGTCAGCTGTCAAGTGATTAATATTTAGTTTGGTTTGCCATTTCATCATGAACAGGCTGACAAAAGAACAACGCTTGCAAATCGTGCAAATTTATTTCGAAAATAATGGTTCAGTTCGCGAAGTTTACCGCAAGCTCCGTCCATTTTATGGTCGACATAATCGTCCATCAGAGCAATTAATTCGGTTAACCATGGATCGTTTTCGCACTACGTTTACTCTATGTGATAATACGCATCCGCAGAGACGTCGAACAGTGCGCACCGAAGAAACAATTGCCGCTGTAGAGCAAAGTGTTGAAGAGGACCCGAATGAATCGATTCGCCACCGTGCACAGCAATTGGAGCTTTGTCCATCAACTTTATGGAAGATTTTGCGCAAAGATCTTGGCTTGCGACCTTACAAGATCCAGCTTGTGCAAGAATTAAAGCCGCGAGACCATGCAATGCGTCGTGATTTTGGTGTATGGGCCGAAAATGAGATTGATCTCGATGCTGATTTTCATCGCAAAATTTTGTTCAGTGATGAGGCTCATTTTTGGTTGAATGGCTACGTCAACAAGCAAAATTGCCGCATTTGGAGTGAAGAGAATCCACATGAGACTCTTGAGACGCCATTACATCCACAAAAACTGACTGTTTGGTGTGCTCTATGGGCTGGTGGAGTCATTGGGCCATACTTCTTCCGAAATAATGCTGGAGAGTCAGTTACCGTTAATGGAGACCGGTATAGAGCCATGATAACCGACTATTTTGTTCCCGAATTGGATGGCATGAATGTGGATGAGTTGTGGTTCCAACAAGACGGCGCTACATGCCACACAGCGCACGTCACAATCGATTTATTGAAGGAAACATTCGATGAGCGCATAATTTCGCGGAATGGACCTGTCAATTGGCCACCAAGATCGTGTGATTCGACACCATTGGATTATTTTCTTTGGGGATATGTGAAGTCGCTCGTCTACGCCAACAAACCAGAAACGTTAGGGGACTTGGAAGCCAACATTCGTGGCGTTATTGCCAACATACGGCCCCATATGCTCGAAAAAGTGGTTGAAAATTGGACCTGTAGAATTGGCTTTATTCGAGCCAGCCGCGGCGGCCACATGCCCGAAATCATATTTAAACGTTAATGGCATAAAATTATCCTTCCAATAAAGCCAAATTGATGGACATTAAAACGATTTTCTTTTGTTTTATTTCAATTCGAAGTTCTATACCTCTAAAAAAACACCCTGTACTATACGGATATGCAGTGTATAATATACCGAAATTCTTGTTCCTAATTAAAAAAAAAAAACAAAACAAACTTCTTGTACAATTAAGTGCGTAAACAAGACCAACACCATTGAACATTTATTCGATATTAAAGTAAATCTTAAATGTGCAGTCAAATCATTAAAAAAAATTCATATGATATTTTCGATCAATAAAGGTTGCCATGGTAAAAAATATTTTGGGACGGCCTTAAGTATGCAATGTTGGGGTATATTGGGAGATCAAATGACTCAAAATTAGAGATGTGCACGTGAGCGGTTTTTGTCTCACGATACGCAAGCTCACGCAGAAAAATATTTTACTCACGTACTTTCACTCACGAATGATTTTAAAAATTTTCATGCGCGCTCACGTATAAAATATTCTTAATCACGCACGAGGGGTGTACAACTTATCACGATCACGCGCGCTTACGAAAAATATATAATTAATTTTTTATGTTTGTTAGATGAAAAATATGTGCTTACAAATACATAAGTACATACATACGTATGTATGCATGCATTATGTTTGCAGGCTCATTCTACCTATATGTATGTATATACACATGTATTAGGGTGATCGATTATTCGACTTTTTCCAGAAACCGGTTTTCGAATAGTTCGAATATTTGAAATTATGAAAAATCCGGGTTCGGTTTTTACAATTCAGGAAAAACCGGTCAACCGGTTTTTTAAGTAAGAAAATTATTATACAAAAGTTTTTATTTTAAATTGCTTTATTAAAAAAAAGATTTAACAGTTCATGTAAATACTATAAAACAATATAAACATTCAAGATAAAACATAAAATTTAATTTCATATACTTATGTATAGTACACATGTATAATATATATACATATGAATCAAGGTGGATATCTACCTCTATATAAAATATGAAGCAGAATGTCAACTAAACTAAAAACACTTTTTGCAAATGGATTTTGACATCCATTGCACACCATAAGGTCAATTTAATTCGCCTCTGCTACGAACTCATGAAATAATTTCGCTTTAATTTCATGTTTCAGTAAGTGTTGCTAAAGTCAACAAACTCTTAGAACTTTTATACTGAAAAAAAAAATACTTAGGAAAATCTACAGAACACGTTGGTCTAAGTTTTAACATAAAACTAATTTTATTGCAAAATATACAAATCGAAAAGTATTCGACTCAGCCTGTTTTTAAATAAAAAAAACCGCACTATTCGACATTCTAATAATCAACATTTTGATAAACCCGACAACCGTATTGTGAAAAACCGGGATTTAAAACCGGTTGAAACCCCGAGTCGACCACCCTAATATGTATGTACATAGATCAGAGCTGGCCAGCGAGAGAAACACGAATGTAATGTATTCGCGTATGTGTATTCATTTGTATAAGAAGCCGATTAATGTTTAGCACTCTGGTGCTACTTTGGGCAGCTCAGATATAGATTGTAGTATTTATTATAAGAAAATTTAAAATTTTCAATACAGTTATATACCCACGCAGGAGTGCTATCTCGTGAGACCGTGAGAATTCGTGCGTGATTCTGAAAAAAAACTCACGCACGATCACGCACGAGTAATTTTTTAAAGCCACGATCACGCACTCGCGCGTGATTAATTACAAATTTGACGATAAAATCACGACATTTGCACATCTCTGCTCAAAAGGAATTACCAGAAACAGAAATATGATTTATTGTTGTTGCCTATTAATAATCGTAATTATTTTAAATTTGTTTTATTAAGGTCTGTTGGACCACTCCTCCACCGCTTAGGCGACATAATTTCCAAATTTAATTTCTTACCAAAATCGATTATTTGCGATCGTATATAATCGATTTTCGTCACAAAAAAAAGGAAGTGCAAAAGATATGTCGCTTAAGCTTTTTGGCGGTTATAGTACATTTGTTCGAAAATAATTTGGCCATATGAAAATTAAATTAAATATTCTTGCACATACTCGTACCTCAAAATTGAATCTAGTTCCCATGTACATTTCATAGTTGTTTTATATAAATATTTTCTTAAGTTCGGTTGTATAAAAAATAAAATAATATCTGAAGGAATTAATACGTCCCTCAAAACTTATATGTTGTAGCATCAAGTGGGCCAACGAAAATCTTAAAACTTAATAATTTGATATTATCATATCTATGGAGGAATACATTTTTATAAAGAACACTTTCTTGTCCATGAGAATTAGAGGAAATATTTTATAAAGGTCTGCAGAACCATTTCGTTCTATGTATTTGGTACATTTATTGGTAATATACCTATGTTGTATTTTTATATAAAAATAAGTTTTTTGAGTATATTATTAAAATATGTAAAAGTAGAAGAGATGAGGAAAGGAAAAGCATGTAAGCAGTTTGACCACAATATGTCTCTATATTGTTTGGACAAACTGACTTTTCTGCAAAAAATTTAAAATTAAAATTTATCATACTGTGTATATTTGTGTTTTTTGTTTTTACTAAAGCTTTTAGTATATGCTTAACTTTAATGTACGCGAACATGGGTGTGAAGTTCTTTTTCATAGAATGTACATATATTAAAGAAGTACTCTTCAAAATTTTAAATCTCCGCATTAGCTCAGATGAGAACAACCGCACTTAGGCTATCACATTCAAGTCTATTATGGTAAGGGTTCACTATATACCTTACACCCTTTCTACAAAAACTTATGTAGGTAGAACAGCCAATATAACTTTCGCGATTTCAAATAACTTACTATTGTTTTGCTCTTTCCACCAATTTAAAATATTTATTAGTATGTCTAGGGACACGTTTTTCGTTCCTAAAAGAGAACAAAAAAGTGCTCACAAAATAAATATATTTCTAAAAATTTATTATTGGTGGGAATCGGTATACCGGTACAGACATAAACGGTATTCTGGATACCGGTATTTTCTAACCGAAATGAATTTCGGTATCGGTAACGATACCGGTATTTAATTTTAGCGGTATTTTAATCGGTATCGATATTTGGGGTGTTTTGGGAGATCAAATGACTCAAATGATGTCTATTAATTGGAATTCAAATTCGCGAATATCAAAAATTGACATTCGGCACATGTATGTATGCATATATACATACATAATATATGTATGTAGGTAACACGTACATATGATCAATTAAATAAATAAATGAGAAAAACATACATACATATTTTTGTACGAAATTAGTAATTTTTTCTGTTACGTAACATTTTCAAAGACCCCCTCCAACATAACAAATCGTAACAAAACTCGATAAACACTCAAAACAAATAAAATAAAACAAAACTGGTTATTCTAGTGCTTCTTAATCTGCAATAAAAATCATATAAACAGCACTTTTAACCACGATTCGCTGTGAACTCTTTTTATTTTTTTTTTATTAAATACGAGTTGGAACACATTTTTCCGAAAATGGACAAAAAACAAATACAGACACGAGTACTTTGTGAATTAATAATCGTTGCTTTGCAGAACTAAGATGCAAGGGACAAATAGATAATGCAGTGTTGCCACGATATTTTTAAGCAAATAGTAATTTAAAAAAATCAAAAAACCCGACTGCGACCAAATTTGAACCGATCAATATCCTTAACGGTCATTCGACCTGAAAAATCATAAGAGAAACCTAAAGATGATTTTAAAATACCTGTCGAATGATACCCATTTTGATATAGCTTGCCGACTTTTTTTTTTCGTATTTACAAAATGGCGTCTGTTGGCAGCCATATTGAATTTTTACTACTGTCATATTTTTAGTGACCTTCCTGGGACAAAAGATTGACAAATCGATTGACGTAAGAATCATTAAAATCGGTCCACGCGTTCGGTTTATGTAAGGCGACATAGAAACACGCATAGATACATACATAGGCTGATAAGCACAATGCCCTTCTTTGCGTCGCGCAGTCGGGTAAACAAGTTAATTGATTTTTAGTTAGTTAAAATACTGATTATGAATACCAATATTAAAAAAACCTTTTTTTTAGCTGTTAGTGTTATACTTGTATGCACGTAAATTAAGGTGGTGATTACAATTAAGTGTCTATCTCGCGATATCGAACGCTTAAGCTAGATTTACACTATTGAAATTTTCTTCAAAATTTCTCTTCAAAATGCTTTAAACTCGTGTAAACAACAAAATTTCTTCAAATCTTGTTGATCAAAATTTATTGAACAAAACTTTTGAAGATTTTATTGACGCCGTGTAAATAAGTATCAAAATCGCATCTGGCAATATTGATAACTGTAAATAATTTGACATCATGTTCATTCTTTTGATTCAATACATATCAGCTGTGTTTATTGTGGTGCTTGTTGCGGCAAATTGCAATTCAAATGAATTTCGTAAAATAGAATTAAAATTAGTAAATTAATATGAATTGGTAAGTATTACATATTTAATAACATAGATATACATATATTTGTGGAATAATATACCAATATTTTTAAAAGTAATACCATAAATGATAACTTGCGCAACAATCGCAAGCAACAGAAAAAGTGGACAGGAGATGAACTGAGACTGTTCATCGAAATGGTTGAAGTACGCGAACCGATTTGGAATTTTAATATTGATGGGTACAGAAACCGAAATGAAAAGGAGAAGTGCTGGTCCGAAATTGCTGCTGCAACGAACCATTGCATAGCTGACTGCAAAGCACAATTTAACGCTGTGCGATCACGCTATAATGTAAGTTGTTTTTTTTTTGTATGTTTTGATCACATTTAAATGCATTATATATTGAAGGCGGAACACAAAAAAATTAATACCTCCAAAAGTGGACAAGGTGGCGCTACTTATGTATCAAAGTATGAATATTTTGCAGCTCTACACTTTTTAGATACTGTGAGAAATCGTGGATCAGGAGGTACAGAATCAAACTTTGAGACTAGTTTTGTTTTTGACGATTGGTGTGATGTTGAAGAGCAGAATTCGGAATCTCAATGTTCACTTGCAAGTGCTGCTCCCGAAAATAGTACTCCTGCAAAGCGCAGAAAAGTGCAAGGAAATGAAATCGACAGTAAGCGTTCAGAAGTTTACGAAAAACTTGGCCAATTCCTGTCTCAGAAAGTGTCACAAGGAAAAGAAGACATAAGTTGGCAGAAGAGCTATGGAGAGTATGTTGGGCAGCAGCTTTCTGCATATTCAGAGTCAAATGCTCGCAGGTGAGTTTGAAATGCATAGTACTCAAATAATATTTGATACGAACTTATATTTTCAGATTGAGAGCCCAAATTAATAATGTCATCGACTCATTTGAACTACAGCAAAACGATTAACTTTGCTTTAAATTTTTTTATATATTTATATTTTATATGTGAACAGAATGTGATTTCTTTTTAATATTTTAATTTTATTTTTTATATAGAATACAGAATATGTATAGAATACAGAATATGTATAGAATACAGAATGTGATTTTAAGTTGCCAAATAAATGAATTAAACTTTTGATCTCGATTTATTGGGTTTTTAATTAATTTTTAATAAATATGCTTGTATTGCCATGGAACTTCTCCTTCATTTAAAAAATATTCCGTGAACTCTTGTCGAATGAGCTTGGACGTTTCGCTTTGACGACCTTGATTGCACAATGGTTCTATCGAAGACAAAATATTCTCTGTCCGTACTTCTTCACGCCATCGTCCATCCGTTATAGATCCATCTGCATTCACTTGGTCGAAGTCTTTTGTTTGTGTATACGCATTACACTTGTGTTTGTTTAAAAAATTGTGTAATGCACATACTGCGAGAACAACTTTGACAACATTTGGTGGGGAAAGTTCCATTGTTTTTCTGACAACACGAAATCGGGCTGATATTAATCCAAACACATTTTCCGAAACACGCCTAAATCTAGACAACCTGTAATTGAAAATTCTTTCCTTCGTGTTTTGATTCCGAAAACTATATGGTTTCATAATATTTGAATTTAAGGGAAACGCATCATCTGCAACAATCACATATGGAATAGGTTTTTGTCTACAGGGCAGTGGTTTCGGTTGCGGCAAATTCAACGTGTTATTATATAATCCATTCGATAGTGAACATCTGCTGAATACCCCGCCATCGGACTCTCTACCCTTTGCACCAACGTCGATGTAAACAAAATTGTAGTTCGCGTCCACAAGCGCCATCAAAACAATGCTGTTTTTCTTTTTATAATTAAAATATGCGCTTCCACAGTGTGCTGGTGCTATAATATCGATGTGTTTTCCATCTAATGCCCCGATTGAATTGGGAAAATTCCACGTTTTATTAATACTTTGGGAAATACTCTCCCATTCCTCCTCAGTTGCTGGCATCTGTACCAATAGATATTATTTTTAATATTTTTTATATTTAACAAATTAGGTTTTACCTTTAAAAATTCAGCTTTTAATACTTTATATAATGCATCGCAGACTTTAGGTACAATATTGCATATCGATGATCTTGACCTTTTAAACAAAAACATCAGACTTGCGTAACTGTCCCCAGTCGCCAAAAATCTCAAAGTAATTGCCAGGCGTTCTCCGGGGCATATAGATTCCCGCATATTAGTATTGGCCTTTTCTATTAATGGGGTGACGAGATTAAGCAAATACTCAAAATTGTCTGGTGACATTCGTACAAAGTTTTTGTAGAGGTCTGGATCATTCCTTTTCAGTTGCTCCCTAAAAGAGACATAAATACCCATTACCTTCCGAAAGAAAAGGTCGAACCCAATGTTCCCTTTGTTTTCTTCTGTTTTTTGCATTTTTATCAGCAACTTCTTCCTCCAATATTAAAAATGTTGATACTATGATGATACTGTCGTCGTCCATATTTATTAATTGTTTTTTTTAATAATAATAAATTATTTTTTGTAATAAACTATTTCACAAAAGAAGCAAAACAGCTGATCAAAGTAAGTTTTTCAATATAAAAAATTTACCAATAGTGTAAATTAGCTTCAACAAATTTTGATCAAATTTTCATCAAAAGATTTTGAAACATATTGAAAGAATATTTTGATCAAATTTTTGAAACGTGTAAATAGAGCATCAAAATAAATTTTCAAAATTTTGATAAGACTTCAAAATGCCTTCAATCGTGTAAATATAGCTTTACACTCTCAAGGTTTCTACTAGAGATGTTCACGTGAGCGGTTTTTGACTCACGACACGCACGCTCACGCAAAAAAATATTTTACTCACGCACTTTCACGCACGAATGATTTTCAAAATTTTCACGATCACGCACGCTCACGTATAAAATATTATTAATCACGCATGATGGGTGTACAACTTATCACGATCACGCAGGCTTACGAAAAATATATAATTAATTTTTTGTTTGTTGGGTGAAAAATAGGTTCTTACACATCCATATGTACATACATACGTATATATATATGTATGCATTATGTTTGCAGGCTCATTCTACCTATATACGTGTATATACATATGTATGTACATAGAACAGAGTTGGCCACCGAGAGAAACACGAGAGTAATGTATTCGCGTATTTATATTCATTTGCATAAAAAGCCATTGATGTTGGGCACTCTGGTGCTACTTTGGGCAGTTCAGACATAGATTGCAGTATTTATTATAAGAAAATTTAAAATTTTCAATACAGTTATATACCCACGCAGGAGTGTTATCTCGTGAGAGCGTGAGAACTCATGCGTGATTCTTAAAAAAACTCCAGCACGATCACGCACGAGTAATTTTTTTTAAATCACGGTCACGCACTCGCGCGTGATTAATTATAAATTTGATCACGATCACGCGTGACACGATAAAATCACGACATTTGCTCATCTCTAGTTTCTATACCAAAAATGCTATTTTGCGTTCCATTAAGAATTAGCAGCAAGTCGAACGGAAAGCAAAACAAACGAAAAACGTAACCAGTAACACTTTTTGCATAAATGTTTGGTTTTATTTTCATTTGTGCACTGTGTCGAGAGAGTTTGAAATACGTATTTAAAACACAAATATGTATTTTGTATTTGTATTTTAAATACATGACGTAGAAGTATTTTGTATTTTAAATACATGACATGCAAGTATTTTGTATTTTAAATACATAATTTACAAAATACATTACATTTTTGGTGTTTTGCATTCTGATGAATTAATAATGTATTATTCGTCAAATCAAAAAATTAGAATCGCTAAAAATATAACTATACCAACTCTTAGAGTTGGCCTCAGCACAATTCAGTTGACAATTCTGAAGCATCTTGTCACAAGGCGTGACAAGGAGTTCGTATTTGCACATGAGTGTGCAGCTCAAGTGCCAATATTTCTGCACACGCACATGTGCATGTGCAAATTTTGTATTATTTTAATGCACACGCACATGAGTGTGCAGCAGCTGTAGAAACTCATGTGCACATTTTTGTTTTTTCCACATTACATACAGTGTTGCCAGAAGTGCAGATTTTTTGGCATTTTGCCGATTTTAAATCTAATATATCAATATGAAAATTTTTTAACCGCAAAATTCAAGTTTTTGGAAGCTATGAATACATCGTTTGCACGTATATGTATAAATTCAATAATACAATTGTATTTAATCACTGAGTTATACAAATGTAAATTAAAAAATTATGGTAGAATTACTGAAATCGTATCGTGCTGTTGCGTGTCAGCTGACAAAATCCGTAACACTTAATAAGCATGTTGATGCTTATTGAAAATGTGTTGGCAACTTTTGCTACGTAAAAATCTACAGAAAATAGATTTTTACTATTTTATATTCATATATTTATTTTTACTATTTTCTGTAGATTTTTACGTAGCAAACGTCAACTTCTGGCTTACATACATACATACATACACACGTATAAAGCCAAGTAACAGGTGACACTTTCGCTGGCAGCCTCACGTTTTTGCTAACTAACATCCAGACTTAAACGATACGACAACTTCAAAAGTAAGACGATACGATTCGACTAACGAAGCCATTAGTATTAGGGCCTAATTTTTTAAAACGTAAGCGCAAAGCGTTGACAAGTTTTATATGGAAAAATATAAATGTCAAAATCAAAAATTCCTACAAAATTTGTCAACGGTTTTTTTTGATTTATTATAAAAAAATATGAAAATTAATATTATCAATTATTAAATGATATACATATGTACATATCAAATATTTTTGATTATGAATTTTTCTTTAAATGAGGGGTATTTTCTGTGACTATAATTTTTATTTTATACTGTATGAAGATGCTAGATTTTTTGACGTACGTCCTCACAACATTAATTGTGGGAAAGTCCATTGAATACGAAAATGACATATTTGGTCTGTTTTCTCAACACAAAATATTTAAAATTTTTTTATTTCATTTTTGTTTATGGAATGTCATTTTCTAATTTTTGGCAAAAAATTTCAAAACGAATTTACATAGATTCGCATATACATATATTTTTAACGTATGGTTTAAGTACATGTCGAGAATTTTTGTGTGCTAATTTTACAACGCAAAAAACTCGCTCAAAAGGATCATTTTCATTCTAAGAAAACGTTTATAATGTTATTGTTGGTTTAATATTTCCCATATTTTACTTATTTTTGCTCGAATCAAGTCACTTGAAATTTTTGTTTATGAATGAAAATATGTAATAATGACATCCTGAAATTGTAAAATTGCATTAAAAAATTAAAAGGAAACATGCACAGGTAAAAAAAAATTGGGTTTTTTTGACACTAAATTTGAAAAGCACTGATTTTCTTCAAGTTAAAGACAATATGTTCTACTCTTTTTCTTTTCACAATATATTTGATCGTCCTACAATAAAGTGATTTTAATTAAAGAAAAAATGAGTGGCGAAAATAATATTTTTAAAGTTTTAAAAGATGTTAATAAAACTGTTTGCCTTGAATGTGGAAAGCAAATGAGTGGAATCAATAATTTCAGCATTAAAAGGCATTATAAACTTATTCATAAAAAAGACATTACAAATATTCCAATGCAAACTGATTGTGATGGTGAACGTATACCCATTAAAACTAGAAAAGTATAAGAGGTCGTAAAAATTAATATTGACAAAAACCAATTTTTAAAATGTTGTGTTGGAATAGTAGCAGTAAAAAATTTACCATTTAGAATTTTCGATGATACTGAAAGAGCTTTTAGTGCATTGCCTGTGGTATTGACTAAATTAAGATCTAAGCTGAGCAACAAAACATTAAGCAATTTGCTTATAACTAAATTAAACTTTAAAGAGCTAAAGGCAGAAAATACTTTTTTTGATGTTAGAATTTCGGAAAATACAAACTAATTATGCAAATAAATGATTAATCAATACATAACATAAAATTTTTTTATTAAGTCCGCTTTTACAATTGGGAAATTGTTCATTTTCTTTTGAACTTGCCCAAACCTTTTACAATTGCGAAATTAATAGACAGACAGTAAATTTATAGTTTGTTTACTTCCTGACGTTTGCTACTTACATACACTTACACATAAATACATACATATGCCTTGATACACATCAAGTATGCATACAGTCCCTGAAAGGAGAAAAATCATGTGAAGCAACAAGAATAAATTACGAAAAGTAGAAAAGAGAAACAAAAATTTTCCGTACAGAGGGTCGTGTACTGCACACTCTACCTCTTAAACCACTCGCCAACAAACTTCGTCTTTCTGCCTTTCAATTTCTCAATTGTAAAAGGGGACTCATGATACAATAATACAGGTAGCCGCAAATCTATCTACAACAAATTTACAATAAATAAAACAACAGGACTTTTTATTGCTGATTTGTGATGACAACTGTCAAAACACCAAGAGAAAACAAGAGACATGTACAGTGTTGCCGTTTGAAATTTTTTTCCGACCAAAATTTTCCCAAAATCCGACCAAAATCGCCTGCTTCCGACCAAATTTGAAAATTTAATTAATATTTGTGTTTTATGATGTACATTTTATTTAATATTTAAGTAAAATAAAAATGTCAGATATAACATATTTGCATTAAAGAATTTAGGCATGTAAATTAATATTTACGTGATGTAATTAATAATTAAATACATTAAAATAGTAAATTATAAGAAAGAATTTTTATTCAGTCTTTTTAATATATGTTGTTTTAATTTACTTATGTTATAATTCCGGCATGTATTAAATACATCACATTAAAAATAAAATGTTAAAGTTTTTGATTTTACATTTGGTTATGTAGGTCCCTTTTGTCCTATGTGGCAGAGATAACAAATTAAAAATAAATTAAGAAATATTTGAGAAACTTTTCTCGTTTTTTATAGAAGATATTTTTTGCAAAAAAGCATTAATGTTTAAATTGGCCAAAGTTTTTATACCGCTGAGCCGTAGCAAATTCCACGCAGTAACTATTAAATCGGAATCACAATCAACTAACTTAGGGAATTTTAAAACAAGATCCAGAATTGGTCGTCGTTTGAAAGTACCTTATCAGGAGTTATCATATTTAAAAGTTTTATGCTATCGTTCTCAGTATATCAGTTCACTGTCACTGATCTAATATAAACGTCGTTAATAACTACTTACCCGGCATCGAAGTGCATAATTTATTGGTAAATGGTAAACAGTGAGGAAAAATATTTTTAAGATATAATATATGAGATTTTAAATAAATTATGCAAAAAAAATAGTTTGTGATTAGAGACAAAACCGACCAAAATTGAATTGGTCCGACCATCCGACCAAATTAAAAATTTTAAATTTTTTCCGACCAAATTTGGTCGGATCCGACCAAAACGGCTTTATTTGTATTAGTACAGTTTTAATAGGCACCATGCGCGTGTATTGATTGCATGTTCTCTTGTATATGCAAAGCTGGTTTGTATTAGTACAGTTTAATAGGAACTCTTACAGTTTAATAGGCACTATATAGGTAAAACGTAAACAACAATTGGCAGATCACATCGCAAACAAACTCAATCAGCTGGCGCTTCGAGGTTACCTGTATTATTGTATCATGAAGGGAGTAAACAAAACAATTAACATATCAAATAATTTAACCAGTACGCAAAACAAAAGCAACAATAAAACTGTTAGCATTGCCCACGACTGATGTGGTTTTTAAAATTTGTAATAAAAAATTGTGTAATGTATACGTGTTTTTGTAGAAATATTGGATAAAATAAAAACCAAACAATCAAAATACAAACAGAATAGAAAAACTGTCAACCAAATACCTGAGGTATCAACAAAACTGACCACATTATTTGCGTAATAGAATGAAAACAACACTTTCAGTAGCGCTGAGCTTGCATTCATTTCCTTTGTTGTTGTGAAGTTAACAATTTATATTTATAATGCGTCTACCTGAATACATAGAACGTTGTGTTATGGCGTTAGCAGCAAATTTAAATATATGATAATACTGCAGTCACCTTGACTCAACGCTCTTATTTTGGTTATGCCAAAAAAACTTAATATAAGAATTTTCAAGGGCAATTAAACCTATATAATATAATAACCTACATTAAAACAAAATAAATCTGCTATATAAAACCTTTAATATAAAAAACACACAACCTCTGAAAAAAAAATTAATTCATTTAATAAAAATCTACAAACAAATTTCAACATAAAGAAGTTAAAAGAAAGGAAATTAGATAACACTGCAGATTTGGCAACGATGAAATAAACTAAGTACGTGTGCACCTGCACATGTGCATTCATGTGCTGCACATTTCGTGTGCTGACCACAAAATGAGTAGTGACAATTTGCACATGCACATGAGTGTGCAACACAGAATATGAACCAGAATTCCCACCAGTGACTTATGAAAAATCGCGATAACAGCTGATTGGTGTGAATTCGCAATTTTTACTAAGTTGTTGCAAGTGAGAGAAAAAATTGCTTTCTACATGTATAAAAAGCAATAGCTATATATTGCATTTGCAAACATATGTTCATAAAAAAGTAGAAAATAAAATTGTTCAAAAGTGAACATTTTTAAGTAAAAATTTAATTTTTGTTGAAAATATATGTGTTTTTAATATAATAAGTTGTGTAATTGAAGGTCAGTGGTCTACCTCAACTACTGACTGGAAATTGTTGCCCAAATAATGTGACAAATTTTCATAATTACAAAGTTTTTTTAAAAAAAGTGGATAAAGGAATTGTGATACTTTCCCAACATTTGGAAATATGTGTTTGTAGCCACAAAGTTACTGCCGATGATGAAGACTCATCGAAAGGAAACGGTTTTATACACTGCGGAAGATGTAGCAAATAAAACAATTGCTAAAGTTGTGCATGTTGTGTATACATATGTATATGGAGAAGGGATACGTTTGCAAATTCCTTCCCCATAAGATAATCGGCAAAATAAGTTCGTAAAGCTCATCTGGACTCACAATATGTGCGTCACATGAGCCTTATGCGACACATGCTACAACTTGGCCAAGGATTCTAACAAAATGCAGCTGGAGGCTTCTTTGTGTCTAACATGGGGCCCGGCCAACTTTATAACATCTCACTGTGCTGTGCATGGACTCTTGTGATATAACTAGCCAGCACCTTATATTACTTTAGCCGGACCACTTTTAACAGCTGGTGCTACTCAAGAGCGTGCTACCAAATAGAATTGTAGGCACGCTACTAAATAAAAATGCACGTGTGCTTCCACGCCTAAAGTGGTACCCGGCCACCTTTTTTTGATCCGTAAGTGCCTACACAAATGTGTAATACTCTACGCTGGGCTACAAACTATTCCAGCACCTTATATTGCTTTGGCCAGGCCACCTCTACCGCTGCTCAACAGCGAGCTACCAAAAAGATGTACGCAAACAGTTCAGAATATTCCAGAAAGTCAGCTTGTTCCGCAAATACATCAAAACGGTAAGTTTTATTTTTATTTGAACAATATTTCAGTATTTGAAATATTGATTGGTCTCACCGTTTATTTATTCCAGAAAATCGTTTGTTCGAATACTCTCAGGGGCGTTTGCATGGTTATGTTATGTATTTCTTTGGTGGAGCATTCAAAGCAGTTGATCTTAATCAATCTGCTCAGGAGGTACTGATATATTCGATACGTTTAGCACCTATGTTTGGGGTTCTTATGTGGATGTGATAATTTTATGGGCATTACGTAGTTACAAAGAGCCTTGTAACTAAATCCCAAATATCTGGCGGCTTGGACTTTCATGCGGCTATTCAAAGTTATAGAAAAGCTGTAGGTAAGGTTTTAAATGTTCATTCAATCCACATTAGATTCGTTTTTTACATAAAAAATATATACATATGTACACATATAATTTTTTAATACATGCTTTCTTAAATTATTTTTATTTTAGGAGGACCTATGAAAAACTAGATAGATTTGAAAATCTTAGTCTATGGTGTGCAATAAGAAAATATAAAAAACCCCTCTTACTCATGTGCGTGTGCATTGATTTCGTATGTACATGATTTGGCTCATGCATATGAGTGTGCAAGGAGTGTGCAAATGCGAACCCTGGTGGAAAAAACAGAATTTAGTCAAAAACAGATGACTTTTGTTGTTAAAAATAACAATTACAGGGTAACTAAAGTACAATTGCAGACGCGGCATTCATGAATGATTATAGTCATTCAGTGTTGCCAATATGTGTGTAATACACAGTGTGTAATTTCTAATTTTCTTCAATGTTTAATAGGAGACGCAGCTATGTGCAAATTCATTGGCAACACTAAGCATTTTATTCACACACATACACTAAGTCCGCTTTTACAATTGGGAAATTGAAAGGCAGACATTTTGCTCATTCTCTTTTGAACTTGCCCAAACCTTTTATAATTGAGAAATTAATAGACAGACATAACCAGCGATGCCAATTTAGCGCGTTTCGCGCTAGATTTAGCGCGTTTTAACTATGCCAAATGCGCTTTTTTTAGTCTTAGCGCGTTTACTAAAAAAAACGCTAAATTAGCGCGTTTTGAATAAAGTCAATATCATTTCAGTTCAATATTTTTTTTACTTTTTTTGCATAAATTTAACAATTTTCTAGTATTCAAAACTCATAAAATTTTTTAAATTGGATAATAATTCAGCTGTCGCAAATAAAATTCCCTTGACTGTGGTTAGAATTAAAAGCGCATTTTAATACTGTAAATGGCAAATATTTTGAAATTTCATGAAAATTCGTGATCAAAAAAATTTATATAACTTATTAAGCATCTATTCTAGCTGAAGTATAGAAAGCATTTGAATTGCAAAACTATTCGAGAATTTATATACCTATAAGTTTTTACAAAGTATGACATAAAAATAAAAATAAAAACTAAAGGTACGGTCACACTTGTCAAACATTTGCCCAAAAAAGCGTAACCAACAAACACTAATGAAAAAAGTTTTGATCCAGACACTTGTTTATCATATTAAACAGTTTCGAACACAACTAATGCACCATGTCATAGAATCCAACAATATTGGCTACTCTTTAACTTGACAAACTTTTGTCTGAATTGAAAGATTTTCCATTAGCATTTAGTGGTTACGATTTTTTGGGCAAATGTTTGACAAGTGTGAATACATCGAATTTTATTAAAATTTAATTTAGCGCGTAGGAAAATAGCGCGTTTTGGCAATAAATAGTTGACAATGCTGCAACTTAGCGCGTTCTAGCGCGTTTTGCGAAGGGGAATAGCGCGTTTGGGTCACAAATAGTTGGCATCGCTGGACTTAACATTTATAGTTGGTTTTCTTCTTGACGTTTGCTACTTACATACACTTACACATAAATACATACATATGCCTTGATACATATCAAGTATGCATACAGCCCCTGAAAGGAGAAAAATCATGTGAAGCAAAAATAATAAAATACGAAAAGTAGAAAAGAGTAACAAAAATTGTCCAGTACAGATAAAATTATACAAGGTACTTGCACGACTACAACAAAATTACAACACCAAAAAACACACGCATTTTGTTGGTATAAACAAACGGATAATTGTCAGAACCACATGTCTTTTGTTGCCAATATGTGTGTAATACACAGTGTGTAATTTCTACTCTCATGTGTGGGCCATGTAATGAGATTCATGTATTACCTGTGTGTAATTATACCTTGGGTTCTATTTTTATTTATTTTTGTTTTAATTTTAACCTACATAAAAGATGTGTAGTGTAATTTTCTTCAATGTGTAATTGGAGACACAGCCATATGCAAATTCATTGGCAACACTGTAATCATTTTATTCACACACACACACACTAACATTTTTGCAGCTTGTAAACAAAGTTTGACAACTTTCTGCATTGTATACATAAACAGGCTGGGCTTATGCATGTACCTTGTATAATTTTGCCATGGTACAGATGGTCGTGTACTACACACTCTACCTCTTCAGCCCCTTTCCTACAAACTTCGTCTGTCTACCTTTCAATTTCTCAATTGTAAAAGGGGACTAACATTTTCGCGGCTTGTAAACAAAGTTTGACAACTTTCTGCATTGTATACATTCACAGTCTGGGCTTGTGCATGTACCTTGTATAATTTTACCATGGGTGGTACTATTACGACACAAGTATTATAACAATACAAAAACAACATGGTTGGTTTTTGCTTTGGGAGATATATTTTTATGAAGCAAATAATTTGTTCTGCTCATAAACAAAAGAAATATATGTTGTGAAATAGATGTTCATGCAAACAAAGAAGTATTTTCAGTGAGCTTCATTTTATTTAACAAGTCAACAGTTTTTTCTCCCATTTAATTTTATAATAAATTAAAAAAATAACCGAAAAATATTTTGTTTTAAGCCTGGTACTCTGTTCACAATTTCGTGCGAAATGCTGTCAAACTACATATAAAAGTATTCGGTGTGAAATATTTGCGAAATAAATTCGCAAAAGTAGTACTCTGTTCTTGTTGTGAAAAACACGTAAAATCATGTCTTTCCAAGCAAAATTAGTCTGGCATCATTTTAGTTTAGCTGCGAAACAACCCCTACAAGAAATGAATGACTGAAACTAACACAAACGAAATTTTTTCACTAACACATTTGCAATAACTTTCCACCGAATTTAAGAGTGCCAGTCAATTGACTGGTCATTTTACCGGTAGTGATGACCGACACATATATAAATTATATTTGCTCTTCTCTAACATGTATGTTAGAGTGAAACATATAGTGTGCATATACCAAAACTTTTAAGATATCGCATTTTATTGTAAAATATACAATTCGTTCGGTCTGTGCAATTAAAATTTATACAAGTGCTAAGGAAGTTAAGTAGCAACAATAGTGCATAAAATAAATTGAAAAGTTTCATTTAATTAATACATTTATGCATTTCTTTTTAAAATTTTAGATATTTACAAAAAGCAAGGTTTGCTGGAGCTGGAAAAAAGCATGAAGAAGACTAGAGTGGTACCACCTATATTATTTTGTGTTTTAGATTGTTTATATAATTGTATATTAATTATTTCTTTATTTTCTTTAATAAAAAACAATTAAAATAACATAAAAATTATGTTTATTTATTTAAAAGTTTCGTTTTACCAGTTTCTATGTAAACATTGACTAGTAATCGTTGACCAGTTTCTACGTAACCATTGACTAGTCATAGTTTACCAATGCTTATGTAATCAGTGACTGGCAAAAAGAGGCAGAGTAAGCAGTTCAGATATATGTGTTCTAATTAAGTGAAATTAATAAGGAAGAGAGAGATAAAAAATCACACGTACACAAATGTTTTGGTAATTTTTTTCACCAAGCCCTTAATAAACTAACTGGGGACTGTGACCACAGTTTCGGTGATCGCTACTAGTAAAATGACTAGTCAATTGACTAGTAGTCTTCTTGTAGGGACATGAGCAGTGCTTTTTTCGCACGGCATTTTAACAATGTTGCATACTTTCAAGCAATAAAAGCAAAGCTACATTTAGTACATGTCAAATTTTTCACGCGAAATAATCAACGGTGCTGAAAATTTTTCACAACTTTGAACAGAGTACCAGCCTTTATACGATAACGATTAGTGAAAGGATTTTTCTAAGTCAAGTTTTATTAAAACTAAAGAAAAAATCTTTTAAAACCTAAACATTTGAACTAAATACTAGGTCTAAAAGATTATTTTAGAAGGTCTCTTTAATCTATTACACAATTTAAAAAACTCACTTATGTACTTGTTTTTTTTATTAATACATAGATGTATATAAATTTTTCCTCGTCTGATTTAGTTCAAAAATTGTTATTTTTGTTATGTTATACTTTTTTCATTAATAAAATCTCAAAATAATGAATAATTTATGCATTTTTGTTTATTGGAATTAATAAATTAATAATTAATAAAACCTCGATTAATTAATCGAGTGAATAACCGATTAAAACAAAAACCAGATTAATTTAATACCCTATTAAATACATATGTATATACATGATGTGAAAGTATTTTGTATCTTAAATACTTACAAAAAATTAAAGTATTTTGTATTTTAAATACATAGCCTGAAAGTATTTTGTATTTTAAATACATGACCAGCAAGTATTTTGTATTTTGCATTTTAAATACCGCATACCATGTAATTTGCCCAACTCTGCATACAGATCGAACTTTTCTGTCAACATCGTGTTAAGTTACGTGGTATACTTACAATTTTATTTGAATTTTTTTTGTTGAATTATAGCACTCATTCGTATAATTGTAATGTAGTCACACACGATGAGTCGACATATTTTAAAATATTTTATTTCTATAGCGAATAGAGACTGTAAAAGTTGAATATTGTAAAATATTCTTCTGCAAATCAACCGAAATTGTAGAAAATCGTTTTATGTTATGTTGGAAATAATTAAGTTAAGTTTTAGTGGAAGAAATATCATGTAGAATAATTTAACTTTTTTGTTTCATTGTCCTCAAATATACTTTTTTCAGAACAATTTATTTCTATATTTACAATTTGATTAGGCTATAGCTCGTATCGTTTTGTAAGTCAAATTACATGTGATAATTATTAATGAACAAATAACAGCAAAGTTAATTGTAAATATTCTGACAAACGCCAGCGTTCATTTGTATTTGGTCCACTGTGTGTGTTGTCCAGCATATAAAAACTTCTCATTTGTGGATTTTATTTTCTTTTACTTCTGCTTCTGAAAATTCAGGAGTCGCAGTAGAAGTTACAAAATGAAGAGCTCTGCTGTGTACATGTTCGTAAAGTTTTCGGTTTGACCGACTGCGGTTTTAAAGAAATTCCGAAGTTAACGTAATTATTTATGCACAAATAATACCAACCTTAATTGTAAATATTCTGACAAACACTTAGTAGAACGGAACAACTAGCTATAATCGAAGTTCAATACGCATCATAATGAGCGTTCTTTTGTGTTTGGTCCACTGTGTGTGGTGTCCGTGGATATAGATTTCTGCTTCATAAACTCAGCTTTTTATTGCACAAAACGATATGAACTTTAGCCTAATCAAATCATAAATCTAGAAACATATGAAGTTCGAATAATCATAATAAAACAAATTAATATTAAAAGCTATGGGCCAGTAGTAGGGGAATCTTCCTTCCGGTCCCGATTAAAATTTTTGTGAAATTTCTAAAAATTCTGGACTGAAACTTTTGAAATTTGTGTGACATTTGAGAATTTTAGTGCAAAATTTTCTGAAATTTTAAAATTTATTGCTGAAATTTTAGAATTGCGTTTTTTGTTACATTAAGGCCCAATAATTGACTTATCAATTATGTGTCATTTATCTTTAAGTGCCATTTAAGTAACAAATTCATTTTTTCAGTGCAAAGTTGAGAGACTTAAATAATACTTAAATACCCAACCTTGCGTAGTCCATATTTACACTATGCAAGTCTTATTGCTAAGCTGATTAGTTTGACGGAGAGAGAGACGAGGGGAACAGTAACGTTTCTTTTCCCCTCGTCCCTCTTTCCTAACAAACTAATCAGCTTAGCAATAAGACTTGCATAGTGTAAATTAGGACGTATATAAGTTCTATTTAAGTTTTCCGAGCATACCATATGTTTTTGTGTGTATTTATGAAAAACATATACATGAACATCATGTGGTAGTATTAAAAAAATTTCCTTTAATTTTCATAAATATAAAACATATGCAGTAGATAGTTTCATATCATGGAGTAAATAAATAGAAAAATACGTTCGGATGCTCTTTTGGTTTCATAAAACATGTTTTTATGCAACTTTAACTTTCTACATGTTGATAACCTAACTTTGTTATTTACATTAAACATCTGTTTTCGTTTAGAACTATCGACATTTCACAGTGCTACCATACTTTCATAGTATTTAACTGAGCATTTAATTTTATGACCAGTGTTGTCAGATTTATTTCAGCCTTCTCGCCAAATGACTTGTCGAATATCGCCAAATATCGCCAATATAATAAAACATTAAATTATAGCTACAAAAATATTTTTTTATTTTGTAATTACATTACAAATATTGGTAAATTTTAAATTCAGTAGGTAACGTCTATCGTAAAACATAAAAATTGTATTATTTAGGAAAAATTAAGAGAAGTACGTGTTTGTCAGAATATTTACAACTAACTTTGGTGTTACTTGTTCATTAATAATTATCACATGTAATTTGGCTTAAAAAGCGATACGAACTTTAGCCTGATAAAATCATAAAATATAGAAAAAAATGAAGTTTGAATAATAATAATTAAAATTAACTAGAATTAAGAAAAGTATTTACATTAACATATAAATACTGGAGTACAAAAAATACTCAAAAATAACTTATTCCAAAACATCAGTCCAAATAGGATAAATCTTGTGATAAAACTGAAGTAACATTTACTTAAATGTGTATTTAAGTACACATATCATATCCTTGAAGTGGTAAGTACCAGCAGCATCGTGTTAGTCCCACTCGCGTGCAGGCTTTTTGTTGCTTCATTATAAAAATGTTGGTTCTAATCTGCCATTTACACATGAAACTAAGTGCATGAAAATAGTAATACATTCACATTTTTTCACAATACACTCACATTGTTTTAAATTTCCACTCAGATTTCAACGATATTTTCAAGAAAGTAATTTTTTTATGAAAGTCATTTATTTCATTAGAATTTTATTCATAATACGTATACAGAATCTTCAAGAAAGTACTTTCATGTGTAAATGTAGCGTAATTAATAAAAAAGTTTTCCGCACTGTGTTTTATAAACACCAAATGAGATTTTGTAGGCCTTTTTTAAAACTTCTTGAATTTCAGAAAATTTTGTTTGAGATAATAAGTCACAACATTTAGAATTTCATGCAAAAAATTTCATATTTTTAACATTATTCTATTTCATTGAACTCGTAAAAATATAGCCAAAAATATCGCCAAGGAGTTCAAATATTGGTCCATATTTACACTATGCAATTCTTATTGCTAAGCTGATTAATTTGTTGGAGAGAGAGACGAGGGGAACAGTAACCTTTCTTTTTCCCTCGTCTCTCTTTCCTAACAAATTAATCAGCTTAGCAATTAGACTTGCTTAGTGTAAACTAGGACTTGCGAAGTAAATCGCCATTTCAAAATTTTCATCGCCAAAAACAAATTTTCGTCGCCACGTTTGGCGAGATATCTGACAACGCTGTTTATGACTGAAAAAATGAAATTGCATTTAAACGCAACTTAAATTTAAGTGGCAATGAGCTAACTGACATATAATTGAGAACTCAATTATTGGGCCTAAGTGTATGTATGTATATAAGAGTGACCGTGGGAACTTATGCGCGTAATATACATTAACTGTGTTCATACGTTTGAGGTTTTTATATGTGTATGATTTTCTAGTGCCGACGGGAAAATTGTGAAAATGATTTTTCCTAATGCCGACGGGAAAATCGTGAAAATGATTTTTCCTAATGCCGACGGGAAAACATGAAAATTACTTTTTTCTAATGCAGACGGGAAAATTTGTGGATGTTGCTAGACTGTAGGAATTTAAGGCTAACCTTGATTTGGATGGGGCGGGGTTGTTGTTGTAATATGTAACCATGGGAATTCGGTGGTGTCTGTCTGTGGGAATTGAAGTTTGGCTGTGATTTGGGGAGGTTTGTGTGTGTCTGTCCGTCCGCCTGTCGTGATTTGGAGGTGGGTGAGTGCATTGTTGAAATATGAAACCGCGGGAATTTGTGGGTGTATCTAGCTGTGGGAATTTAAGCCAGACTACGACTGGTGGGGAGCGGGGTGTAGTTGAGGTAGATGGATTTTGTGTATATATGTATGTATGTGTGAGTTTAAGGCTATCCGTGATTGGAGTAGGTGAGGGTGTTCTTGCAACATATAACCGTGGGAATTTGTGGGTGTATCTAGCTGTGGGAGTTTAAGTCAGACTACGATTAGTGGGGGCGGGGTGTAGTTGAGGTAGATCGATTGTGTATATATATGTATGTACATATGTATGTCAGTGAGAATTTAAGGCTGATCGTGATTTATGAGGGGCGAGATGTTCATGTAATATGTAACCGTGGGAATTTGTGTGTATGTATGCCTCGGTGAGTGTATCGTCTTATGTAACAGTAGAAAGCGTGTTTTTGATTCTGAGTTTCTGTGTTCAGAGGATATTAGGCAGGCTTCTCCAATATTTGTGCTGACTTTCATTAGGAGAGTAATACAGAGATTGATTTAATTTAATTTACAGATCGATGGCGCAAAAGATCTATCAGGTGTCGCAGTGCCGGTCTTTGGACCAGATCGAGGTGCGAGGTGTTGTTGAGATTGATCGATTTTATGTGTATGTATGTATGTGTGTGTATATCTGTGGGAATTTAAGGCTGACCGTGATTTGTAAGGGGCGGGGTGTTGTTGAAATAGTTCGAATTTTTCGTAGATGAATTCTGGTATGTGTGTGTATGTGATTTTTTTACACTAGTATTTATATGTATAGAAATAAATTTGGGGTATTCACATGGGTGTCTTAAGTGTCATAAAGTCATAAAGTCCTAACATTTTAAACCAGTTTAAAATTGTTTTTATTTTTTTATATATAAAAATGTGTACAAATGTGGACAAAATGTCCACTTATATTTAAATACATGGCGTTTTGCTTTAGCAAATTTCTACTAAAAATTTTACATATTGCAAAAATATAAAAATTCGCAAGGGATTAAAATAATGGAAGAAAATCTCCCACAGCTGATTATATAGCCCGCAAAAAAAGCAATAAGTCGAGAGTAGGCTTGCAAAAATGCGAATATCTTTAAAAAAATTCCAAAACCGCGAAAACTGTAAAAGGACAAGGTAAGTATATTTTAAGAATCAAAAATAATAGTCTCATGTGCAAAAATTTGTGAATAATTTTTTAATTGAAAAAAATCTTAAAATTTATTTTAAAAAACGGTAAAATTGTAAGGAATGCAAAAAGCTTCGAAAAATTCGCAAAAATGATGCAAATTCGCAAAAACTTGGTAATATCAAAAATATATAAAACTCAGATACTTATTAAAAAATTCTTAAGACTGTAAAAAAACAAAGAATTGGAAACAATTAGTTTTATTGCAAAAATTCGCGATAGCACAAAGCAAATTGTCAGTAACAACCCATATCTCTTTGGCAACCAGGCTCATCTTTTTCTGGAGCGATTTGTACATCGAAACCAAATAGCCAATATTATGACCATATTGCGAGACAAATGATTTAGAACTGCAAAGACTCGATGAAGAAATGCGGCTTAAAACAGAATATTTTGACTCGATATATAAAATATTGTCACAAGTCAATGAATCACAGCCGTACAGTCAAGCATTAAATATGAATTTACCGGTAAAGACAGCTTATATGGAACCGACCCCGGCGCAAGTGGCTGCAAGACAGATTATTCCGAAGCAACTACTGATTTTCAATTGTGACCCAGAAGAGGGGACACTTTTTTACAGTACTTTCGGAAATAGCACCGCTGTAGCAGGATACCCTAATGCTGAAAACTTAATAAGACTTCAAGCATGTCTCAAAGGTAAGGCCCGTGACATAGTAAAAATAATTTATTTTTGTCTCATATGGTTTCCGAGATAATAAAAACGTTAAAAATGTGTTTTGGAAGACCAGAACACATTCTGGATCGCATGATGCTAAAAGCCAAGAGTTTACCGCCCTTAAAAGATAAATTACATGCATTAATTGAATATGCAATGTGTGTGCGTAACATCTGTGCTACAATGGAAGGGTGTCAGCTGCAGTCACACCTCAATAATCCACTTTTAGTTAAAGAATTGGTAGATAAGCTCCCAAATCACCACGAATTAAATTGGGCTAAAAGATGAACCTCTTGTAAAGTCATTCAGTGATTGGCTATACAATATCGCAGAAGCTGCTAGTACTGTTACCCCATTATTTTTTAAGCCTGGTGCAGCAGTGAATACTCATTGTCGTGATAAAAGTGGCGCGGAGATTGATAGTTTAAATCTAAACATATGTGTCGCCAATGTCTGGGCATTCATAAACGAAAATGCACTTAGAACAGAGAGTATGGAGTAGAAGGATGTCAATACAAAAATAGCCATTTATTGCATAAAAAAACCATCATCGTTAGATAAACTGTAAGTACCGCACAAAATACACAGTCAAACACAGTAGTAAATGCACACAATAGTGACGCGGATGAGTTCCAGCCGATTTTAGAATAATTTCTATAAATATTCATGCTCCAAATAGAATCAAAAAGGTGTTCGCATTTCTTGACGAAGGATCCGCCGTAACATTAATGGAAAAAAGCATTTTCGATGAACTCGGTTTAGAGGGTGATATTGATCCCCTATGCTTAAGGTGGACCGGCGACAATACGCGTATGGAAAGTGAATCGGTGAAGACGTCTTTAACAATTTCCAATGTAACCAGCAACAACAAATTCCAGCTAAATAGAGTCCATACCGTAACAAATCTAGGACTTCCAACTCAAACAATTGACGCTGCGAGAATTTATCATCGTAGATCCAGATTAACACACATTTTAGAAATTGCAGTTTATTAAAAAGAGACTAAGTGTTCGGTCAAAAACAAATAATTTTATAGCGACTTTAGTTTACAGTGAAAAATAGTTTTTAAATAATAGTTATATTGCGCTAAATAGAAGCAACAAACACATTGAATGAATGAATTATTAAGCCAAACGGGAAACACAGGATACTGTGACCAAAGTGGATCTATTGTATATCTTGCCAGGTCCTAGAGCACTTCATCCAGACGTACCCTCCTGATGAATCTCAGGATTTCCAGTGGCTCTAGTGTTGGCAGTTCCCAATCATCCAATAGGTGCTTGTCCAGTTGGATATACCTTCTGTGGCATAACGCGTCACAGTCCTTCAGAATATGCTCTGGGGTTTCATCATCGTACTCACAGAATCTGCACAGACTGTTACTCTCAATGCCAAGTCTGCTGAGGTGTTTTCTCAGTCTAAAGTGACCTGTGAGGAAGCCTGTGAGCATTCTTAGATTGTTTTTACTCAGGGACATGAGAGCTATGAAACGATTTTAGTTATACGTGCCAATCATTAGCTTTGCATGCCTCAACCCAGGGAAATTGAGCCAGAGGTGTTCCCTATCACTCTTTATATTTATCTCCGTCGATATATCTTCGCGGATTTTGTCCAATCCGAGACCGCAAAACGGTTCTGGTCCGACCATGGGTGTACTAGCCCCCCTTCTGGCCATTTGGTCTGCATTTTCATTTCCTACCACCCCTGCGTGTCCAGGAACCCAGCAGAGTGTGACCTTATTCATGCTGCTTAGCTGATTTAGCTTAATGCGGCATTCCCAAGCTAACTTAAAGGTAAACTCATATGAACTTAGTGTTTTGATGGCAGCCTGACTATCCGAGCAAATGGCTATTTCTTTCCCTCGGTAGCCCCTGTCAAGATTAAATTGTGCGCATCTCTCAATGGCATAAACTTCCGAAAATGGTAGGAGATTTTCCCAAGGACTCTTGATAGTTAGTCCTTTGTCCTACGACTCCCACTCCAGAGCCTGTTGGCGTTCTGAAGCCATCAGTGTACCACCTGATGGTACCAGTTCCAAAGGTATAACGAGGTTCTATTTCCCCCCATTCCCTTCTATTGCCCAGAACAGTTCTAAACCTCTTGTCGAAGTCATACACTTTATTCATCACGTCAGAGGGTTGCGCAAGTAGGGGAAATCGTCTTGCCAGGAATGATTGCTTCCATTGGCTAATTAGACAGTCCCTGTCTGCGCCCCTCCCAGCGATGCTTATTACTTTTTGTCTGGCAGCAGTCTCTATCACAATCGTCAGAGGTGTGAGTTCAGTGAGGACTTCCATAGCCGCAGTAGGACACGTCCTCATAGCTCCTGTTATACAAAGGCATGCTAGCCTCTGTAATTTCTCTAACCGATCTCTGTCCCTGTACCCTGTCCGACCAGGCAACAGCACCATAAGTGATGATAGGTCTCACTATCATGGTGTATACCCATCTCAAGATTTTGGGTGTGCATCCCCATGTTTTTCCTGCTACAGATCTACATACCATTAGTGCTTTTGTTGCCTTGTCAATAGTCGCCTCTAAATGCTGCTTAAATAGCAGCTTTGAGTCTAATATCACTCCCAGATACTTGACGTCCGATGAGCTTTCTATTTGCACGCTGAAGAAACACATTAAACAAAAACATGGTAGACAAATCTTTCAATGCAACCTGTGTAAAAAGAGTTTTGAGAGCAAGGTAGGCGTAAACAAACACTTTTTACGTGTTCATAAAAAAGAAAAATTAAATTTTAAAATGGTGGCGAGAGAAGTTTGTCAGCAACAAGTGGAAAAGGAAATAAACAGGAATAGGATTGGGTCCCCAATTCCAACCGTGAATAGCGCTCAGGATGATGGAATGGATCATATCCCAGTGACAGAAAGTCCTTTGCAATTCGCGAATAAGCAAATTTTGATTGAGAGACAAAAAAAAAAGATTCCTATGAGGAAAAAACCCAGTTCAATAAAAAATTATATAACATCACAAGTACGAAAATAGTCATCCGGGTATTGACAAGACATTTTTTGAGCTCATCAAAAATATTATTATCCTAATTTGAAAAAAGAAATAACGAAAGTTATAAATAATTGCGAGATATGCAATTATAAAATTGAACGAAGACCTTTGAATTTGCCTTTTGAAAAGACGGAAACTCCGTCATCTCCACATGAAATTTACCATACAGATATTTGATATATGGACCCATGAAACGCATACATTACGCTTATTGATAAGTTCTCTAAATATGCTCTAATACAGAAAGTTGAAGACCGAACACCACATAATTTTGTTAAATATTTTACTATATTATTTAACCTAATGAGAACTCCGAAAAAGCTTATTCTAGATAATGAACCAGGCTTTACTTCATCCCTTTTTAAGGATATAATAATAATATAGATTTCCATTTTACGACATGAGAAGTTCCCAGACAATTGGTACATCGGTGTTGTTGCTTAACCGTAGCGTAGCGTTCTTCGATTGGCATTGCTAGGAAAACAGAACAAAATCTGAGGGGGTGAAATTGCGGACAAAGGGCACATTTTTCAGGTTTTTCTTTGGAAATATTAGTCTGGTAGCTTTGAAGCTTTTGTTTTGAAGACGAATTAGATTTATTCAGCTTGGCCGGGTGCGCGGATCTTGAACCATTCGCACTCGCAAAAGTTGATCTAATATCAGCAACCGATTCTAAAGTGTGAAAACGAGATGTTAGAAAGACATCAAGCTGCGACCAAGTGGGCAAATCGGTTGTATGCGGCAAATAAATTAAGGGTAATTTCAGGAAAGCAGGTCGAGCAGATATACACGAATATTGGATCCCAGTTTTCTGTTTAAATCTGAAGCAAACTAAGATTTGTAATACAATTACTAATTTTACGCTGCAGACGCCTTAGATCAGAACCAGTTTCCCGTGACATCGGTTTTATATTGAAAAGGGATTTCAATTGTGCGTTGACTAGGAACCTCTTGTTTTCGTAACGATGCATGAGGTTCCGCCATGCCATTTCAAAACCTTCGTTGGTCATGGGACAAGTTTTGAGAAGCTCACGTGCTTCGCCTTGCGTCTTCTTCATCAAGTGGCACATTTTTTCTACGGGTGAGAGACGTTTGTTGTTGCGGTACAATGCAGTGAACATATCACGGAATGTCGTCCAGGATTTGTAGTCACCATGGAAGACTTCAGTATCACATGGAGGTAAGGAGGTATGTTGGGTCATATCATCGGGTTTTTCCGCTGATGGGAGAACTACTTCGGCTTGTGTACGAATAGTGTCGCTGCATTTGTGAATAGCTGCGCTGATCTCCGTATAGGCTTCAAAAGTAGAGTAAAAACGGGTTTTCAATGCTGCCATTTCGATTTCTTCCTTCAGTGTTTCATATCTAGCGGTGTTTCGAAGAGTGTCTCGAAACTAGACCATAACTTCTCAAGCTGTTGTTCTTGAGCCACCAAAGTATGACGAGTATGCACCTCTTCTTTCAAGCCTTTAAAATAGCTTTGAAAATCGATCACGCGGTCAGAAGCGCGTACTAAAAGTTTTAAGGTTGCCATTCCAATGAAAAACAGTAGACGTTATTGACAAAAATATTTTCATGGGGGTTTGAGAAATCGTCACAGGTATTCGGGATAACGATCAATGTATCGGGGTTAAAAAATCTACAAGACAGATTTTCACTGGTACTTGGTTTGAGCGACCAATTTACGGGGGTTCGAAGATTCAAAGAAATCTTCAAAGGGGTTGAGTATAAGGGACCTTGTGTTCGGGTGAAAATTTAATAAAATTTCCAATGGTGCTTCGTATAAGCGACCTTGTGTATGGGTGAAAATTTAATAAAATTTTCAATGGTGCTTCGTATAAACGACCTTGTGTATGGGTGAAAATTTAATAAATTTACTACGGTCCTGACAGAATTGTTGCAGCTTTACCACTTTTGAACATTTATATTAAGCTATAGCGAATGCAAGGAATTACTTGAACGAATACTAATATTATTTAACATACAATAATTATTTAAAATATATAAAAAATTAACAACACATATTTACGGCTTCCCTTTTTTGTTTTACAGAAATGACCGTTATGGGCTTGTATCTTCCGACCGCTCGTGTCTCTCCCAGGATTGATGGAGTAGCTTCACTGAGCTCTTTTACAATTTGGGTTGTCCTGATTCTTCTTTCAATTGACGGATTTTTATTCGAATCACCTGGCACCTTCTCATTAGCTCAAAAGCATCGCAAGATAAAAATGTTTGTTCTTTTTTCTTATTTGATATAATTATTTATTTGCATTATTATGTGGTGAAGTTTTATGTAGTTTTAATTTGTTTCATTAAACGATATAATCAAATTTGATTTCTCCAAAAAATATTGACGGGTTTTACTTTACAAAATTTTAGTTTTGTTTAAAAAAAGTTACTCATCATCAAAAATGTCCGCACAGTTTTCTTGACGACCGTCACCGACAATAATCAACATGAGATAACATTTTCAAGAATCTGCTGAGCACCGTTTGGTTCCTAACATATTTTTCCACTTTCCTTATTTTCCAATGTACATATATATATACTTTCTACCGTATCTATATATACATATTTACATTTTCTTTTCCATTATGTAATTCAAATAGTGGTAGATATATACATGTATCTTGTAATTATTTTCCCGCTTTCGCTCGCCATCTTTATTTGAATTCCCTCCAATTTACATGTACCTATCACTCGCTGCTTTCTGGATCTTTCCTCATAGACCTACTCCATTATAATATGCTATTCTTGCTACTGTGTATCGGCAATGTACCAGGCTCTCAGAATAAATAGCAACATTCAAACTTCATTGCAAAAAAAAATAACAATTTACAAATATAACGCATTTTTTTATGACTACTATAGAACCCGCTTACTATTTACTGCGTTGCCAACTCAAAAGAATCCTTTGTTTATTTTATTCATTCATAGAATGATTTCATAGACTGGTCTGAATTCGCCTTAAACAGCTGTTCGTAATACCTTTTAATAATTTTGTCTGGCTGCACGCGGTAAGTAAGAAGTAATATTTTTTTTATTGTAAATTCTAATTTTATTTTATTTACAGGTTGTTTATTAGACTGGTCAAAATTAAAAAGGTAATGTGTTGTTCCAATATGGTATTAATATATCCAACTAATCATTGTATTTTCCTTTCAGGTGTTTTATGAGTACTGTCATAATGCGGTCATGCTCAGCCGCCAACTTGACCAAGAAAACATTCGGGACTTGGGTCGGAGGTTGTTTCTCTAAATGCAAATGACCCCTCCCCAACTATTTTGGATAAGGTACTCGAGGTTCTAGGTAATTGACCTCCTCCCGACTCGTACTCCCTAAGGGGAATCCACGCAAAAATTTTTTTCATAATCGACTTGCAAAATTTTCAGGCCACCGCAACAATACACCAGTGCTGTAGTCGAAGGGCGAAGAAATGGTGTGCGTGGCCCTTAAGCTAATTTTTGTTTGAATTTTATTACACGTGGGGAACTCCCACACCCTGAGATATAGCCGGGCTTAATCATTATCTGAATATGAGGAGCTAAAACATGTCACAGCTCGTTTGTTCAATTGCTGCTTGACTTGTACAACGGATCGCTCCATGAACGTATTTTTGCCGTATGGTCATGGAATCACATGAGAGCTTACCCCAAGCAAAACAATTTCTGATTCTCTATTCTATATACGAGTGACACTTCCACTTACTGTTTATACAGCAGTATACTTTCGGGTGCTACTATCGATTTACTTTGAGCATCAGCCAAAATGCAGACATAAGGACTCAAATATCATAACTAATTAATTTGTTTGCTTGTTATTTGTACACCTAGGTACTTGTTTTTTTTCATGGTATTCCTTAGCCTAATATTGCACCTTATCCCATTACGCACACAAAAACTAAACTGACTCCTAATACCTATATCACAGTTTTATCACAGACGAAAAGATGGTGTTTTAATATTGCACTTTTACATTTTTATGTCTTTGGCATGGAAAATACCTATGTTCTTGCTTTGCAAGTCCTCCAGCTAATACATGTTATTCCCTATGGGCCTTAGGATTATACATTTTAAAAATTTCTTACAAAATTTCGCATTGATATTTTTTCCGAAGTGGCTAAGAACCATATTTCTTCTGTAAACTTCTTGACCAGGCACAAATTTTACATTTCTTGCTCTTTTATTATAACGCTACGCGAATCTGATATAAGCTTCGTGCATATTCTTGCGAATTTTTCTCTGATTAGAGTTAATTTATCAGTGTTAGGCAGAGTGTTGATTTCATGGTCGGTTAGTGATAATTTCCGTGCTATCTTGTAATCGTTTCCGCTAGTAAATATGTGGTAGCGGAACAAGGCGAAAAATGGAGTAAAACGTGTTGCTTCATGTACCGAATTTCTCAACGCACATTCTATTTCCGATAGATATAAGTCCCAGTCGCGGTGGTCTTCATTCAGATAAGCTCTGATCGCTGTTAGGACAGACTGATTAACCCGTTGCGATGCATTAGACTGCGGGGAATAAACTGCCGTTCTAAGGTGTTTTATTTTATATGTCTGTTCACGATGTTTTTTATTTATTACTTTTGTTCATTTAATTCGTATTGTATTTTTGTGCAATAATATTTTATTTAATATTTAAGAATCACCCTAATGTTCTTCTTGTTTGTTATTTGCCTTTAAAACCAACGGTACAATATTTTTGATCTCTTTCTTGAGTAATTTTGTTACTAATGTTGTTGTTGTTAAATGCTTTAGTAATTTAACTCAAAGCATAAGAAAATTGTAATAGTATGTATAGTGGTTTGACCACTTGTAATAAAACAGTTGCAGTTAAACAATCAAAAAGACAAGAACTTTTATTTTTCGCAAACATTTTTTGGTGACCCCGACGTGATATACAAACGTACGCGTATATGTAAATTTGTGTGTGCTTTCTAAACTGCACTTGAAAAGAAAAATAAATTGTTTTTGTTTTATTAAAGTAAAAAGTCAAAGTAAACTTTTTAAATATTGTGGTGACTGTACATTTTTTGGACTTCTTTATCTTTGTGAGCCCTTCGCTGCATCATAAATAAAACAAATAAAGTTATTGTGTGATAATCATTGTTGATGCCGTTAGCTGCGTACAAGAACAGTTTAGTGAATAATTATTAAAATAAAATATTCAAACTAATTAATCAGAGTTTTAATTAATTATGGAAGCGTTGAGAAATAAAAGAACCCATCTTAAGGGTACTGCTACTAGATTGGAGAACTTTCTTAACCAAGTTAATAATGAAACTTCGCAGTTTGAAATAAGAGCCAGATTGGAAAGACTGGAAAAAATTTATGATCAATTCCAGTCACTTGATATTGAAATGGCTGCACATGGCGAAAATATGCCAGAACGTGAAAGTGAATTGGAAGAATTTGAGTCACGCTACTTTCGAATGAAAACTAAATACACAGAGATTATAGATGCTAGGCTGCATTCATCTAATATTGTTGGAGATCCTCTAACTTCAACAACTATGCATCATGATGCTATGCAAAAACTTCTGGAAGCTCAAAGTGCCTTTTTTGAAAAATTCGCTGCGCTACAAATTAATCAACAACGAGTGCCTCAAACTGGTTTATCTCAAACTATGAATTCAACAAATCCATCTGCTGATGTGCGTCTACCAAAATTAAATGTTCCAGTTTTTGATGGAAAATATAGTGACTTCAAATCATTTTGTGACTTGTTCACTAGCTCAATCCACAACAATAATTCACTGACGGCTGCTCAAAAGTTCCAATATTTAAAAGGACTATTGAAGGATGAACCCGCTAATCTTATACGTCATCTTCAAGTTACTGATCAAAATTATGAAGAAGCCCTGATGAAGCTACAAGAACGCTACGATAAGCCTTCATTAGTGGTTGACTCATTTATTGAAACTTTTTTATATATTCCAAAGGCTGATAATACTGCAAGTCTACGCCATTTATCCAATGTTGCTGATGAGGTGTTAAGAGGTTTGCGAGCACAAGGTGCCGATGCTGAAAAACGTGATCCATGGTTAATTCATATTTTGAGCAAAAAAATTGATCGAGAATCCCTACAAGCTTGGGCAGAACATTGTGGTCAAGTATTATTCCCTTCGCTGGACAGTTTTATCACATTTATTAATAAAAGATGTGATGCTTTGGAACGTTTACCATCTACAAGTAAACATTTACAAAAGAGTAAGTCAATTCGCGCTTATACTAGCAACATGAAAAGGGGATGCGTTATTTGTACCCAAAACCATCATCTCTCTTATTGCCCTACGTTCAATAGAGTTGATAAGTCTTCTCGAATTGAAATAATAAAATAAAAGAATTTGTGCTTTAACTGCCTGAAACCAAATCATCGAGTACAAAACTGTCCGTCAAAAATTACTTGTGAAGTTTGCCATGGTCATCATCACTCTTTAATACATTTGGAGCATAAGCCGCCAGCTAACTCTTCAACTAAGGTAAAAAAGCCAGATGATGAACCAACAAAAAAGCCAGCTGCTGCTAATACGACCTTCCTCATATCTGAGGATTCTTCGGTGAAGTTAACAACATCATCTGAGAAAAGTGTGCCCAAAGATTAAGCCTAGTAAGAAGCCCTTCTAAAATTTACGTAAGTGGACTGGCTAATATGAAGGCTGGAGCCACGAGAGGTAAAGTTCAACTTGAAGTCAAATCTGTACACAGTGAAGAGATATTTTTTATGCAAGCTCATGTATTTAACAATTTAACTTCTAAATTACCATGTACAAATTTAATATTTAATTGCTGGGATGATTTAAAAAACCTACCCTTAGCTGATAATAAATTTTATATACCTAAATATATTGATATTATTATTGGATTTGATTACTTTTTCTCATTCATAAGAGAGGGCAGTATTTGGAAAAATGGTAATTTAGTTGCCCAAAATACAGCCTTTGGTTGGGTAGTGTGTAGTGGATGTTCAATGGAAGATTCCTTTGCCGTATTCTATACAATGAATTACTACAGTCCAGAAGAGGATATTAATCACTCATTACGTTTATTTTGGGAAATTGAAAGAGTCTGTTATAAAGAGCCATCATTAACTAAGGATGATCAAAGGGCTGAAGATTATTATAGAGCTACTACACTGCGAGACAAAAGATATTCAGTGAGATTGCCTTTCAAACATAAGCCCGAATTAGGCATTTCTTATAATGCTGCAGTGAGAAGACTTCAAGCTATGGAACGTAAGTTTAAATCTAACATTATTTTAAAAGATTCTTATTTTGAATTTATGAGAGAATATCTTAATTTGGGACATATGGAACTTATTCCTAAAGATGAGATAAATCGCCCTGCTGCCAAAATATACTACCTACCACACCATGCTGTGTTAAAAGATTCTAGTATTACTACAAAGTTACGTGTTGTTTTTGACGGTTCTAGTAAAACATCAAATGGGAAATCTCTAAATGATAATCTTCTAAAAGGTCCCATTTTGCAGCAAGATCTAGTAGCTGTAATATTACGATATAGATGTAAAAAATATTGCTTTTCTGCTGATATAAAACAAATGTTTCGAATGATTGACGTTCAAAAATGTGACCGCGATTATCAGAGAATTTTATGGAGAGAAGATTCTACTGATGAAATACAGCACTATAGACTCACTACAGTAACGTATGGTACCACAGCCGCACCATATCTTTCAACACGTACACTTTTGCAGTAGAGCGAAGATGAGCGTGAGCATTTTCCCTTAGCTAGTGAAGCTTTAAAAACGAGTTTTTATGTTGATGATTGTATGGCTGGCTCCAATACAATAGAAGATGCTGCAAAACTAGCGGAACAGTTAAATGAGTTGCTTACGGCTGGCGGCTTTCAATTAAGAAAATGGGCTGCTAATAATAGCAGTGTTCTAAGCAAAATTCCCGAGAGTGACAAATTAAAGAGTATTGTAAAAATCCCTACTGACATAACTATATGTCTACTTGGAGTTATTTGGAAACCTGATATTGACTGCTTTTCATATAAAGTAAAGAATAAGGACTACTGCCTTGACACAAAGAGAAAATTGTTATCAGAAATTTCAAAAATCTTCGATCCACTAGGTTGGATTTCACCGGTTATAATTGCTGTTAAGATTATCATTCAAAAAATTTGGATATTAAGTTTAGATTGGGATGAACACACCTTTCATCTGATATTAAATCTGTAGCAGAACAATTATTTTCTGAATTTTATTTGCTGAATAATATTAATATTCCTAGAATTATTTTCTCCACAGAGTCTATCGTCACTTATCATGGCTTTTCTGATGCATCTAAAGCAGCATATGCAGCCGTCGTATATTGCAGAAAAACATCAGCAGATGGTATAACCTCTACGAATATTATTATGGCCAAAACTAAAGTGGCACCACTAACAGTGATTTCTATTCCCCGGCTGGAACTCTGTGCTGCCTATTTTTTGACTCAATTATTTGAATATTTAATACCTGTGTTGTTGATAAAAGTGAAAGACATTACTTGCTGTTCAGATAGTAAAACAGTATTGGCATGGTTGTCTTCACATCCCAGTAAGTGGAAGACTTTTGTAGCTCATAGAACTGGCTATATATTGGAAACCCTACCTGAGGTGAAATGGAGGTATGTACCTACTAAATTAAATCCTGCTGATTGTGCGAGCAGAGGTGTTAGATCTAGCTATCTAGTCGAAGATGAAATGTGGTTTAAAGGTCCACCATTCCTACTACATGATTCTAGTGAGTGGCCAAAATCAATTAAAGACGTTAGAATTGATGAAGAGTTACATGTGAGTAAATTATTTGCATTTCATAATGCAACAACTTCCAAATCGGATGACACCCCCTTAGATGTTTGTGCTACTTTAAATAAAAGAATATCTAATTTTCAACGCATGATACGAGTACTTGCTTACTGCTACCGAGCTGTAAAATTTTTGAAATCCAAATCTGGACATGATTTACCGCTACATGTTGATGAACTAAACCACGCAGAGTATGTTTTATATAAATACCATCAGAACTTGGATTTTCTTGAAGTCATAAAAAATATTAAGAAAAACGTTCCTATAGCTAGCAAAAAGTTAAGAAGATTATCACCATTTCTGGATGAACACGGAATACTGCGTGTAGGGGGGAGACTTTCTAACGCTGATTTACCTTATGATAGTCAACATCAAATCATTCTATCAAAGGATTGTCCTATCACATTTAAAATTGTTCATGCATGTCACTTGAGTAATATGCATGCTGGTGTAACATTAATGATTTCAACCTTACGACAGAAATATTGGATTATTGGAGCTCGAGAATTAGTTAAACGTGTATATCGCTCGTGTAAAGTTTGCCATCGTTACAGTGCTAGATCTAATGATCAACTAATGGGAGACTTACCTAAATTTCGTGTAAACGCTGCCTATCCATTTTATGAAGTTGGGTGTGACTATGCAGGTCCCATTATGCATAAATTACATAATGGTCGTAAAGCACCTATTGTAAAGTCCTATGTGGCAGTGTTTATTTGTCTAGTTACAAAGGCCGTTCACCTGGAGCTGGTTTCTGACCTAAGTGCTGATGCATTCTTAGCTGCATTAGACAGATTCGTTGCAAGAAGAGGACTTTGCGGACACATTCATAGTGACAATGGAACTAACTTTCAGGGAGCTGCTAAAAAACTTGGCGAAATTTACAAACTGGTAAAGAGTTTTGAATTTAATACTAATGTTTCGAACTTTTTGTCTTCTAAAGGTGTACAATGGCATTTTATCCCGCCTTCTGCACCACACTTTGGAGGCGCTTGGGAATCCACTGTGAAAAGTATGAAGTATCATCTTAAGAGAACTATTGGTCAAGCTACTTTAAATTATGAGGAATTAACTACACTGTTAACAAGAATTGAAGCGCTATTGAATTCTAGACCATTGGTGCAAGCTGACTCCGATGATCTACCCTATATTACTCCTGGTCATTTTTTAGTTGGCAGACCTTTGAATGCTCTACCTGAAGTTGATGTTACCCACCTAAAGACTTCTACTCTTTCTAAATGGCGATTAATCCAACAGTTATCGCAATACTTTTGGTCACGATGGTCTAATGATTATCTTCTGTCGCTTCAACCTAGGACAAAGTGGCAGACAGAAAAATGCAATTTGATGAAAGATGATGTCGTTTTACTACGAGATGAGAACATGCCTCCCACATGCTGGAAACTTGGTCGAGTGATAGAAACTCATGCTGGTTCAGGTGGCTTAGTCAGAGTGGCTACTATAAAGACTGAAACATCCACCTTTAAACGTCCGATTACTAAATTATATCCCCTACCAAAAGACGATTGAACTTCAATACCTCCGTTCAAGGCTGGCGGAATGTTCACGATAGTTTTTATTTATTACTTTTGTTCATTTAATTCGTATTGTATTTTTGTGCAATAATATTTTATTTAATATTTAAGAATCACCCTAATGTTCTTCTTGTTTGTTATTTGCCTTTAAAACCAACGGTACAAAATTTTTGATCTCTTTCTTGAGTAATTTTGTTGCTAATGTTGTTGTTGTTAAATGCTTTAGTAATTTAACTCAAAGCATAAGAAAATTGTAATAGTATGTATAGTGGTTTGACCACTTGTAATAAAACAGTTGCAGTTAAACAATCAAAAAGACAAGAACTTTTATTTTTCGCAAACAATGTCTCTATCATTTTTGAAAAACTTTTAGAAATAAATTGGGAACCATTATCGCTATGAATTATTTCGGGGACTCCGAACTTGTGAAAAATCTCATGAACTAAATATCGTATGACATTATCAGTCGTGGCATCTCTCATTGCCTTCAAAAACGTAAATTTGGAAAAATGATCGACCACTATAAAAATAAAACAATTTCCACTTTTTGATCGCGGGTATTTACCTAAAAAAAATCGATATAAAGCTTCTGCAAAGGTCTTTCCGTCACGACTTCCTGACCTATACCAGGCATTAAATTTTGGTTGGCAGGTTTAGTTTCTTTGCAGACTCTACATGCTTCAACGTATTCTCTAATTTGCATTGTCATCCGCGGCCAATAGTAAAAACGCTTTACCTTTTCTATAGTCTTTGTCATACCACAATGGGCTAAAGTTTTGGTATCATGAGCTTTTTCTATTATTGTTGGGGCTAGCGTCGAGGGAATCCACAATTTCCATTTTAAGAGTTCTTTCACACCCTGTTCGAAATTCAATTTTTTTTAAATAAGACCGTCTTCGATTCTTAAATCAGGTAGATTTGACTGAGTTTCTGCAATTTGTTTCTTTAATTCCTGGTATTCGGAATTTATTTTAATTCAAATTCTTTAGGATCGATATCAAGTAATTGTTGTAGATTTAGCTCACTTGCTGAAATCGGAAATCTCGACAGCATGTCTGCGACTATATTTTGGTGCCTTTTCGGTGTTCAATATTAAAGTTGAACGCTTGTAGTTGCAAAGACGATCGAGCTAACCTTCGGCTTAAGTATTTCAAGCTCATCAGCAATTTTAGGCTGATATGGTCAGTTATTACCGTGAATGGCAGAAGCTCTACATATGGTCTAAACTTCTTAATGGCCATTACAGCTGCATAACACTCCTTTTCTGTGACGCTGTAATTCCTTTGACATGAATTCAACTTTTGGGAGAAAAATGCTATAGGATTCTCTTGTTGTTGATCGTTATATTGGAATAGCACTGCGCCAATCCCGTAATCAGAAGCGTCGCACTGGATATAAAAGTGCTTCAAAAAATCTGCGTGTTTGAGGATGGGCTATTTTGAGGTTTTCGAACGCTTGGATGGCTTCAGGAGTCATTGAAAATTTGACTGATTTTTTTATAGTGTCCGTCAGTGGCGCAGCTATAGTTGCAAAATCTTTAATAAAGCGCCTGTACCACCCAGCGGTTCCCAGAAAGCTTCGCACTTCTCATGTACTTTTAAGTAGCTTTATGTTCCTAATAGCCTGCATTTTTTTAGGATCAGTTTTTAAGACTCCTCCTCCAATTATAAAACCTAGGTATCTTAATTCTTGGTAGCAGAAATGAAATTTTTTAGTCTTATTGTTAAATTTGCCGCTTTTAGGCATTTCGCGACTTCTTGCAATAATTGCAGGTGTTCATCAAATCCACTCGATATCACTAACAAGTCGTCTAGATAAACGAACACATTTTCTTTTAGTCTATTTGGGATAACTTTATCCATGAGCCTACACAGTCTTTGAGCCGCGTTGCACAATCCAAACGGCATAACGCGAAACTGATACAACGGGCGTCCGGCCACACTGAATGCTGTATATCTATTACTTTCTTCATCCATCTCAATTTGCCAAAAGGCGTATTTTAGATCTATACTGCTAATATAGTGCGTATTGTCTATTCGACTCAAGATACCATTTATATTTTGCAGCGGATATGCATCTTTAACGTTCAGTGCGTTTAATTTGCGGGCATCAAGACAAAAACGATTTTTTTTCCGGTTTGCGAACTATTGTTGTGTGATTACTCCACGGACTATCGCTCTCTTCTATTACTCCTAATTTAAGCATATTATGTAGCTCGGCGTATGTAATATTCTGTACTGCTGTTGAAATGGGGTAATACTTGTCCTTAACTGGTACTGCTCCTTCTTCTAATTTAATGGTGTGTTTTTCCAAATGCGTTCTACCCAAACCTTTTTCTTCGAACGAATCAAAACATTTAATCACATTTTCCAATTGCTTTTGCTGATAAAAGTCTAATTTGTGCGGTTTAACAATATGTTCTCTGGTGTTGTTGGCAAAATCTTCATGAATTTTTTTTTATGTTTAATTCGGATAAATTTATAACTTGCGGTGCTAACTCAAAAACCCTCACAAAATCTAATCCCAGGTACAGGTTTTGTTCTAAATCAAGACATAAGTATAAAATTATTTTGTGTTTCTGACCTTTAAATCCTACCCATGTATCAATTTTGCCAAGAATCCTATGCTGTTGGCCACCAGCTGTTCTCACATTAGTCCACATCGGCGTGATATCAAAACATTCGTCAAGAACAAACTCTCTGCAATTGTTTCCTATAATGCTTACGGTTGCTCCAGTATCCACCAAACCTCTTATTTGCTTTCCATTTATTTCTACCTCAATAAAAATTCTTGGGTCATTTTGTTGGCATCCCGCTCAGTTAACTGTTTCTAAAATTAGCTTTTGCGCTTTTCGACGTTCAGAAAATTTTTTTCTCATTTTTAAAATACGTTAGATGGATAGAGTTCGAGGCTGATCGTTGTCTATAAAAATTCTTGTTCTAACCTGTTCATAATTTTTTTCTCTCACTTCCAAAGGTAAATAATGTCTAAGCTGTGGTAAAACCTTGGTAACTTTATTCGTTTTCATTATAGTGTCTATCAACGTTGTCTTATTGTTTTCATTTATTATTGTTTTCGCTAGTTTTTGGGGCTTTTTTACTGACGTGAGCACCCCCCGAACGCACGCCTCTCCGACGGTTTTCCTGTTTGCAATCAGGGCACTTAGGAGCAACTACGTTTGCTTTCCCGCATCGATAGCAGAATAATTTTCTTTCCAGTGATTCGCAATCTCTGAATCCATGTCCCTCACCCTGACAATTCCAAAAATTTTTTGGCGATTTTTGTTGAATATCCCTCAATGCGGCGATTTCTTCTTCTTCTAAGCGTACTTCATGTACTGCTCGTATGGGACGGGACGCATGCGTAATGTTTTTGATTTCCCTTTTCGGAAAATGCCGCTCTGCTTCTATACACTCTAGGCGAAGTTGCTCTACCGAAGAGACAGGAATCGGATATACGATTCTAGCAATACTTTCTTTAATATTACGTTTCATAATTTTTATCATGTCAAACTCTGTTATTGGTTGTACTAATCTTGAGCGGAGTTTATTCATGTCGAAAAAAAAATTAACAAGACTCATTTAATTGTTGCTTTCTTTCTACTAGATCTCGCATTATTTCGAAGTTGGACGTGTTGGAACGATACTGATTTAACAGCTCACAACGAAGCGTTGGCCAGTTCATCAGCCCATGTGTGCGTATACGCAGCCAATACCAATTTTTAGCCGGTCCATTTACCAAAAGATGGAAGTTTTTGAGGATTTCTTCTGCTCTAACCGAAATATGAAATCCTCTACGCTCATGTGAGTACTATTTCCACTAAATGTTAATCCCCATTTATCGACACGAATCGAAATTTTTTCAGAATTGCGCGTATTTCCGCTGGCGTGACTTCCTCCCTCTGACGACTCTCTGCTGTGCATAATGGGAGTGTCGGAATTTACCAACACAGGCCTTATGGAGTTATTTGACCCCTGGTTATGACTATAATTGGGTAAGCTGTAATTTGCTCTATTATTATTTCTGAAACGCTCTGGTACTTGATCTGTAGCGTTAGGGCAGTTGGTATTTTGTGGGTTTATTGTTGTAGCACTAGGAGCAGCATTATTTCCATTATTATTGCTTCCGTTGTAGGCCAGTCTCGCATGAACGTAGCTAACTCTCCTAGCGTTCTCTGCAACTGAGCAGTTTCTCTCTGTATCATACATCTCATTCTTTCCTCTAATGCCTGCTGATTATCATTATTTTCTTCGACGACTGTATTTCTAACTTCATGAACATTTCTTGGTGAGACTACTGGTACACTACTACCTGAAGGACCTGCCGCACCTCCAGAGGTTGCTGGTGGTGTTCGCGCTATGATTGTCTCCGACAAATCGATTATATTTTTATTTTGAGAACTAGCCATTTTTACCCCAGTAACTTTTCTCTGTTTAGCTTCAATTTGGTATGAACTATTTAGACCTGTATCTACTTGCCTCTTCCTGTTAATTTTTTCTTTATTCATAACTCACAACTCTTGAACAGACTTAATATATATCTAACTGGTTCGACTTGACAGTTGAAAAATTTATAAACAATAATACAATAGGTTTTAATTTGGCGCAGCGAATGTTGGATAAGTTTCTCACATCAGACAAAAAAAATATGACTTAAATTTATATTGACGCAATCTAAAAGAAAATGTTTGCCACTATATATATAAAATTAATTAATTAATTGTATTATAACAAATAAAATAAATAAAAAAAAATATAAATAAAAATATAAAAATATTAAAAAAAGGAATTATAAATAAATAGTATATAACAAAATAAATAAATGTGCAGATTAGTTATAAATAAATCAATGTGTACGTAAGACACAAAACAATTAGAAAAAATCTATATCACTTCCTAATACAAAAAATATATATATAGAAATATAATTTTACTGCTTAATGAACTATATTTCTCTTGAAGTTAACTTGTAAGGACCTCGTTATATATTTTATACTACTATACGGGATTTTGATGTAAAGATGGCGGATATTTTACAATTGATAAATGTAATGGCTCCCTTTTTAGGGCTAATAATAATGTGTTCATTCCAAGAAAACTAAACTATTGTATTTAAAACAAATCGTTTGTGCTCTAATCTATCATTCTTCTCTTCTAATGGTGTCACTAGAGGCCAATTTATAGCTTTATCTGAACGTTTCTCACATTGGTACTGAGCCAATGCGGCTATCAGTTTAGCATACAAATGCTTCACAACCTAATTTTCAAAACGACTTTTACTTACAAAAAAAAAATAAAATGTAGAGCCTTAGTAGTAGGGAACTGCGGGTCCTGGGACAATTAAAATTGTGAAATTTGTGTGAAATTTCTAAAAATTCTGGACTGAAATTTTTGAAATTTTAAAATTTTGCTGAAATTTTGCTGAAATTTGTCTGAAATTTGAGAAATTGTGTTTTTTTGTTTACATTAAGTGTTTTTTGTTTACATTAACTGTTTTTTGTTTATATGAAGTGTATGTAAGTTTGTATGTATGTATGTATGACCGTGGGAACTTGTGCGCGGAATATTTTGTGGGAATACATTAAGGGGTTTATAGGTTTGAAGCTTTTATATGTATATGATTTTCTAATGCCGACGGATAACATCTTTATTATTTTCGAATGCCGACGGGAAAACGTTTTTATTTTTTTCAAATGCCGACGGGAAAACATGTTTATTTTTTTCAAATGCCGACGGGAAAATCATGGAAATGATTTTTCCTAATGCCGAAGGAAAATTTGTGGATGTGTCTAGCTGTAGCAATTGAAGTCTGGCTGTGCTTCGTGGAGGGCGGGGTGTGTCTAGATTGTGAGACCTTAAGGCTGACCGTGATTTGGGTAGGTGAGGGTGTTTTGTAATATGTAACCGTGGGAATTCGGTGACGTTTATGCTTGTTGGAATTTAAGCCAAGCCGTGCTTGGTGGGGGGTGGGCGGGGTGTATTTGAGGTAGATCGACTGGTGGAGGGCGGGGAGTTTTTGTAATATATATCCGTGGGAATCTGTGTACATGTATGTATATATGTATGTATGGCTGTAAGAGTTTAAGGCTGTCTGTGATTTATGAAAGGCGAAGTGAGGGTGTTCATGTAATACGTATCTGTGGGAATCTGTGTATATGTATGTTCATAGGAGTTTAAGGCTGATTGTGATTTGAGGTGGGGGAGGGTGTTGTTGTGATAGATAGATAGAATGTGCCTATGTGTATGTATATGTATCTATGTATATGTAGCAGTTTAAGGCTGTCCTTGATTTGTGGTAGGCGGGGGGGTGTTATTGTAGTATGTATCTATATGAATTTGGGTGTTTATATGTCTGTAGGAATTTTTGTGCATGTATGTCTGTAGGAGTTTAAGGCTGATCGTGATTTGGATTGTTGAGATTGATCGATTGTATGTGACCTTGAGAATTTGTGTATGTATATCTATAGAAAATTTAAGGCTTATCATGATTTATGAAGGGCGAAGTGTTCATGTAATATATAACCGCGCAATTTGTTTGTATATATGTAGGAGCTTAAGGCTGATCATGAGGTGAAGGTGTTCATGTATATGTATCCGTATTTGTGTGTGTGTATGTCTATATGAGTTTAAGGCTGATCGTGATTTAGTTTGTTGAGATTGATAGATTGTATGTTACCTTGAGATGTTGTGTATGTATATCTGTAAGAACTTTAGGCTGACTGTGATTTGTGAGGGGAGGGGCGTTGTTGAAATAGGTTTAATTTTTCGTAGATGAATTTTAGTATGTGCTTGTGTATGTGATTTTCTCACCCTAGTATTTATATGTACGTAGAAATAAATTATTTCTCATATCAACATTTTTTGCTAGAAAATATTATCATATATCTGAACTTCCCTAATCCTAGTATGTTTTTCATATCAGAGGATGAGATTGCTTTATATTTTATCAAGCTTAAATTTGTCCAGTGTTAAAGTCTGTCGGTCAGAAATTTGTTTATATTTGTATAAATATTAATTTCAGATTTTGCAAAATTCTTGCGTACGATCGTGGTGATTTTGTGTATGTGTATGTGTGTATGCGCGATAGAGTTTGACTGGTCTGTGATAAGGTTGTTTATTTAAGTACATTTGTCTTCTTCGACTTTCGTCTTCAAGCGTGAATAGCTTGGAGAACTTTTTGTATGTTTTCATGATGTAGATATGTAAGTGTGATTGTTAAAATCCAATAAATACTTGAGCATGGGTAAGAAATTTGATAATATGTGTACATATGTACATATGGATCTACAAATTGATTTTATGTATGTCTGTACATATGTACATACAAATAAGTCTGGGGCTCCCTGTTTAAATAAATTTTTTTGTCATGTGCGGTCTTTTGTTGTTGCTGTTGTAAATATTCGCCTGGTCTTTTGTGTATAGATGTGAAATATCTCCATAGTTTTTTTATTTGAAATTAAAAAAACGTTCTTTTAATTTTTAGATGTACTTACTTAAAAGTTTGTGAGGAGCTTCTGTTTTAAGTAAAATTGAATTCCTCTCTCGTTGTAGTAACTATAGTATAAATATTTAATATATTTTATTTCCATTTGTTTAAAGTTGATGTAGCCTATATAGTCAACGTTAGAAATTTTTCGGTGTAAAATTTCTTCCCAACTATCATCTTTTTTCTTCACCTTTTACATAGATTTTAGAACATCTTACATTGGCTTTTAAAAAATGACAAACCTTTTTGAAATGAAACTGATCCAGCTTAGGTGAGGATAGTTTTTTGTTAGCCACTTTGCTTCTCTTTCCTTTTTTATTGATAAACATTTAAAATCAAATGGTGGTTTTATAATGAAATTGTTATACTCATTATTGTTGAAAACATCCGCTACTTCTTTTTGTATGAAAATCATTCGAAACCTTACTCGTCTATTAAAACCATTTTTTCATTCATATTACTTAATTTATAAGACTTTCCGTACTTTCTATTATTCGATCAGCAGTAAAAATGCAGTAGCTGAGGTCCTTGCTTGCTGTTTCATATTAAATTTCTATATCAATTGGGCCGCTATTGAATAAAAGGAACTTTTATCTTAAACTATAGTGCATTTGGAAGTGCTTGAGATTCTTTCATATAATATCTTTGTTGGAATCTTAGATACGAGTACATATAATATAGAATTGCATAACGTTTATTTTTAATTTTTATGTTAAGATCATCATCATTTGGATATGAGACTGAATTTAAATGTACCTTTCAATTAGTTAAATCATAATGAGGAAACTTGTTTTCTTCTTGAATAGCGATCAACAGAAAACGAAATCGTTTTCTTACAATTTAGGGCTGGCCTCTCAACGGTTCCTCTAGTATACAAGATGACTTTCTATGTCAACATATCTGTCTACTCTTTGTAAGCGTTAAGGGACAATTAAATTTTAAAATTTTAATTCCTCAAATTGTGTTACTTCATACTAATAATATGTTTTCATTAATAAGGTATATGTTTATCTTATGAAGGTTACTCGCCTATGGCTGATATTTGATGTTCTAGATGATTTTTTTTTTCTCATTTTATTAAAGTTCATCGTATTGTGCATATATTTCTGATATTTTTAAGTGCGCTTTATTTACCTGTCAGACAAAGTCTACGTATCAGTTGATCACTCAGTCTCTCTTTTTAATAACATTTTTCTTTTAATGTGTCACTACTATTTTATCAGATTTTACTACTTGAAAAAGATAATATTTGTCTAATTTTTAAATGTATTCATATATACATATAGGTAAATATATGTATGTATGTATAGAGAAATTACTTTATCTACAAAGAAATACATGTTTAATAATCAACTATTCTAGAAAATCGATCTCAAATAACGCAGTTACCTCCACCATCAATTCACCGTCGGTGTTTTTATAGTGTCAGAAACATTAGAATATCTATGTTTGAGAGAATTTTTACATCGAGTTTTTCTACATGAGGTTTGCTGGTTGACCTCCTTGAAGTTATTGTTGACGTAGGCTGGGTTGTATCACATTCAGATGTAATCATTTCTTACTTAAAAAAGGTCCTCATCACCATCAACCATATCTGTTCACATTTCATTCATGAGTTGGGTTGATCCAGATACAATTGCTGTCTACAGATTAATGATTAGAAACAAGTTTCTCATCACCTTCTAACAGATTGATATATTTTCCTAGCATGCGTGCCTTAGCATGCTTCTATCGATAGTGACGCGAGAGTCCGACATGTAGTGGTGTTTCAATTAAAAATCTATACTATTAGAATTTACGATTTCGCTCTTTTTATTCTTTTACAAAGTAGATACATATTTATGTATTTCATTTAGAACAGAGTCATAAAATTTCTTTGCTTACAAAATTGTGTGACATTCTTTTAAATTTGCATGCATGCTTCGGCATGCTTTCAATATTTTTTCTGTAAATTTATTTAATACTCATACAGATACAGATATAAAGTAAGATCTTCTTATATTGCATTTTACAATTTATGTATGCTTCAGCATGATTCCAGTTGAAGTCCATATTTATTCAGTATGTTTGTTTGATACACATATACATTCTTAAAGATTGGAAATCTAAGCCCAATTTATATAGTTTATCTATATTTTCTAAAGATTTGATAGCTATTGTGAAAATCTATTATAATAGCCCATGGGCATATTTTAAAATTTCGCTTGCTAGAGCTTTCGAAATGGAAAATGTAAAATTTTCACTATAAAAAGTGATAATATTATGTGTTACTGAATATTACACTGTGTTGTAATTTATTTTGAACGCTTAAGTTTTCACAATATTTCATACAGGCCAACAAGTTTAGAGAATTTCCAGTATATTAAGTTAATTATCTTTCTTAAGACCTATCATTCCTAATCATTCCTTCAAAAATACAAACCAAACTAGATTTTGCCTGTTTAATTTTATTTTTTACTTTCATTAAATTTCAACATTTTGTTCATCTTCAAATTATTATATTTAGCAGCTTTTTCTCATTTATTGAGTTAACTTTAATCGAAAACATTTAAATAGTGAGATGAAGTTTTATATTGTATACGAGTACATAAAGTAATTCTTTGTATATTTCAATACACTTGTATGAACCATCATCACATAATTCCTTTGGATGATCTATTAAATCATTCTACTATTGATGCTTTCATATTAAGTAATGTTTAATATTCTACTTATGCATGAATTTTCCAGTGTCTATTAAAAAATTCTTTACAATCATCCATTTGTAAGTTTTTTGGTACTCGTAACATTTCAAAAATATTTTCCACAGCCTAGGTTTTTTCGAGTACAACTTTTATTTTCAACGGTATTGACCATAGAAACTTTGAGAATGAATCATTTACAGTCTACAATAATAAATAATTTCTATTTTCTGTAGAATAGTTTCCCATTTCACCTAAATCAGCTCCATAAAGGATCAACTATTCCTTTCATTACATATCTACAATGCACAAACAATTTTCGAGATTTATTATAGAGTTCGTTTACTAAATTTCTTTTTAAAAACATTGAGTTGTTTTAAAGATTTTTTGGAGAGTGTTGTGATCTACTTGATGCACTTTCAGCTATTTATACTAACATGTAGTTAATTTTCCAATCTATAGATTTTATCGTTCAGTTGTTCAATTTGTTTTTTCAAAAGATGATTTAATTTTTAGTACGTGTTTTTTAAATTTTATAATTATCTTCTATCTCTAATTGTATTTCACGTTGTACTCCATCAATTTGCACTTTAATATATTTTTGAATTATATTAATTCCTTAAGCTGTATTATTAATTTGTCCTATAGTTTATCGTTTTGAGTTTCCAGAAACAATTTACTGATAACATCATTCTCCGTCAGTGAATGATGATGATTCTCTATCCATGTATTAGTAGAAATTATATATTTTATATAGTTTTCAAAATCAAATTTCTCATAGTATTTCCATGCTTTATTATCAATCATTAAAGAAAATAAAGCTACTATTAGAGCCTATATTTGACCATCAACTTGTATTTTATCTTCATTTAGTTTTAGGTTACTATCACCAAACTTCCATTCATTATTCAAATCTTAATGTGGGCCATAGTTTGTATCTAATTCAATTCTTCCTTCCAAGACTGATAAATGATTATAAGTGTCTTCAGAATTGGAAGTCTATGAGTAAAACTCATCTTCATCATCCTCATCATCATTCTCAGTATTAGCATCATTAAATAAGATGATATCATCAAATATTGTTCCTTCTGAAAGTTTCTTCGGTGTACTTGTCTCTATATTCACTGATGGCTTTAAACTTATATTATTTTCAGCTTCTATCTTGATTTTACTTTCTTCTTTCTTGTGAATTCTTTCAATATTTCTAGAACTATTTATGAATTCTTTGAGAGGTTCTGTTATAGGTTTAAATGTATCTTTTCTAGCTCATATGTATCTATTTCACCAGTTTTTATACTACGAAGCTTTTTCTTCAAGACATTTCTTGTCAACACCAACTGTTTTAAAATTTTCTCATCCATGTTTAGCAAATAAGAGGTATCAGCTATTAGATTAGGTATCAGCTATTATATCAGGTATCAGCTATCAGATCAGGTTATCAGGACCTGGTCTGGTTTTCAGATCAGCTTATCAGGACCTGGTCTGGTTTTCAGATCAGCTTATCAGAACCTGGTCTGGTTTTCAGATCAGCTTATCAGGACCTGGTCTGGTTTTCAGATCAGCTTATCAGGACCTAGTCTGGTTTTCAGATCAGCTTATCAGGACCTGGTCTGATTTTCAGATCAACTTATCTGATTCAGATTGGGTTACCAGTTTACAAGTAGCTGGCCATTTATAACATTTAGATGAATGGAGTTTAAGGTCAGATGAAAAACGAAAAAGAAAACTTTTATATAGTCAAATTCTCTTCTTTTTTTCTTTAACGATCATCGTTTAATTCAATATCGTTGCTTATAAACAAAATCCATATTTATCCTTCCAACATGCTTTATATTTGTCTCATCTTACTTAAACATTATAATTACATTATGATTATCTAGTATCAAATGTTTGGTGATTCTGGTATAAGTTTGACATCAGCAGAATGCATCAACATTCTTATCTCACTCCATACAAAAATATGTTTCTCACATGTAACATCGTTAAATATCATATCGGAATTACTTTTAGCTTTGTTAGGAGAAATAACAGATTCAGTATCTGTAAATGTGTAATAACCCATGCCTTTAATTAATGAAATTATATAATATCTTTAAGTATCCATATATAGGTTGATAGAGATATTTGGAGTATTAATATGTAGATGTTCTTAAATTTTAGTTCATTAAGACTTTTTAGCAAGCCAATCATAACATATTATTTTTTATTTTATTTTTTTCAATTTGACAGACCAACTATTTTTGCGCAAATAAAATTTGGTAGAGGGGAACTATGACTTGTTTTTGAACTAACGTTTGATGAATCATCAAAATTTCGTACCATCCTATTTTTAGGTTGTTTCACTAACCACATTTGTGTAACTAAATGCATTTTATAAATATTATCTCTTATTAAAAAAATTAAATAATACAGCTATACGATACCAGAAAATATTTTCTGGTGTCGTATAGCTGTATTATTTTATTTTTTCTAAATAAGAGACAATATTTATGAAACACATTTCATAAATATTGGTGCATACTCATAGTCAAAACAACCTAAAAATAGTGTGGTACGAAATTTTGATGATTCGTCAAACGTTAGTTCAAAAACAAGTCATAGTTCCCTTCTACCAAATTTTATTTGCGCAAAAATAGTTGGTCTGTCAAATTGTAAAAAAATAAAATAAAAAATATGATATGATTGGCTTGCTAAAAAGTCTTAATGAACTAAAATTTTAAAACATCTACATATTAATACTCAAAATCTCTCTATCAACCTAAATATGGATACTTAAAGAAATTACATAATTTCAATAATTAAAGGAATGGCATAATACACATTTACAGATACTGAATCTGTTATTTCTCCTAACAAAGCTAAAAGTAATTCCGATATGATATTTAACGATGTTAGATGTGAGAAACATATTTTTGTATGGAGTGAGATAAGAATGTTGATGCATTCTGCTGATGTCAAACTTATACCAGAATCACCAAACATTTGATACTAGATAATCATAATGTAATTATAATTTTTAAGTAAGATGAGACAAATATAAAGCATGTTGGAAGGATAAATATGGATTTTGATTATAAGCAACGATAATGAATTGAACGATGATCGTTATAGAAAAAAAGAGAATTTGACTACATAAAAGTTTACTTTTTCGTTTTTCATCTGACCTTAAACTCCATTCATCTAAATGTTATAAATGGCCAGCTACTTGTAAACTGATAACCCAATCTGAATCAGATAAGTTGATCTGAAAATCAGACCAGGTCCTGATAAGCTGATCTGAAAACCAGACTAGGTCCTGATAAGCTGATCTGAAAACCAGACCAGGTCCTGATAAGCTGATCTGAAAACCAGACCAGGTTCTGATAAGCTGATCTGAAAACCAGACCAGGTCCTGATAAGCTGATCTGAAAACCAGACCAGGTCCTGATAACCTGATCTGATAGCTGATACCTGATATAATAGCTGATACCTAATCTAATAGCTGATACCTCTTATTTGCTAAACATGGATGAGAAAATTTTAAAACAGTTGGTGTTGACAAGAAATGTCTTGAAGAAAAAGCTTCGTAGTATAAAAACTGGTGAAATAGATACATATGAGCTAGAAAAGATACATTTAAACCTATAACAGAACCTCTCAAAGAATTCATAAATAGTTCTAGAAATATTGAAAGAATTCGCAAGAAAGAAGAAAGTAAAATCAAGATAGAAGCTGAAAATAATACAAGTTTAAAGCCATCAGTCAATATAGAGACAAGTACACCAAAGAAACTTTCTGAAGGAACAATATTTGATGATATCATCTTATTTAATGATGCTAATACTGAGAATGATGATGAGGATGATGAAGATGATTTTTACTCATAAACTTCCAATTCTGAAGACACTTATACTCATTTATCAGTCTTGGAAGGAAGAATTGAATTAGATACAAACTATGGCCCACATCAAGATTTGAATAATGAATGAAAGTTTGGTGATAGTAACCTAAAACTAAATGAAGATAAAATACAAGTTGATGGTCAAATATAGACCCTAATAGTAGCTTTATTTTCTTTAATGATTGATAATAAAACATGGAAATACTATGAGAAATTTGATGTTGAAAACTATATAAAATATATAATTTCTACTAATCATCATCATCATTCACTGACAGAGAATGATGTTATCAGTAAATTGTTTCTGGAAACTCCAAACGATAAACTATAGGACAAATTAATAATATAGCTTAAGGAATTAATATGATTCAAGAATATATTAAAATGCAAATTGAGAGAGTACAACGTGAAATACACTTAGAGATAGAAGATAGTTATAAAATTGATAAAATACATACTAAAAATTAAATCATCTTTTGAAAAAACAAATTGAACAGCTGAACGATAAAATTTATAGATTGGAAAATAAACTACATGATAGTATAAACAGCTGAAAGTGCATCAAGTAGATCACAACACTCTCCAAAAAATCTTTAAAACAACTCAATGTCTTTAAAAAGAAATTTAGTAGACGAACTCTATAATAAATCTCGAAAATTGTTTGTGCATTGTAGATATGTAATGAAAGGAATAGTTGATCTTTTATGGAGCTGATTTAGGTGAAATGGGAAACTATTCTACAGAAAATAGAAATTATTGATTATTGTAGACTGTAAATGATTCATTCACAAAGTTTCTATGGTCAATACCGTTGAAAATAAAAGTTGCATTCGAAAAAACCTAGGCTGTGGAAAATATTTTTGAAATATTATGAGTACCAAAAAGCTTAAAAATGGATGATTGTAAAGAATTTTTTAATAGACACTGGAAAATTCATGCATATGTAGAATATTAAACATTACTTAATATGAAAGCATCAATAGTAGAATGATTTAATAGATCATCCAAAGGAATTATGTGATGATGGTTCATATAAATGAAATATACAAAGAATTACTTAATGTACTCATATACAATATAAAAGTTCATCTCACTATTTAAATGTTTCCGATTAAAGTTAACTCAACAAATGAGAAAAAGCTGCTAAATATAATAATTTGAAGATGAACAAAATGTTGAAATTTAATGAAAGTAAAAAATAAAATTAAACAGGAAAAATCTAGTTTGGTTTGTATTTTTGAAGGAATGATTAGGAATGATAGGTCTTAAGAAAGATAATTAACTTAATATACTGGAAATTCTCTAAACTTGTTGGCCTGTATGAAATATTGTGAAAAGTGTTCAAAATAAATTACAACACAGTGTAATATTCAGTAACACCTAATATTATCACTTTTTATAGTGAAAATTGTACATTTTCCATTTCGAAAGCTTTAGCAAGCGAAATTTTAAAATATGCCCATGGGCTATTATAATAGATCTTTACTCTATTCATTTCTATAGCTATCAAATCTTTAGAAAATATAGATAAACTACATAAATTGGACTTAGATTTCCAATCTTTAAGAATGTATATGTGTATGAATTAATATCAAACAAACTTACTGAATAAATAAATATGGACTTCAACTGGAATCATGTTGAAGCATACATAAATTGTAAAATGCAATGTAAGCAGATCTTACTTTATATCTGTATCTGTATGAGTATCAAATAAATTTACAGAAAAAATATTGAAAGCATGCCTAAGCATGCAAATTTAAAAGAATGTCACACAATTTTGTAAGCAAAGAAATTTTATGACTGTGCTAAATAAAATACATAAATATGTATCTACTTTGTAAGAGAATAAAAAGAGCGAAATCGTAAAATCTAATAGTATAGATTTTTAATTGAAACACCACTACATGTCGGACTGTCGCGTCACTATCGATAGAAGCATGCTAAGACATGCATGCTAGCAAAATATATAAATCTGTTAGAAGGTGATGAGAAACTTGTTTCTAAGCATTAATCTGTAGACAGCAATTGTATCTGGATCAACCCAACTCATGAATGAAATGTATACAGATATAGTTGATAGTGATGAGGACCTTTTTTAAGTAGGAAATTATTACATCTGAATGTGATACAACCCAGCCTACGTCAACAATAACTTCAAGGAGTTCAACCAGCAAACCTCATGTAGAAAAACTCGATGTAAAAATTCTCTCAAACATAGATATTCTAATGTTTCTGACACTATAAAAACACCGACGGTGAATTGATGGTGGTGGTAACTGCGTTATTTGAGATCGATTTTCTAGAATAGTTGATTATTAAACATGTATTTCTTTGTAGATAAAGTAATTTCTCTATACATATATACATATATTTACCTATATGTATATATGAATACATTTAAAAATTACATAAATATTCTCTTTTTCAAGTAGTAAAATCTGAAAAAATAGTAGTGACACATTAAAAGAAAAAAATTATTAAAAAGAGAGACTGAGTGATCAACTGATACGTACACTTTGTCTAACAGGTAAATAAGGCGCGCTTAAAAATATCAGAAATATATGCACAATACGCTGAACTTTAATAAAATGAGAAAAAAAAATCATCTAGAACATCAAATAGAAGCCATAGGCGAGTAACCTTCATAATATAAACATATACCTTATTAATTAAAACATATTATCAGTATGAAGTAACACAATTTGAGGAGTTAAAATTTTAACATTTAATTGTCCCTTAACGCTGACAAAGAGTAGAGAGATATTTTGACATAGAAAGTCATCTTATATACTAGAGGAACCGTTGAGAGGCCAGACCTAAATTGTAAGAAAACGATTTCGTTTTCTGTTGATCGCTATTCAAGAAGAAAACAAGTTTCCTGATTATGATTTAACTAATTTAAAAGTACATATCCAAATGATAATGATCTTAACATAAAAACTAAAAATAAACGTTATGCAATTCTATATTATATGTACTCGTATCTAAGATTCCAACAAAGCTATTATATGAAAGAATCTCAAGCACTTCCAAATGCACTAAAGTTTAAGATAAAAGTTCCTTTTATTCAATAGCGGCCCAATTGATATAGAAATATAATATGAAACAGTAAGCATACTACGGCTACTGCATTTTTACTGATTATCGAATAATAGAAAGTCCTGAAAGTCTTATAAATTAAGTAATATGAATGAAAAAATGGTTTTAATAGACGAGTAAGGTTTCGAAAGATTTTCATTACAAAAAGAAGTAACGGATGTTTTTAACAATAATGAGTATAAAAATTTCATTATAAAACCGCCAATTGATTTTAAATGCTTATCAATAAAAAAGGAAAGGGAAGCAAAGTGGTTAACAAAAAACTATCATCACCTAAGCTGGATCAGTTTCATTTCAAAAAGGTTTGTCATTTTTTAAAAGCCAATGTAAGATGTTCTAAAATCTATGTAAAAGGTGAAGAAAAAAGATGATAGTTGGGAAGAAATTTTACACCGAAAAATTTCTAACGTTGACTATATAGGCTACATCAACTTTAAACAAATGGAAATAAAATATATTAAATATTTATACTATAGTTACTACAACGAGAGAGGAATTCAATTTTACTTAAAACAGAAACTCCTCACAAACTTTTAAGTAAATACATCTAAAAATTAAAAGAACTTTTTATAATTTCAAATAAAAAAACTATCGAGATATTTCACATCTATACACAAAAGACCAGGCGAATATTTACAACAGCAACAACAAAAGACCGCACATGACAAAAAAATTTATTTAAACAGGGAGCCCCAGACTTATTTGTATGTACATATGTACATACATACATAAAATCAATTTGTAGATCCATATGTACACATATTATCAAATTTCTTACCCATGCTCAAGTATTTATTGGATTTTAACAATCACACTTACATATCTACATCATGAAAACATACAAACCGTTCTCCAAGCTATTGACGCTTGAAGACGAAAGTCGAAGAAGACAAATGTACTTAAATAAACAAACTTATCACAGACCAGTCAAACTCTATCACGCATACACACACACACACAAAATCACCACGATCGTACGCAAGAATTTTGCAAAATCTGAAATTAATATTTATACAAATATAAACAATTTTCTGACCGACAGACTTTAACACTGGACAAATTTAAGCTTGATAAAATATAAAGCAATCTCATCCTCCAATATGAAAAACATACTAGGATTAGGGAAGTTCAGATATATGATAATATTTTCTAGCAAAAAATGTTCATATGAGAAAGAATTTATTTCTACGTACATATAAATACTAGGGTGAGAAAATCACATACACAAGCACATACTAAAATTCATCTACGAAAAATTAAACCTATTTCAACAACGTCCCTCCCCTCACAAATCACAGTCAGCCTAAAGTTCTTACAGATATACATACACAAAATCTCAAGGTAACATACAATCTATCAATCTCACAACCTAAATCACGATCAGCCTTAAACTCATATAGACATACATACACACAGATACGTATACATATACATGAACACCTTCACCTCACCTCTCATTAATCATGATCAGCCTTAAACTCCTACAGATATACACACAAATTGCGCTGTTATATATTTCATGAACACTTCGCCCCTCATAAATCACGATCAGCCTTAAACTTCTACAGACATACATACACAAAAATTTCTACAAACATATAAACTCCCAAATTCCTATAGATACATATAACAATAACGCCGCCCGCCTACCTCAAATCAAGGACAGACTTAAACTGCTCCATATACATACATACACACACACACACACATAGGCACATTCTATCTATCTATCACAACGACACCCTCCCCCACCTCAAATCACAATCAGCCTTAAACTCCTACGAACATACATATACACAGATTCCCACGGATACGTATTACATGAACACTCTCACCTCGCCTTTCATAAATCACAGACAGCCTTAAACTCTTACAGACATACATACATGCATGTACACAGATTCCCACGGATACATATTACAACAACTCCCCACCCTCCACCAGTCGATCTACCTCAAATACATCCCGCCCCCCACCAAGCACAGCTTGACTTAAATTCCAACAAGCATATACATACGTCACCGAATTCCCACGGTTACATATTACAAAACACCCTCACCTACCCAAATCACGGTCAGCCTTAAGGTCTCACAATCTAGACACACCCCGCCCTCCACCAAGCACAGCCAGACTTCAATTCCTACAGCTAGACACACCTTGTCCTCCAAGAATCATAGCCAGACTTCAAATCCTACAGCTAGACACACCTCGTCCTCCAAGAATCATAGCCAGACTTCAAATCCTACAGCTAGACACACCCACAAATTTTCCGTCGGCATTAGGAAAAATCATTTCCATGATTTTCCCGTCAGCATTTGAAAAAAATAAACATGTTTTCCCGTCGGCATTCGAAAAAATAAACATGTTTTCCCGTCGGCATTTGAAAAAAATAAACATGTTTTCCCGTTGGCATCAGGAAATCATACATATATAAAAGCCTCAAACCTATAAACCCTTTAATGTATTCCTACAAAATATTCCACGCACAAGTTCCCACGGTCATACATATTACAACAACACCCGCCCCCACCAAACACAGGCTGCCTTAAAGATACACCCGCAAATTCCCACGGTTACATGTTACAAAAACCTCACCTGCCCAAATCACGGACATCAACAAATTTCCACAGTCTAACAACAATCATAACTTTCCCGTCGGCATTAGAAAAAATAAAGATGTTTTCCCGTCGGCATTAGGAAAAATCATACAAATATAAAAATCTTAAAGCTATAAACCCCCTTAATGTATTCACACAAAATATTCCACGCACAAGTTCCCACGGTCATACATACATACATACATACATACATACATATACTTAATATAAATAAAAAAAGTTAATATAAACAAAAAACTCCTAATGTAAACAAAAAACACAGACGGACGGACGGACACACACACGTAGGTATCAAATTTCACAAATTTCCAAGAATTTTAAAATTTCAGCCAAAATTTAACAATGTCAGCCACAATTTAACAATTTCAGCCAAAATTTAACAATTTCAGCCACAATTTAACAATTTCAGCCCACAATTTAACAATTTTAATTGACGCCGAATGCCCATTTCCCTACTACTGTCTTCCAGAGAATGGCTGTTAAAAGGCCTTCAAATAAAGGTCTTATTGAAAGGGGTTTAATAAACGTTTTCAACTGGTGGGGCCTGTATCTCAAGACTTACAAGTATTGAAATACAAGTAAAATAGTTGTGAAAATATATTTTTTACATGAATATAAAATATTTTCCCAACTTTTACTTGTATTATAGCACTTGTAAGTTTTGAGAAACAGCACAGAGGAGACCAGAGGTGTCACGAGCACAAAGTAAGACGGAAGATAATTGTGATTTTGTGATGTTTTTAGAGGTCTCGCTCACACAGTCATCAAATCCTCTTTAATTTTTCTTTCGCGTGGTATTATTTTAAAGTAATTACGTTTTATTCCTTGTGGTCTCATTCGCAGCCAAGTTTTTGTAAATAAATGGTAAAAATTAATATTTGCGAACGAAAATGCTTAAAACAAAGTCTCTAATCATTTGAAAATTTTAGTCACTTTATTAATACTAATAATCCATTTCGCATTGTGTTTTTTAATTCAATACCACAAATTCCTCCATTTAATTTTTTACAAATGTTCATGTGCTCAAGTGTATTTTCGTTTTATGCTTTGTGGTCTCATTCGTTGTTTGCTTTTTGCAAGTTCAAGTTAAAAATTAATATTTTTGAAGGAAAATTTTTAAAATTGAGTTTGTAAGCATTTGGAAACTAATTTTAATCACTTTTATAATACTAATAGTGTTTTACACATTGTTTTATTTAGTTAAACACTGCAAAATCTTTCATTTAATTTTGTAAAAATTTTCAATTGTTCATTTCACTAAGTATACATTTCTGCTGTTTGTTTTGATTATTGTACTAAAAATATTCAATAACAAACACACTATATTTGTCCCTTTTTAACAGTGATCAAATCAGATGATTTGAGCTTTTTTCTTAAGTCACTTTCTTCAACTCTGGTATCCTCTGTGGAAACAGGCTCGAGGTGTTCAATATACACATCCATACATATAGTATTTTGACGTTTATTTTGTGATCAAAAGGGTCGAACATATTGAAAGGAAACTTCTGAAATAACAAGAACCCACATAGTATTTATATACATACTAATGATCGAACAACACAACTGTCTTTTTAAACGCACAAAACTCAACTAAAATCATTTACGTTTTCTTTTCTTTAATCGTTCTGGATTTGGTATTTTTATATGGAATTTTGTTTTTATAACGGCATCTGAATTCTTTGGCTTTTGCTTTGGCAACAAAAGCAAAACAAAATACTTTACTCCTTCTGTTCTCCCTTCTTTAGAAGGGAATGTGGAATGGGTATCCTATCTTTTTTTACTAAAGAGCCGAAGTCTTCTATGAGACCTTCTTCAGAAGTTACATAAGAATGGTAACTGAGTCAAAAACATGAATTCGTTTGCTTTTGCTTTGGTAAAATAAAAAAACAAAAAATGTTACTCCTTCTGTTCACCCTTCTCATAGAAGGGAATTTGGAATGTGTACCTTATCTTTTATGCGAAAAGCCAAGGCCTTCTTTGGCAGTTTGATAAGAATAGTAATTAAATCGAAAAAATTGATGAGCAGGCCTTTAGTAAGGCCTGACGTAAGAAGGTCTTCTGAGTTTTACCGCTGGTAGTTAAATCAGCGATATGTACATATGTATGTATGAATATGTAAAATATACATATGCATGTGCGGTAAAACATAAATACAAGCGTACAAAAAACTATTTTTAATATAATAATACCAATAAAAATAATAATATGTATGTAAGTGTAATCATAACAATAATAATGATAGTAAGAATATACATAAATATTGTTATAATTATAATTTGTTTTAATGTTTGTATGTATGTGCGTATAAAACTGAAATTGTAATTTAACTAAATATCAAAGTTCGAGTTTTGCTATGATTTGTTACGGGGGGTAGGGGGGTCCGTAAAATTGTTACGTAACATAAATTTTACTAATTTCGTACAAAAGCACTTCGATTTTTCATTTATTTATGTATTTAATTTATCAAAGAAATACATAATAAATCAAGAATCATGAGTGTTAAATAGATATAAATATATGCATATACATACATATGTATGTACATAAATACATAATTGTTATTATTTATATTTTGCAAGCTTATTTGATTTTTGTCTACAAAATGTGTTAGTCTAACAGAAAATAAAAATAAAGGAACAAAAGTGTTCGAATTCCCGAATATTCGTCCATTCTCAATTACTTGCTTTTTCCATAAATAAATGCATAAATCCTAAACGAAACTTAAGAAAATGCCATAAAATGTCGAAATGATTTAATAACAGTATTATTTTCTTTTTATTCACACATACTTACATATGTACAAAGCATATTTATATAAAGTATATGCAGGTCTACAACAACTAAGAAAGTACAAAAACAACAGGCGATTTGTTTGTGTAAGAATAATGGATGAATGTCAAAAACAGATGAATACAACCAGACCTGGGCAACTTGCATCACTTTTGCATAAGCACTGATTGAAAAACAAAAATTTTAGTGCAAATTTAAATTTAATGCTTGTAGTGCACTATTTTTTTCACTTCAATAAAATCTCTTAAAAGTAATGGATTAATATTGCATTAGCATGGCGAGAAATGCACTGATTTTGTATTGATGTGCTTAGTCATCATGAAGTAATGCAATATTATTGCATTATCAAATATTGTACACAGTAATATTGAATAAAACGTTAACCTATATTATCAGATAGCACAAATAATAAAATAAAAAATACAGTAAAGTTCATTGAGGGCACCTTTATAAGTACATACGTACGTACAAATTAAAGAAAAGGAAAACTGTCAATATAAATACAAACTAGATTTCAGAACCAATTGAAAAAATTAAAAAGTTTCATACTTCAAGTACGTTGCATCTTGACCTTATATAGAAAACCGTGAAATTGACAAAAGATCAGAACTTAGGTTTTCATTTATTGTAGTTATATCTTAAAAAATGGTGATTTTATAAACGAAAAATAATACCGCTTGGAACAATTACATCTCTCGAAAAAAATTATAAAAAACGTAGTGATATGATTTTTCGTCTTGGGTGTACATAGGAAAAAATTTACATATTTATGTATGTACGTATGTTTTTATGTACATATGTAGACATTTACGTTGTATTTTGCACTATAATGCAATAATACTTTTCATAATGTGTGAAGTGGTGAAAAAATAGTGAAATAAAAGTAACAATGCAATGTTCATAAATTACTTTGAAGGGATTTTAGTTTAATGAAAAAAAAAATGCACTAATATTATCAAAGTTAGTGCTAATGTAATAAATTTGTATTTGCATTGATTTGGTTTAGTATGGTAAAATGGTCAATGCGTTTGCTTATTTAATGCAATAGTCCCAGATCTGCATACAACAAAAAGGACATGTATGGATAGACAAAACCAAAGTAAATTTATTAATTGATAAAACTTTAATATGTGAAATAAGTATAATAAAATATTAAAAATTGTGTATAACAAAGCAAAAGAAAACAAAATGGCGTACGAACATTGTAAACAACTTTTGACATTCAGGCATTGCCACGAAAGGAGAAAAAATGAATCACCTGAGTAGTTGCATATACTTGATATAAATTTACTTTGCATATGTAGATATACATATATATTTACTCATTTAATATATGTACGTATGTACATAAAATGAATTTTGCTTTTTTTCAGTTCCCTATTTTAAAGTTATTTAAAAATACATACATGCATACATATGTATGTGTATGAATTAAATTTAATTTTTTTTTAATAAAAACTTAAAACAATTTAAATTTTTTTAAAGTTCTTGTTACGTTATTGTGAGGGGTGGGGGGGGGGGTCTAAGAATTGTTACGATCTGTTACTGGGGGGAGGGGGGTCAAAAATCTGAAAAAATGGCGTTACGTAATATGTGGATGGCCCCTAAACACTTTACAAAGTAAATTTGCAAAGTATTGTTGGACAAATATGGGCGGTGTAACTAGAACATATGCTCAAGATGGTATTAACAGTATTTTAAAAAAGTTTTTGTGACTGACTATACACGACCTATATGCCTTCACATAGGAAGTAGCAATGTGGTTGTTAAAGAAATTCCACCGAAGAACCGCAAGAATATACGGTTATCCGTATCAGATCAGTCAACAAGTGCGAGCGAGACGCAAAACTCTCGAAGGCCAATAAACAACACTGGCCTGTTTGCAGTTAACAGATAATTGCCAACGACGCTTGATGTTAACTCGCCCAGAGCTACTTTACGACTGACATATGTTTATTGTTTGTGATTAAAAATAAATTATTATAAGTAGTTGCAAATATTATTCGAAAACATATAAAACAACAAAGAGGTGCTACGGAAAGCATAAACATTTCTGAAAATTAAGAGGAGAACAGTACTTCGTCTTTCTGATGAAGCTGCTCAAAATCAGTTCTTTTAATATACAACGACAAATACTACCGTTAGAAGGTTGAGCGTTGGAGTTGCTATTAAAGTTATTATAATTGGCTTCATTTCAATAAAATAATAATATTTTTTAATGCCTCTAGGCTCATTTTCGTTTAACAAAGATGTTTTATTTCAAAAACTCACAACTAGTTTTTTCTAACAGGCTGAAACTCGCCATCAAAAGAAAGAATATTAGAATATTTACAACGAAATTATTACAAAAATATTGGGTTAATTAGCACATTACTATGTATTTTATATATTATTTACTTATAAGCTCTTATAAACTCATATGTTAGTGTTGTCGATCGAACAAAAATTATTCGAACATTCGAATTTCATTTTTGTTCGAATGAACAAAAATTTTCCATTTAGAGTAAAAAATTATTCGAATACTTTTCGTCGAATACTCGAACAATTTCCCTAATTACTTTTTAGAAAAAGTATTTTACATTTCATAACTTTTTACTGAAATTACTCCAAATTATAAAACTTGTGTAAGCTTGTTTGTAAATGTTCCCTAGACGCACCTTTTGTTTTCTTGCTTCAAAAATATAATGCCTCTTTAATGGAATCAGAAGGTGTCTTACAATTCCTTGTAAAGAGTTTAAAAAAATAACTGCTTGTCTACAGATCTAATCAAAATCGGTTGGTTATTGTTATAAATAGATAAAGAAATAATATTATTCCTAAACTTTCCAATAATAACTTTAAAATATGCCACAAACAGCGAAAAAAAGAGTAAGCAAATACTTTGATTTCACGATAATTTTGTAATAAAAATTGCGCAAATAATCTCAAGTACTATGAAGTATTACATTAAATTTCTGAAGTAACTAACAATGTTTTATAAGCTAATCTAAAAAAATTTATCAATAAAGTAAGAACAACAATTTTGAGGTTGATTTAAATTATTTGGAAATATCAAAAAAGAACGCACAAACTGGATATGCTTTTTAATCATTGACATCAACAATTTGCGAAAAATATTTTTCTACTTGTTCCTTTATCAAGAGTAAAAAACAACCGTCTGCAAGCTAGAAAGTGTGATTTTCTGCTTTTTAAATTACTATTTTAAAAGAAATCAATGACAAAATTTTTATAAATGTGTATGAAAACGAAACTTTTTTAACTAATTTCCTTTCGGGTTTTAATAATATTTCTAAGTTTGTTATTAAAACTATTTGTTTTTCATGTGTAATGAATTGTTTTTTGGTTGTTAATAAAAAAAATTAAATTCATACACATGCGTGTCGTTCGAATATTCGAACAAAAGTTCAAAATTATTCGTTGGTCCGAACCAGAAGAAAATCATGAAATTTTATTCGAACAAATATAAAACGCGAATAATTAACAACACTATCATATGTACACAAGTGCATATGTATGTACATATGTATATATGTATGTATATCAATCAAAATGAATTCCACGAATTTAAATATTATATATGTACTTTCACGTTTGATGTCAAATAGGGATGCCAATCCTTATCCATATTAAAAACAGATTTTGAGCAACTGCAACGGAAAGGCGAAATACTTGGCTCCTTAATTTCCAGAAATGTCTCATTTTACCCTTTTCTTATTAATGTTTGTACCTCATAACACACAAACCTCTTATCTTATGTACATATGTAAGTAGTAGGGAACTACCAATGCTGGGACAATTAAAATTGTGAAATTTGAGAAATTGTGTTTTCGGTGCGCTTTGATGTTTTTTGATTACATAAGGTTTTTTTTTACATTAAGTGTTTTTTGTTTACATTAGTTGTGTGAACGGGGTTTTTTTTTGTGGTGACATTAATTGCATGTGAACGGGTGATTTTGTTTTTGTGGTAATGGATTAAAAATCATGAAATTGATTTTTCCAAATGCCGACGGCGAAACATAATTTTTTCTTCATACTATGGGAAAACGAGAAAATTAATTTTTCCTAATGCCGACGGGAAAATCATGAATATTTTTTTAAAAAATTTTATAATAATAAATACATTCATATATTTTTAAGTATAAATATTTTAAAAAGTTAAAAAGATCATTTAAAACATGATATTTCTTTTGAGAGTAAAATAGCATTTCTTAATGCGCAAACACCAAAATTATGATAATTACAATAAAAATATTCTGGATACTTAGTTTCCATTTGTTTAAAGTTGATGCAGCCTATATCCTCAACGTTAGAAATTTTTCGGTGTAAAAATTTTCCAACCATCGTCTTTTTTCTTCACCTTTTACATATATTTTAGAACATCTTGCATTGACTTTTCAAAAATTACAAACCCTTTGAAATGAAACTGATCCAGCAGTCCAGTTTAGGTGATGATAGTTTTTTGTTAACCACTTTGCTTCTCTTTGGTGGTTTTATAATGAAATTGTTATATTCATAATTGTTGAACACAATCGCTACTTCTTTTGCGATGAAATCGTTTGAATTAGTTTTGAAACCTTGTACGTCTATAAAAATTATGTTATTTTCCATATTACTTAATTTACAAGACTTTTCGAACTTGTCCTTTGATGGGTATATATTCTATTATACGATCATGAATAAGAATGCAGTAAGCTGATGTCTTTGGTGCAATATTAGTTGCTGTTTCAAATTCTATTTTTATATCAATCGGTCCATTATTGAGCGATTCATTCTGATGACTGACATCTACTACAATAATAGGAGCTTTTGTCTTAAACTCTGATGCAGTTAGAAGCGGTTGAGATTCTTTCATATAGTAGCTTTGTTGGAATCTTAGATACATATCATATAGAATTACATAACGTTCATTTTTGAACTTTATGTTTAGATCATCATACGGGTATGAGACTGAATTTAAATGTACTTTTAAATTAGTCAAATCACAATGAACAAACTTATTTTCTTGTTGAAAAGCGATCAACACAAAACGGGGGCGTTCTCTATTTGCAGCCAGTTTAACATTCCAAATATGGCTAGTTCCTGTGTTTAATTGTGGATTAATATGACAATCCCAACTGCGAAATGCCATGGGTATAGAAGCACCATTTTTAATAATTTTAATCATATTCAGTTTGCTAAGGTCAGATAATTAACCATGAGGTATTCTCCATGAGATGAGTGAAATTTTAAGTTTAGCTTTTTCAGTAGAAACACTCGAGCGTACAGGATCTTCATCGTTCTTATTGCGCAAGAGTATCAATTTATGTTTTCCATTTAATATAACTTTGTTGTAGTCTTCAGCGAATCCTAGAAGCATTTTTAGAGGTACATAGAAATTGAAAAATCCATTTGCAAGAGTGACATCGTCAATTTTGTTTCGTCCAGCATTTTGCAACACATTGCTTTCTGTTGGTGATAGAGAAACCAAGTTTTTTATGATGCTCGTGGCTCCTAAATATCTTGTATGATCAATTTCAATTACATTGAGCTCATAGCGAATTTCATCAAATAGATGTGCTACAAAGTTGTTTTTTAATATAAAGTTCTCCGAAGATGAAGAAGATTTGGAGTTATTATCATCGCAAACGAACCCTCTACATAAATGTATTGAAATTCTGATTTCATCATTATTGTTGTAAGATTGTAAGTATGGTACATATGTATGATAGTCCTTTTTGATTATATTCTAATCAGAGAAAGGTTTATCTAAGACATCTATTATTGAACTCATTTTGTCTTCAATTTAAAATTCAAGGACTTTAGAAAATTTTTATTTGAAGTTGTTAGTGCTTTCTATTGAAGTGATCGCTTTAATGTTGTTGTTGTTACTGCTTTATTTTTCAATATATTTGTGTTGTATATTATCATTATTTAGTTGGCCTTAAATGTATTCGTATTGTAATTTCCTCTCCTCGGAAATTAATTAAATCACCTTGCTGATCAACTACGCGCAGCGCTAGTGAACTTATCTCTCGGGTGTTTAAAGGTAAATAGATGAGTTTTGTTTCACAGAGGAGACCAGAGTTGTAGAAAGTGACTTAAGAAAAAAGCTCAAATCATCTGATTTGATCACTGTTAAAAAGGGACAAATATAGTGTGTTTGTTATTGAATATTTTTAGTACAATAATCAAAACAAACAGCAGAAATGTAAATTAAATGAAAAATTTTGCAGTGTTGAACTAAATAAAACAATGTGTAAAACATTATTAGTAATATAAAAGTGATTAAAATTAGTTTCCAAATGCTTACAAACTCAATTTTAAAAATTTTCTTTCAAAAATATTAATTTTTAACTTCAACTTGCAAAAAGCAAACAACGAATGAGACCACAAAGCATAAATTGAAAATACAATTGAGCACATGAACATTTGCACAAAATTAAATGGAGGAATTTGCGATATTGAATTAAAAAACACAATGCGAAAAGGATTATTAGTATTAATAAAGTGACTAAAATTTTTTTCAAATGATTAGAGACTTTGTTTTAAGCATTTTCGTTCGCAAATATTAATTTTTACCATTTATTTACAAAAACTAGGCTGCCAATGAGACCACAAGGAATAAAACGTAATTACTTTAAAATAATACCACGCGAAAGAAAAATTAAAGAGGATTTGATGACTGTGTGAGCGAGACCTCTAAAAATACCACAAAATCACAATTATCTTCCGTCTTACTTTGTGGTCGTGACACCTCTGGTCTCCTCTGTGATTTCTTGGGACCTTATCTATTTTATAGCCTGGAGGCACATTAATCGGAAATTCATGAAGTGTATGCGATTTGGACTTATTCATATAGGTATTAATAGCAATACTACTTTCAATTCGCAAGAGATTTACTTTAAAAATATTGACTGGTAGATCTGAGTAATAATATTTGTTTGGTGTTAGGATTTTACTATTGAATCCTAAAAGTTTTTCAATTGTATTGTCTTTAGTAAAATATACAGGATCCTTGGAACTATTAACTTTAACTTGCATTGTATTGTTATTGGCTTCAATAATGATGAGTTAGAGCTCAGAGTAAGTGTTATTGACATTATAACTGTCTGATTACAAATAAATAAAGTTTAGTACAACATATGGTTTATAAGTATGATTTACATATTTATTTTATTTTCTTATTTTAAAATTAACATTAGTTTCTTAATATTAATGCTATTGTTGTTGATGGTGGTGTTGAGCTATAATATTTCATCTTTACTTATCCAAGAATTGTGTTGATTAGAAAATCCCAACCATTTAACGTATGCCTCCTTTCCTTTAGTTTTAAGAACCTTTTCAACTAGATATGTATTTGGATATCTAGTTTTCAAAAGTTCTTCAGTATAGAATCCACCTTTAATAGGATTCCCAAGATAATCTTCTAATATGAATGTTGTAGGATTTGTATTTGAACTCTTGTAATTGTGAAAATTTCTGTGGCCCAATTTGGAGTATAACCTTTTTCAAATGTATGCTTATATTTGCTTATGCGTACATGATCTCCAACATTAAATTTCGACATTTTGTACATCTTCAAATGACTGTATACTGTATTTAGTAGCTTTTGCTCATTTGTTGAGTTGACTTTAATTGGAGACATTTTAATGGTGCGATGAACTTTTCTATTGTATATATCAATCCACTTATATGAACCATTAAAGCTAAATTCTTTCCACATCATTCCTTTCAATGTTCTGTTAAATCGTTCTACTATTGATGCTTTCATACTGCTATATGTTGAGTAGTGATTAATGTTGTATTTATCCATTAATTTTCCAAAGTGTTTGTTGAAAAATTCTTTACCATCATCTGTTTGTAAGTTTTTTAGTACTCGTCCTAATTCAAAAATATTTTCCATCGCCTTGGTTGTTTCGAGTGCAGTTTTAGTTTTTAGTGGTACTGCCCATGCAAATTTTGAAAATGTGTCAATTACAGTTAACAAAAATCGATAATTTCTGTTTTCTCTAGAATAGATCCCCATTTCAACTAAATCAGCTTGCCAAAGATCATCTATTCCTTTCATTACAACTCTACGACGCATAAAAACTTTTCGAGCTTGCTTATGCAGTTCGTTTACTAAATTTCTTTTTGAAGACATTAAGTTGTTTTACAGATTTTTTGGAGAGTGTTGTGATCTACTTGACGCACTTTCAGCTATTGATACGAACATGTATATTTCCAATCTATAAATTTTCTCATTAAGGTGTTCAATTTGTTTTTCAAAAGATGATTTAATTTTTAGAATGTCTTTTTGAATTTTAATTAGCTTTGTTGCTCCTCGATTTGCATTTGAAAATCTTCTCGAATTATATTATTGTCTTCCTTAAAGTATGTTAATAATTTCTCTTCTTGTTTTTCGATTTGAGTTTGCAGAAACAATTTATTGATAACATCATTTTCCTCCAGAGCTTTTGCAACATTTTTGATTCTTTTGTGTTGGACATCAATGTTGTTGTTCGTATCCACAAAAAACCCCAGCAGTTTAGGTGCATTTTTCAAAGAAATTATGCTGATAGTATCGTTTAAATAATGTCCAAATTTATCAACAGATATACTTTATATACTTTATTAAAGTTAATTTATTATATTCGCTTCACGTAGTTCTTCAATAATTGATACAATCTCGTTATTCTGATTAGTATGACCTGCAGCTTGTGATGCAAGCAGTAGTCGAAGTCGATCTACTAACTTATTTGGATCATCTCAGTATATATAGTTTGGCTTATGGGCGTTAAATTGCAGCAATCCGTCACCTAAATAGCTACCTTTTGGCTTAGATCCTGTTGATTCGGATAAATTCTTCTGATTTTTCCCGTGAATAAATTTCTTGATAATACTTTTATATTTGTATACTCTAGTACCCTTGATTTTACCATCAGGTTTATTGTCTCTTCTATAGGCATAAGTAGTATTTAAAATCTTTTTATAGATTTCGAGTTCAAATTTATCATAGTTTTTGGGTATTTTATGAAACATTAGAGAAAATAGTCCGGGTGTTAGAGCCCATATTTGACCACCAACTTGTATTTTATCATCATTCAATTTGAGGTTACTATTTCCCAATTTCCATTCATTATTGAAATCTTTATGTGGACCATTGTTTGTATCTATTTCGTTTCTTGTCAGTCAGTATAAGTGTCATCGGTATTGGAAGTCTGTGAGTAGAAATCATCTTCATCATCGTTATCATCATTCTCATTATTAGCATCATTAAATAAGATGGTTTAATCAAATATTGTTCCTTCTGCAAGTTTCTTTGGTGTACTTGTCTCTATCTTGACTGATGGGTTCTGAGGCTTTAAACTTGTATTATTTTCAACTTCTGTCTTCATTTTACTTTCTTCTTTTATTGGAATTCTTTCATAATTTTTAGAACTATTTATGAATTCTTTTAGAGGTTCTGTTATAGGTTTAAATATATCTCTTAGTTGTTCACCTGTATCTATTTCTCCACTTTTTATACTACGAAGCTTTTTCTTCCAGACATTTCTTGTGAACACCAACTGCTTTAAGACTTTTTCATCCATGTTTGCTAACAGCAAATAGTAGATTAGCTATCAGCTATTATATCAGGTATCAGCTATTAGATCAGCTTATCAGGTACCTGGTCTGGTTTTCAGATCAGCTTATCAGGTATCAGATCAGTTATAACACATACATGTATGAAGTTTAAAGTTAGATTAATAACTAAAGTTAATCTTTTATGAGTAGTAATTTATATAGTTATGAAATAGTCAAATTGCTTTCTGTAGTGACGATCGTTTAATTCGTTATCTTTGCTTATCATCAAAAATCCATATTTATCCTTCCAACATTCTCGACAAATTTCTTGGAACTTTTCATAGCTCATATCGCTGGCAACATGATTCCTATAAACGTGCTTAATATTTGTCCCATCTTGTTTAAACATTATTATAACATTTGCATTGTCTCTTATTAAATGCTTGGGAATTCTTGTATAAGTTTGACACAAGTAGAATGAATCAATATCCTTATGTCGTCCCATTCAAAAATATGTGCGTATATTATTCTGCTTCTCGCATGCAACATCATCAAATATCATAATTGAATTAGTTTTAGCTTCTTCAGGTGGAATAACTGATTCATTACCGTTGAATGTATAATATCCCATACCTTTAATTGGTGAAATTAATTTCTTTAGGTATTCATGTTTAGGTTGATAGAGAGATTTAGAGTATAAATAGATGTTTTCAAACTTGAGTCCATTAGGACTTTCTAGCAAGCCAATCATAACATTAGTCTTTCCAAAACTTGATGGTCCCACTATTAGAGCACGAATAGAATTCGGTAAGAGAGGGCTATGCTTTATTTTTGAACTGATGTTCGCTTAATCATCAATATTACGAACTGAAATATTTTTATGTTGTTTTGCTAACTGCATTTTTGTCACTAAATGCATTTCATATATGTATATTACCTCTTATATAGGAAAAATTAGATTAATATATAGTTATACGATATCAGAAAACTGTCGTTGGAGGAGGTGTAGGAGACAAAATAATAAACTCTCTACCTGTTGAACTTCATCTTCCTGGATATCAGTACTGTCGACCTGGAACAAAACTACAAAAACGTTTAAATCGAGGTGATAAAGGAATTAATTTATTGGACTCTGCGTGTAAAAATCACGATATTGCTTATTCCAGAAATAAGGATTTAAGTACCAGACATAAAGCTGATAAAATACTTAAAAACTCCGATTGGGATCGAGTTTTATCAAAAGATAGTAGTCTTGCTGAAAAATCATTTGCATATATGGTTACTAACGCAATGAAATCCAAAACAAAATTGGGTATGGGTGTGGAGAAAAAGAAATATGTTAAAAAGAACAAACTAAATGGTAAAACACTATTTAGAACATCAATTAGAGCTGCAACAAAAATACTAAAAAAAGAAAAACCATTAGATATTAACTCAGCTATTAAAATTGCACAAAAAGCAATTAACAAGTCATTAAAAGGAAGAAAATCTCAAATTATAGTACCACGTGTGATACGTGTCCCAAAAATTTTTGGTTTCTTACTTCTAATACCGATTTTAACTGCTCTGGGTGCAATTGGTAGTTTAACAACTGGAGGTGCTGCTATAGCTAAGGCTGTAAATGCAACAAAGAATGCAAAAACTCAACTTGATGAAGCAAATAGACATAATAGAGCGATGGAGTTTATAGCAGTTGGAAAAGGACTTTACTTAAAACCATATAAAAAGGGTTATGGTTTAGTTTACAAAGAAGAATCAAAAAACTCTTAGAGATGCTATCCAACAGACCACTATCTGATGTGGACCTTAGACGTTTCTCTTTAAATATTCCATATTTTAGAGGAGTTTTCATGTTGAATACTCTACCAAAAAGATCAAAGAAAATAGAATGTGGAATAATCAATTTAGGTGTATCAACAGGACCTGGTACACATTGGGTAGCATATTATAAAAACAGCAATGAAAAAGAATATTTCGACAGCTTTGGAAACATGCAACCTCCTTCGGAAGTAGTCAAATATCTTGGTACAAATATAAAATACAACTATAATCAACATCAGAATTTTAATATATTTACCTGTGGTCATTTACATATGTCTTAAATTTTTTTATGAAATAACTGAAAATATTAAATAAAACAATTATTTATATTTTACAACAATTTTTAATGTCTTTTTATTTATAATTTAATACAGTATTAATTTGTTTTATCCCCAAATAGGATACTATGAATTTTGAATCAAAAATTCACTCAGCTCACTCTCAAGGATTAAGTTTTGTTCACTTTCTTTACTCAAGTAATATAGTCCGCTCGATTTCATCATCAGTTAAAGTATTGTATCGTTTAGGCAGGAACATTATGTTGTTTTCCATTTCAACTTTTAGTGTTGGTCCATATTTCGTTGTTACACGTTTTACAGTTTGAATATTGTATTTAATTGATGTTACAAGCTCCTTTATATGAATTAATGTTTTGTTTTTTAGAGAATTAAATCTTGATGTTAGATTTTTGGTGGAGTCCATTTTTTATTTAGTTCTTATCACTTTGAATGTTCAATTGAAAATTATCTTAAAAGTAGTGATGATGACTTCAAGAAGGCTAATCAAAAATATTTATGGTGAAATAGTGAATAAGTGGGGGACAGTGATAGAGAGAAAGAGATAGTTATATAGAGAAAAGGGATAGAGAGATAAAGTGCTAAAAATAAGTATGGAATAGATTATAGTATAGATATTTAAAAAAAATTTTATGAGCAAATTAGTATTAAAGGGGCCTTCAAACAATCATCATCGTTCATTCATCAGCAAATAAGAAAATGAATCAAATAAGAAGAACTTTAAATAAATTCATATCAGACTTTGATAGCTTCAGGCTATATGACCATTTCGAGCTGATAAATTTTTTTCCAAATATGTTGGAGGAAAATGAAGAATATGGCATAATGGAAGATGAAGATAACACAGAATGGCATTTTGGAAACTGCCCATGATACGATCCAAAAAATTCATGGACTTATTCGAAAATCTAAATTTTTTGTCTTTATGAAAATATCAAATGAAATTTAATGGAATTTCATAATATTGTGAAATTTAATTTTTCTTGTGCAGAACCCCTCAAGGAAACTTTAACAAGACCTTGCATGATTAAGTGAAATATAAACAAAACCAAAATAATGTAAACAAAAATTTGCAAATAAGCAAAAACAAAATTTTTTTTATCCAACTAAGTACATCAAGTAGAGAAACAAAATACATGCATATGTATAAGACACTTGTTGTTAAAATTTCTATTTAGTAAATTTAAGATGAAATAAAAAATCATTTCCATATTTCATTCTCTTTTGAATATTTTATTTAAATTTTTTTGTGCATAATTTTTGGCTTATTTTTACAATAAAATATTTTTCTTAATAACTAAGATTTTATGTACATTAATTTTTACAATGATATATTTTTTAATAACTAAGATTTTATGTACAATAATTTTTATAATACAAGAATTTTTCTTAATAACTAAGATTTTAACAATAATAGAATTTTTCTTAATAACTAAAATTGTATGTAGTTCGTATTCAGGGTTAGTTTCCTTAATACGAAAATGATACCATGCATATGTATTAATGTTATTAGATCTAATTTTTCTTTTATCGTCTCCATAACTTAAGACTACCTTATTTAACTGACTAGTACATATTTGATTTAACTTAGATTTAAATGTTAACATATTATCATATACATTAGATTTATTAAATAGACAATTTTTATAAGAGGCTAAACTATACTTACATATCTAATATTGCTCGCTTTACCCCCTTCGATTTTTTAGTATCATTTTGGTTTTGTACACTAAATGAGTACATCTTTGAAAGCAGCCCAACAAATTCTGTCATTATTTTACCACAATTTTCATCCTTCATCATACCTAAAACTTTTTTATTAACTAGTGGAAGATTATAAATATTGTCTGCAGGGTAGTTCGATGTATCAAATTGTTGTTCTATGTCATTCCTTAGTCCTAGTTTACACTATGCAAGTCTTATTGCTAAGCTGATTAGTTTGTTAGGATAGAGGGACGAGGGGAAAAGAAACGTTTCTGTTCCCCTCGTCTATCTCTCCTAACAAACTAATCAGCTTAGCAATAAGACTTGCATGGTGTAAACTACGACTTATGTCAGCATAAAAGTCGTCCATTTTTATTGTATAAATAAAGGAGTCTGTGTCCATATAGTTTAATGAGAGTTTTGTCTTGAACTTAGGTTATGTACCCGTAGTGAAAATTATACATATTCCATTTGGAAAGCTCCAGTACGCAAAATCCTAAGTAAATTGGTTTATTGTAATGTGTCTTCACTCTATTCATTTCGATAGCTGCCAGATCTGCGAAAAATATATATAAACTATGAAAGTTGGGTTTGGATATCCAATCTTGTGCCCCCAAATGATCGCATTTGTTCTGTTCCAATTTTTAACAATTTTAACATCTCTCCTCTTGTCCACATTTTCCATGGTTTTACCATACACTGCATTATTGAGAAGTTTGAAAAAGGTTTTTTCAAAAGCATAAGTGTATCACATATGATTGCTTTGTAGAGAAATCGGTTATCAACTTGTTATACTTCGCTTGCATAACTTTTTTATTTTCAGCGCAAAAAGGAAGGTCATTATGCAAGTCATGTAGGTGGGAAGGATAATCCAAAGTGATCTCATATACATAACCGTCTATTCCATTGTCAGCTATGCTTTTTGGGTTCATCCATCTGAACCCACCATAAGGAAGATATAACGACATCGCCCAACCGTAGAGGTTGCTTGCGTATAAGTATACAAGAAATTCTGAAAGCTTTTCTTTATCAAAATCTTATAAATACTTATTGTTTGCTTTTGAATATCTTTGACTACAATGTACGATTCCCCCACGTATAAATTTTTTCATAAAATTGTATATATAGACATGACATGTCCGTCAATTATTCTAATTAAATTTTTGTATATTTTTTTACATTGCATCCCAGGAAAGTCCAGGAGCTGTATAATATTGACATGGATCCAGCTCATAAATATTCTGGCAAACTTTTCTAAAGTTCTCGAAAATATCTGTTAGTAAGAGGACGTCTGTTTTTAAGTAAAGTTCCATGTAATCTTTCATTGCTTTGCAACCAAAAGTATTCTATACCTCTTCAGCATGTGCGTATTCCTCTAAAGAACACTCTTTATTGTTCAGCTTATTAAAGAAATCACTGCGTGAAGGGAGCTGACATTCATCTAGTTTTTGGAATGAGTTTAGGTACTCATACGGAAAAATACCTTTTTTCTTAATGAGTTGAAACTCTTTTCTGACTGAAATAAAGATCTTATACTGCTGAAATCATTATCTAACAAATTGCAAGCCAATGATTCCAAAATCTTAGCCATAAAGCGTATTGTATCAAGAAATCTGATTTCAAGATTATGACCATCGCTCATTTTTGTAAATTGGGAGAGTGATATATAAAGCTCTTTATTGAGAGGGAGTACTTTCAGTTGCATTAAAATTTCACATAATTCTTTAATAAAAAGATGTGAGTCATAATTTTAGTAGTTGTGAAAGTAAACTGGTATAAATTTGGGTATTTGGTAATTTAAATTACAGTTTTTGTAGGATGCACCTCTAAATTTCCCGCTAATGTGACAGTGTTCTCTAACACGATCATTACCTAAAAATTTTTGACATATTTGACAATTAACAGCACTATAAAAATTAGAAATATCAGAAGGGGATAAAGCATCCATTTGTCTATTATTTACTAAATAATTATTGTATATTTCCTCACAATCTTGGGTTAAAAATGTTAAACATTTTTGTGAGGCATCTTTCCCTGTATATACTCTTAACTTTTGTTATGGAAACACTTAATATAAAAACTAAATGCACAAGGTGTATGCTTTTTAATTAAGTTATTTTTGCTACTTACACTATCACTTATATTTTCTAATATGCACTCAAAGTCTGCATATACCACGAAGGGCACATCCATTTTTCTTTGATGTCCCTTAAACTGCAGAATAGCATCCGCACCTGTTGGCATAGTGGTTACTATTTTTCCACATTCCGCTTTATGATTAGACATGACATTCTCCCTATGCGTATGCTGCAGACAGCTGTTGCATAAAATTAATTTATGCCCATCCTGTGTTATCTGCTTCCGTGAAAGCCTGTGAATGATAAAAAATAGAAAGTAGAAAAAAAGATTATAAGTAGAACGTACATATTTTATAAAAAGTATATAGCAAGTATATGTATCCTTAAAATAAAGAGTTGTATAATTTTTTAAATTACCTTGATATATTCTTTATCAAAACGTAGTGATGACCTGCAGCATTCTCTAAAAGGAGCAAGTTGACGTGGTTAATTTTCTCCTCCTTGGTCACATAATAAGGACCAATGATTTCATCAGCTGCCTCATCGTACCCAAAAACAATCTCACTTATTGCTGGATTATTCACCTCGAACTCTTAAATTTTTATACTTTAAGGCTACACCATTTCGCGTATAAATCATATCAGCAGCAATGTCACGGATTTTATAAGTACAACGTTTTGGCCGATCGTATTTCGTGGTATCCATTGCAGCAATCAGGCACCACTTGAAGCAATATGCATCGCTGTTTTCTATGTTGATGCAAGCTTTTCTTTTATAAAGTTTTTCAGGAGTAGATATATAATTTGAACCTTTAATGAGAGATGCTTTATTGATGCTTATTTCCGCTCGAACTATACGTATCAAAGTCCAACCAGAGTCCCTCTCTTGGAATTCAGACATTTTATTTTTAATTTCTGATATTTGGTTAGAAAATAACTCTTCTACATTATCTGCCTTCGTTAGCAAACTCATTTTAGCTCTGTGATGAATAATATTGAGCTCCAATTCCACATCAAAATTTTTACATATTCTCCCACAATACTTACATTAAATTTTATTATTGTGTGGCTTAGTAAATGACTTTCAAGCATCTCTATGAAAACATTTTTGTTTTCTCCAACAAACTCTTCCAAGAGTAGTTGGTCTTTTTTATTGTTTAATCCATATGTGACGATATTATTTTTGAATGCTCTTGATATTTTATAATATCTCACATTATCTTCTTCCGTCCTAGCATGCGAAGTACTCATTGGAGTTGGCAGAGTTTCTTCTCCTATTTCTTCTACTTCTATTTCTTCATCGCTATCCAGTAAATTTATATCCATAGCATCGTTCAATAAAGTCCCTCCGAGGATATCTACTCCTTGTTGTTGAGGCTGTTGTTCTTGTTGATGATAAGTACGAGGTTGGCATTGCATCAAATTGGAATACTGCTGCAATTGATTATCTCCTGTAAGGGGATTATAAAGGTAGCTTGGATACTCATATTGCTGATATTGTATTGGTACTCCTGTTTGCAAAAACTGATTATTCCATGACATTGGTGTAGGGTAACAGTTAGGCATAACGTATTGCTGATAACTCATTGGTAGTTGATATTGAGGGTATTGTAGAGATGGTTGTTGCTGATGATGATGATGAAAAGTGTTTAGCTGCTGCTGCTGATTTTGAAGAGATGTGCCTTCGCTTACCACCCCTTGATTCAGCACACTATGGATCTTTAGGTGATCCAAAAAGTATTTTTGATATTTGTAAACTTTGTTACATATGTTACAATTATAACCCGAAGAACTAATTTTTTTCAAATTGATTTAAACTTATAAACGCGGAAGAACAATCGATTGGTAATAGTGCTGCTAAATACAATAAAGTACTGATGTGTTGATTAGAAAAGTTGGTGTATTTATACAAAATTAGTAGCGGTAGCACTGCTTATTTGCAAATTTCTTTTTTTTTTGTTTCTCTGCTGGTGACTATACTTAGTTGAAAATCCTCTGCTCTAAAATAATCGTAGTCAAAGAAATGTCTGCGTTGCAAAATATAAATGTATTCAAATATTATGTCTGTATTCTACAGAGCCACAAAATATTCCACCTACAAATTCTCACGGTCACACATGCATATGCATGTACATACATACATATGTACATACATACATATGTACATACATACATATGTACATACATACATATGTACATACATACATATGTACATACATACACATTCAAGAATTTCATAATGTTATGAAATAAATATTTCTTAAACAAATAAACAAAATATAAACTTATCAGGGACAGACAAACTCGACCACCCACACACAAGCATTAGGGGGTTCACATGTATGAGAACATTTTATACCATAAAATGGTGGCATGATAAATAATTTATTAGTGTGAGTAAATCATACATACATATATACATACATACATATAACATACATATATACATACATACATATACAAATTCCCACAGTCTGGCAACACTGACAACTTTCCCGTTGGCATTAGGAAAAATCATTTTCATGATTTTCCCGTCGGCATTTGGAAAACTAAATTTCATGATTTTTAATCCATTACCTCAAAAAAATCACCCGTTCACATGCAATTAATGTCATCAAAAAAAAATCACCCGTTCACACAACTAATGTAAAAAAAACCCTTAATGTAAACAAAAAAACTCCTTATGTAAACAAAAAACATCAAAGCGCACCGAAAACACAATTTCTCAAATTTCAGACAAATTTCACAAATTTCATCAAAATTTCACAAAAATTTCACAATTTTAATTGTCCCAGAATTGGTAGTTCCCTACTACCTACAGACTATCAAAAAGTATTTGAAAATTCACATTTAATAATATATTTGAAAATTACAAAAGAAAAATACGTCAATTGCCAATATTCTTGCTTATATTTATTGGTAGCGAACACGTAAAAATCTTAAAACATAAAATTTAGTTTTGCCGGAGAAAGTTTTTAAAAAAATTTGTATGCGCCATGGCTCACAATGGCGTGTTATTTCTTGATGAGTTACCTGAATTTCCAAGACTCGTGCTTGATTCTCTGCGCCAACCACTTGAAGATAGAAAAGTTACCGTTGCAAGGGCGAACGCTCACATTACTTATCCAGCCAATTGTTATATTTTTGAGGTAATAAAAATAGTGCAATAGTTCTTTATTAATTACAACCCAAGCTAAGAATGAATTTATATAAAACTAACTGTGTTCTAACGTACTTAGAATGACAAAAGGGAACATGAAAAGTAAATGAATAAAAGAATAAGATAAAGTGTCAGATGCGTTGATGTTGCCAGATGGCATTTAAAAATTTGTAGAAAAAACGTGTTATTTTTCGGAAAAAAGTCGTGCGTATAATAAAAATTACATTAATATATGTATATGAAAAATTGTGTTTTTTTATGTTCTAAAAATGAGTGCCGAAAATAAAAATTTAAAACTCATTGCTTTGAAAAATGTAATAAATATTCTTGAAATTGTGGACGAAGATGTCTTCTGAAAAAAGATATTGGGTTAATCCATTTCTACAAAGAAGGGATATGCACAGTTTGGAGTCACACCTTTTAAAAGACATAATGTGGGATACCAACGACTATACCAACTTCTGTTGAAAATTTGTTGCGGTAGTCGTAAATTTTGGCTATTTTGACCGTCCATATTTATGATAAATTGGAGGGAACCACTCTCCACACCAAGTCCCAGTTCAATTTTTATATTTATCTTTATGGTCCACCTTGTGTATGTAGACCATCCGCTAAACCTATAATTAAAATAAAAATTATGTTAATTTAATGGCAATAATTATTGGAACGATACGTTTCTCTTACCCATGTCCTCAGAATCTAAAATAAAAGATAAATAAAAGTAAAACCATCAGAAAATAAATAAAGAAAATACACATTACTTACCTCACCGCATGCTATTATTGTTTTGTCTTGTCAATGAAACTTTAGGTGCTGCCAAGCAGTTGACTTAAGGGCTAACTATAATGTGCTTATGCTGGCTTAAGCAACTCTGCGAATACATATAAATAAATAAGTACAACTATAATGTAATTAAGAAACTTTTCGTCAAGTGCTATTTGCTTAAGCAAACAACGAATCTAATCGTACTTTGCTTAAGGAAGCAGCTGTTATATATTTTAAGTTGTTAAAGAGAAGAACAATTTGTGATAGATGTTGAAAGTATCTTTTGAAATAAATTAATAGAATTTTTGTGCATATATGTATATACAATTTTATAGATTATATGGTTTTGCAATTGAGATGCACGATGCACAGTTGTTTTTTAGTACCTTTTTTTGTTAATGATTTTATTTGTTTTCCTAAATATTAAAAACAAATACATTCATACGTACATATGTGCATATTTGCTTATTATAGCAGTATTTTTATAAACTGTAAACACTAAATAACACTTTGGTAAAAATATTTCTACTTAATAAAAAAAACCAATACTGTTTTGCAAAATGAGAAATGTTTGCAACTATAGGGTGGTTTTTATTGAGGTATAGAACTTTAAGTTGGCATCACTTTTTTAACTGGCGGCCATTTTGTCAGCTGTCAAGTGATTAATATTTAGTTTGGTTTGCCATTTCATCATGAACAGGTTGACAAAAGAACAACGCTTGCAAATCGTGCAAATTTATTTCGAAAATAATGGTTCAGTTCGCGAAGTTTACCGCAAGCTCCGTCCATTTTATGGTCGACCGTTGGTTACCGTTAATGGAGACCGGTATAGAGCCATGATAACCGACTATTTTGTTCCCGAATTGGATGGCATGAATGTGGATGAGTTGTGGTTCCAACAAGACGGCGCTACATGCCACACAGCGCACGTCACAATCGATTTATTGAAGGAAACATTCGATGAGCGCATAATTTCGCCCTATATGCTCGAAAAAGTGGTTGAAAATTGGACCTGTAGAATTGGCTTTATTCGAGCCAGCCGCGGCGGCCACATGCCCGAAATCATATATAAACGTTAATGGCATAAAATTATCCTTCCAATAAAGCCAAATTGATGGACATTAAAACGATTTTCTTGTGTTTTATTTCAATACGAAGTTCTATACCTCTAAAAAAACACCCTATATGTGTATTAAATGCTTAAGTTGAAAAAGCACAATATAGCCATCGAAAAGCTATGAATAAGTTGCTTAAGTACTTGATAGGCTTTTCGTTGATTTTTTACAGTAGTTTAAATCAGTATAAGCACATTATAGTTAGGCCTTTACTTTGTTTAGTAGGTTTTATTAATGAAAGTACGAGGGATGCCGTAATATTGGCAACGCAATGAGTTTGATTAAATGCAGTGCTGGAAAGTTTAAATTTGAAAAATAAATTATTTAAGAAACCTTTAGCGACGTTAGCGATACTAATATGAGAACCTAGTGATGTATGTCTGGAGAAGATAAACGTATGGTTGTTTAGGTAGATAAGGAAGCTTCGAGAAGTCCAGTAAATGACCAACAGAAAAGAAAATATATATGGCCAAAGAGCGGGAACTATCCAACAAATCTAGAATACATAATCACACGTAATTTAAAAGAAAATAAAGATGAAAATAGAGCGGGAACCAACCAATATATAGAATATTCTAGAAGGCTAAGCGGTATATATTTAAAGACATTATATACTGGAAAAAAGAAAGATAGCGGATGGAATCCAGGCATCCGATCGGTATCGCGTAGAAGAAAAGGACATTGAATTGTTAGATTTGAGTGACTGTGGTTGTGGTGCGCGGAGAAATCTTTGTCGTATAGAGTGAAAAAAAAAATTTTGAAAGACAATTATTTGGATAAAAGTCACATCACGCCAAGAAAGAATACTTTATATCTGAGAAGAAAACCATCACCATCTAGAGACGAAGACCAAAATACTATGATGGAACACTAATGAAACCAAAATAAGAAAAAACCCAGAACAACCCACGCTCAAGAAGAGGCACGGCTGTAAGATAAAAAAAGATAAGTCAAATTAATTTATTATCATTATATTGCGTTTGAAAGAGTCAACTTTGATAAAGATGAAAACTGTATTCATTTTAGTAAAAGTTCGAATGTAAATCAATAAGATTGAATAAATTTTTGCTAGAGATTTTTAGTCTATCGTTAATTGTAGATTTTAAGATTATTAATGTACAGGTCATCTCCTAAATAAATTGAGAAAAGCATAGTGAATTTTCCAAAAAAAAGTAAAAGAAAATAGTTAAAACTTTTGACAAGAGTTGTTTATTGGTCTCACTCTCATGAAATTGATATTTTAATTAGTTGGAAAATTTTTGCACGGTGGCATATCAGATTATCCTTAGGGAGCTCCTTTAGGAATAGCATCTACTTAAATATAAATAATAAAAAAGAATTAGATCCTATGAAAAAGTGAGAAAGGGAACAAAAAGAAACCTTTGTGAAAGAGCGGTTACAAAAAAATTTAAAAGAACACTATATTTTTTCCTTTTCTTAAAATTTTTTTATTGAGGCAATCTTTAGGAATTGATGAAATTTTTGATCATAAATGTAATGTAAATTAGTAAGTTTTTTTCGTTAGATTAAATTGCATAACTAAATAAAGAAATCTCTTTTGTAATCAGAAAGAACATAATTAGACGTTAAATAATTCAAAAGGGGAGAAGATTGTGTAAGGTAAGTGTGTGTGAGTGAATGCGATAGTGGGGTCATAATCAAAATTCAAGAGGAAACAGAAATGACCACGGTTGGGGAATGGGCGGCTGGAAGACACACCGAACTTCCCTAGTAATAATAATGTGCAATGTAAGCGTAAAGTTCGTTCAGTTTGTTCTGTTTTGTATAGAGAAAATTCAATTGCTGCTTGTCCATAGCTTAAGTGACGGTTGAGAAAACGCGACCCGAAATCACCGGCGCCACCTAGGGCACGTAACAAATTTTGAGTTTCTGCTTAATTTGATAAGTAATGCTAATGTTGTTTTTATATGTATGCAAACTGCCAACAAATATTTTCTGACTGCCCTTAAAATCTTATTTTGATGATTTGTTTATATTATAAACTTATAATTATATATAATACATCACAATTATAAAGGTTGATTGTAAAATAAAAAAGCAAAACACTGTAATGAGGTTTGCAATTAGTTCTTGTGTCCGTCTTGCGGATACACTCCGTTTTTGGCTACCGGTGATTCTTACCGATCCCTGGAGTATTTATCCCGCATTTCACGTAGAACAATAAGCAAATTTGTTCCAGTGGTTTTGAGTTCCATTGTGGAAGCTCTTGCACCTCAATATCAAAAAGTAAGTTACATACATAAGTACATATAACCCAAGCAATTTTATTAAAATATCTTTTTTAAAATACTCTGTGTACTCAAGAGGGGTTGAAATCTATATGTGAAGGATTTAAAAAGACGTGGCAATTCCCACATACTCTGGGCCCAATAGATGGGAAACATATTCGCATCAAGAACCCACGAAACGAAGGATCCAATTTCTAAAACTATAAAAGTTTCTTTAGCATTGTGCTTCTAGCAGTCGTGGATGCCAATATCAGGTTTTTGTACATCGATTTTCAAAAACAGTTCACTCTATCAAGCTATGGAGCAGGGTACGTTGCATTTGCCGTCTGACGAAGCTTTGCCTGGACAGGTATCGAAAACTCCATATTTCTTTATCGGAGACGACATTTTTGGACTGGACAGGAACTTAATGAAAGGATACAATCGAAACTTTAAACTGACAGCTCTCGAAGAAATATTTAACTATAGATTAAGTAGAGCAAGAATGACAGTCGAAATGGCGTTGGAAGATTGGCAAACAAGTTTGGAATTTTCCATAGGCCAATATAGGTTGAGGTATCAACGACAGATGCCATTGTTCAAGCTTGTTGTGTTTTGCATAATTTTTGGTCAAAAGTAAAAAAGAAAGTTGCAAATGAAGTTTCTGTTACTATCGAGTAAAATTTTACGCACCGGCCTTATCAGGGCCCCATCAGACAAATCAGCCCTTTTCAGGGCCCCATCAGTCCAATCGGCAGTTTTCAGGGCCCCAAAACATTAAATAGAGTTAAAGGTTTGTTTTCAATTTTGTTATTATTTATTTAAAAACTAAAAGAAAAATTTAAATAATACGTATGTATATATATATTTCATAAAAACAAACATTTAAAACAATATAACTTTATAAGAAACTTGGCGTTAGTAATAGGTAGGCTTCTATCGGATGCATAACAAATTTTTCATTATCACAACTTCAATCTAACCTAAAGCTGAGCGACAAGTTAAAGGCAAAATTCATGCTACAGTATTGGTCAAAACTAAAGCACACCCAAGTAGACTTTAAGAGAATCAGAATTTTTTCATTAAAGAAGCTTTTTTAATGTGTACTAAGTTTAAATTTTACTAATACATATAAATTAAAGTTTTTAATTTCACTTTTGATTTAAGACAGAAAATGCAAAGGACAAATCGTTGGCTTAGTCGACAAATAAGCTAAAAAACTTTTATTTATATGTAAAGTCTACTTGGGTGTGCTTTAGTTTTGACCAATACTGTACCTGGTAGGTCAAAGTAAAGTTGTAATAATTAAAATCCTTCCTATAACTGAGGCCAAGTTGTTATAATGCAACAAATCGTAAATATAAATACCATCCATGAGCAAAAAGTAAATAAAGAATAGTGGGCTCTTTTTATTACAAAAAAACTTTCTTTTTAGTTTTAATTTTTTGTTCATATGTTGACTGTTATCATTGCAGCCTGTACAATGTCTGTTTATTTTAGTAATGAAGCTAAAAGCATCTGAATATCGGCCATAATTTCCACTGCCACATTAAAATTAATTTTTTCTAATTGTAGTACCACAGATTTTCCAAAACAGGAAAACATAGTTTCCTTCTCACTGTCCTCATTTGTTTTTTGGATTATCGCATCTAAAGCGGAGTTTATTTTTTTGTCTCTTTCAATTTTTCTTTTTTACAACTATAAGATGTTTTTTGTGACTCGGGTGTATCGTTTCTTGCTGCTTCACTTGTGAAAGATATTTCACTGTTGTACGTATCATGAAAGTAGGGATCTTCTGAATCTTGTGAAAGTTCAGTGATGGGAGTGAATTCTAGAACTTCGAGGTCTTCCTAAAATTATTATGTATAACATATTAATGCAAATAACACTGTGTGACATAAAATTCCAACTTCTTTTCGTGTGAAATTTCTTGAAGAACATATAGAAGATATCAAACTCCCATTTGGGTTTTGCTAGTTTATCTGCTGTTCGAATGCAGTTTTTTCGTGTTAGTTTGTTTTATACTATTTTGTCTCCTAGTCTATAACTACAATTATCCCGAAGACGTTAAAAAAAATTCCAATTGGCTTCCGAGATAAAGAGAAAATTGCATGTTCTTCGGAAAAATCAAGCAGATGAGCCAGCAAACTCCAAATGGGGTTTTGTTAGTTTCTGTAAGTACTTCGAGAAATTCAGCTCGAGGAGTGTACACTCGATGACTTCAAACATGTATCTATACATACATTTGGCAGACTACTAGTCGTTTGCCTGAGGCAGATGGCACGATCTAAAATTTGCATTTATTTATCCACAGAAGAACTTAATTTTTTGGAAGCGTCTGTCTTCTTTTTTTCCACAAGGTACATATGCCGACCTTAAATTTTTAATTTTTTTCTTTACAACTTCTTCGTTTTTTTTCATATTCTTAGAAATTCTATTCTATTCTAGCCTTTGGTATGTTGGACTTTGAAAACCCACAAACAAGGAAATTGGCGAAACAAATTAATTAACTTCTACCTCCGACCAATCCATTTTTGCAATCTAAAACTTCACAATAACCAAAAGCCATTCAAATATACATACATAAGTATGTACGAATATACCCTGTCGGAAATTAGATTAACTTTAAACTAACTTTAAGCTAACTATTTCGCAATTAGTACTGACTGGCACTTGGATTACTTTTCAATGTAATCAACTGACTATTGTAACATTGCGATGTCCTAGGCAGTAGTCAATTGTCTCACTCTTCATTACTTTCAGCTAACTTAAAGTTGGCTTTTTTAAATCACCTGGTAGTCAGTAAATTAAAAAAAATTTCTGGGGTTCGAACATGTATCACCACACGTTGTGTATTCAACGCGCTAAGTACATAGCCAAGGTACCATCTAAAATAATAACAGCAAAATGTTAATATAAAACTGAAATGAGTTTCAAAGTAGTTGAGAATAAATTTTTTGGCTCTCTCCAAATTCGATTACGTACTCAACTTAAGAATTAATTTTGGATTTGTTCTGGATGACATTGCAGTTAGCTTTTAGTCAGTCTAAGAAAAGTTAACTATAAGTTAACTATTTTTGTAGTCAACCACACATTCTCCGATAGGGTATTTATAATCACACTCACATTATCAATAGTTTGAGGTTTGGCTAATTATATATTGAACTTTTAATTATTTTATATTATTATAATCTTATTATTTTATACACTTTTTATTTTGTTTCAACGTTTTTAGATATAAATTTGTTTGCCTTTGCGTTAAAAAATTTAATGTCATTTGAATTTGACAGCGTGTGTTAAGAGATTATTGTTCAGCAATGTATTTTAACATTAGTTGCTGAATATATATATATATTTGAACAAATGTTCATACGGTCTACAGAATGATATCTTATGTCGGCAATCGAATCTGACAGTTGCAACGGCAATAATTGCCAATTTTATTGCTACTGTGGTCGGCATGTTACCAAAATCTCATGAAAACAAAACAAAGGAACAGACTTTATGGTCCAACAAGTCTTATCCAGGTCATACATATGTACATATTCTTTGAGTTCCTTTTTTATTTATTTGTAAATAAATTTTATGTATGTAATTATTTGTTTATAAAATTTAAATAAAAAATAATAATAATTTTTGGTACCCTCGGGATCAAAAAAGTACTAAAAAAAAGTTTTTTTGAGACCGAAATGCAAATCTCATTTCCCATTACTGGCTGACACATTTACATTTACAGTTCTATATTTACAGTCGGGTAATTCTGGCTTAAAAATAATGAATGAATGTCAAAGAGAGATGAATACAACCAGACTTGGGTAACTTACATTACCTTTGCATAAGCACTAAGTGAAAAACAAAAATTTTAATGCAAATTTAAATTTGATGCATGTAGTGCACGATGTTTTGCACTTAAATAAAATATTTTAAGATTAATGCATTAATATTGCATTAGCAGCTAATCGCATGCGAAAAATGCACTAATTTTGCATTGCCACTAGGGATGCCAATCGGGACTGGTTTTTACGATCCCGGGATTCGGGATTTCAAAAAATCAAATCCCGGGATTTTTCGGGATCCCGAAATATTTTCAGATTCAGGAATTATTCGGGACTCTGGGTTTTATTGTAGGGATTTAACGAATGCCATTTTAGCGAATGCGAAAGCGAATAACACAATTTAATTTTGGCGAAAGCAAATGCAAATGCGAAAGCGAATGCAAATGTTACAATACATTCAAAAATCAAATGAAAATAAATTTGTATAAGAACATGAAGTTATATTGTATACATAGATGTCAAAGATGTACTATATATAGCATTTTATTTAAATTGAGTCTTGAATTGAGCAAATATTTATTAATTTATTAAACATACAAATTCTTAAAACAGAAATATATATGAAATTACATTAAAGTAGGTATAGATAATAATGATTCAAAAATATTATTATTTATGAATTCTCAAATAGTTTTTGAAAGTCTGTGCATAAGATAAGAAGTGTGTGACTGTTCAAAATGTGTGGTTGTAGTCTACTAATGAAATACATACATAGGCAATGCTCAACCACCGGCAAATAAATTTCAATTATAAAAGATCAATATTGTCACGGTTACTATCTTCACATGAATGTCATGATGAATTTATTAAAAAAAAAAACCAAAAAAACTTAGTAAACAATTTCGGGATTGACTGAATCCCGAAAATCTCGGGATTAAAAAATTTAAATCCCGGGATGGGAGATTCTTTGAATCCCGAAATTCGGGATTGGCATCCCTAATTGCTACCAGCGATGCCAACTATTTATAACCCAAACGCGCTGTTCCCCTTCGCAAAACGCGCTAGAACGCGCTAAGTTAAAGCATTGTCAACTATTTATAGCCAAAACGCGCTATTTTCCTACGCGCTAAATTAAATTTTAATAAAATTTGATGTATGTACATGTGCATTAGTAAATACAATTAATTTTTTTTAGTAGCTCTTTTCTTTCTTTTAAATCATTCAACACAGAATCAGAATTGCTTACAAATAATCGATATACTTTGTTTTTATTTTAATTTTATTTGCCAAATTTTGTAACAACTTATATAAATTGTCGAATAGTTTTGCGATTCAAATGCTTTTTGTACTTCAACTAGAATAGCTGCTTAATAAGTAATATAATTTTTTTTTGTCACGAGTACATATTTTTAGTTCTGAAATTTCAAAATGTTTGCCATTTACAGTATTAAAATGCGTTTTTAATTCTAATCACAGTCAAGGGAATTTTATTTGCGACAGCTGAATCATTAACCAATTTAGAAAATATTATGAGTTTTGAATACTAGAAAATTGTTAAATTTATGCAAAAAAGGTAAAAAAATATATTGAACTGAAGTGATGATAACTTTGTTCAAAACGCGCTAATTTAGCGCCTTTTTTAGTAAACGCGCTAAGACGAAAAAAAGCGCGTTTAGCATAGTTAAAACGCGCTAAATCTAGCGCGAAACGCGCTAAATTGGCATCTCTGAGTGCTACTAAGCGCATCATAAAGTAATGTAATATTATTGCATTACCACATACTGTCCACAGTAAAATTTAAAAAACAATTGAAAAAAATTAATAAGTAAGTAAGTAATAAGCTCGAGGTATGAACGAGCTTATATGAAAAACCGTACAATTGATCTGAACTTAGGTTTTTGTTTACTTTTTTGTTAGGTTATATTTTAAATACTGGGGATTTTATAAACGAAAAATACTACCGCTTGGAACAGTTTTTTCTTTCCCTTGAAAAAATTATAAAAAACATAGTGATATGCATTACCTTGAGGAGATGCAAAAACAATTGCACTATAATTATCAAAGTTAATGCTAATGTAATAAATTTGCATTTGCATTGATTTTGTTTAGTGTGGGAATTTCCCACTGGGAAAATGGTCAATACATTTCTTTATATAATGCAATAGGCTGAGTTTACATCTGGCATTTCCTTTGTGCCATGTGCCCAAAAAAACGTAACCACTAATAACTAATGAAAAAGTGGTTGATTCAGACATGTATTTATTGATTTAAACTGTTTCCAATCATATTGGATTCTATAAAATTATCTATTAGTAATTTATGAAACTGTTTAACTTAATAAATAAGTGTCTGAATGAAATACTTTTTCATTAGTAATTAGTGGTTACACTTTTTTTACGCATGGCATACAACAAAAAGGAACCCTACAAGAAATGAACCCAGCGGGAAAAAGAAGGAGTACGGATGCCTTCTAAAAAACCTCTGTACTGCTTATTTTGGATGTACAAGGCCTGCTCCCTCCATCCCATCTTCATATCTTTTTAACACACGTTGTCATTGCGAGGTAGGCCTTCCGTTATCGCTTCTTTCACAGATATTCTAAAAGACCTTCAAATTAATTGCTCTTTAAGAGCCTTCCAGAGAATGGCTGTTAAAAGGCCTTCAAATAAAGGTCATATTGAAAGGGGTTTAATAAAGGTTTTCAACTGCTGGGGCAGTGTTGAAATACAAGTAAAATAGTTGTGAAAATATATTTTATATGAATATAAAATATTTTACCAACTGTTTTACTTGTATTACAGCACTTGTAAGATTTGAGAAACAGGTCCGAGGTATTCAATATACGTTTATTTTGTGATCAAAAGGGTCGAATATATTGAAATTAAACTTCTGAAAATAACAAGAAGTCACATAGTATTTGGTATGAAATTTTGTTTCTTATAAAAAAAAACAAAATATTTTACTCCTTCTGTTCTCTCTTCTTATAGAAGGGAATGTGGAATGTGTATCCAATCTTTTTTACTAAAGAGCCTAAGTCTTTTTTGAGGCCTTCTTCAGAAGTTACATAAGAATGTTAACTGGGTCAAAAACATGAATTGGTTTGCTTTTGCTTTGGCAAAATAACAAAACAAAAAATGTTACTCCTTCTCTTCTCCCTTCTCATAGAAAGGAGTTTGGAATGTGTACCTTATCTATTATGCGAAAAAACCGAGGCCTTCTATAAGGTGTAACGTGGTTTTTCTTTCCAGCTGGGGTATGACCCAGTCTGTCCAGGTTCGATCCCAAAGGTCCACTAACTTTGAAATAAAAGATTTATTTTCCTCGGTGTTAAGAAAATACACAAAGCTTTATTTAACGAAACTTATGCTACTATGATATCTTAAAACTACAGGGTATATTGTCAGTGAATTACAGGCGCTGACATCTATAATTAATACCAACTAGTTACGGGAGTATTCGGTGGGCCTTGTGAGGCCGTTTAGTAAATGCGGGCGAGAAGAATTCGGTGGCTATCGTAATTAATTTAAAAAAATGAGTTTCAAGATGAATTCGGTGGATCTTGAAACCAGTATAAAATAAACTATAATTAAATTCAAGATGTATTCGGGGGATCTTGAATATAAAACGAGTTTTCAAGATGAATTCGGTAGATCTTGAAAACACGGCAAAGCAAAAGAAATAAATTCAAGATGAATTCGGGGGACCTTGAATATATATATAAAAAAAATAAATTATTTCAAGATGAATTCGGTAGTCTTGAAATAAAATAAATTCAAGATGTATTCGGGGGATCTTGAATATAAAACGAGTTTTCAAGATGAATTCGGTAGATCTTGAAAACAACGCAAAGCAAAAGAAATAAACTCAAGATGAATTCGGGGGATCTTGAGTATATACAAAAAATAAATTATTTCAAGATGAATTCGGTAGATCTTGAAATAAAAATAAACTAAAAATAAATTCAAGATGAATACGAAAGATCTTGAATACTAATTACTATTTATTATAGAAAGCACAAGATGAATTCGGTAGATCTTGTATGCTTCCTTTCAAAAATTAGAACAAGCCTTTACATTGATGTACGTTCTGCGTAATATACAGGTAGTGCCCCTGCTTACCGTACTAAGACGTCCAGCTCGTCCTGATTGCTTGTTGCCTAAACTTATCGTCTTATAATAATTATTATTTTAAGCTTTTGAGAAGTATTTTCCCGTTTGCATAGTTTGTTCGTTTTAAGTTACAATCTGTACAAAGCCTGCATGTGTTTTATAGCATGCATGCTTACAAAAGCATGTACATGTTTGTTGTTATTTTACTTCTCTTGTTATAGCGTACGTATGTTTATGAAAGTATGTGTGTAGTACGATCGCATCTTGACTGCATGAGCGTGGTTGTTGTGTTTGTTGTGTACTTATAAAAACAGTTGTGTAGTTGTTGGTATTATTTCTGTTGGTAAGCTTTCAATAACAAACAAACAAAAAAAATTTAAATTAAATAAAACAAATATACAGTGTTGGAAGAAAATATAGAGTGATTTGTGACTAAATATTTGTAAACTAAAATAGACAAATATACAGTATCGGGAAAAAGTATAGAGTCATTTGTGACGGAACGTTACAGTCCCCTCCTACTTTAAAATAAACAAAAAAAAAGAAACTCAAAACTGGGTTTTAAGTGAGTTAAGATCTTGCGATCTGCACTTACCCGAAGGTAATCTTTTACCGAGCTTTAGGAGCTTCGGCTCAGTTGATAGTTCAGGTGATATATATATATATATTATAATTTTTTTTTTTTTTTTTTTTTTTTTTGCAAAGAAAATATTTATAATACTTGAAGTAATAATACTTAAAATCAAATAAACATTTCAAAAAAAATTCATTTCATTTCAAAAAAAAAATCAGGTGAATGAGTAAGACTTCAGGTAACGATTCACTTAAGTAAATAAATTCGTTTGGTTAATAAATTTGATTAAATATATATCTTAAATAATTCATTCGATTCAGTCCATAAAATCAGGTAAATGCTTTAAGTTTGGTTGAGGGGAAATGATTTTTCTTTTCCCTGGCTCCGAAGTCGGGCAACGCCATTTTTAATTCGTACTTCGACCTTTGGTCTTCCTGGGGGGTTAATTGTCCAACTGTGCACCTTACGTTGGGTGAGTGGAGGTTTGATTATAATGCCCTGGAATAGATCGTCTTCATGGGTTAAGTTGAGGACGTCATTTTGGAAGTCTTCCTCTTCCATATGCGGGGGCGGAGTGGTTGTTGGCTGGTAGGATGCCTCCACAGGCGTGGATGAGGTATGGGTGATCGTGTGTATGGGGTGCACGGTAACATCTTTTCTTGGTAGAGCGGTTGTAACGTTTTCCGCTCCCTTAATTCTTTGCCTGGCTTCTGGTGGTGGTAGGTACGGCTGGATATGCTTCGGCATGGCAGTCTGCCTTAGGTAGTCCCGTATTTTACCCGGGGCGATTGGTCGGGTGGGTCGGCGTTCCATTATATAGTTCTATTTAGTGGTGCTGAAAGTAGAACAAAAAGACAGAATTTTTTTTTTTTTTGGTAATAAAAACTGCGTTAGGGTTATGCGTTGGCCGGTCGGTCGTGGTAGACCTTTAAGTCTTGTACGTGAACGGTGTATATCTTGCCTGATGTTGCGGTTATGACATAAACGTTAGGCGATATTTTCTTTTGTACGACGTATGGGCCGGAGTATTTGGGGGCGAGTTTGCCTGCGAAGTGGTCAGTTGCGGAGGAGAGCACATGCTCTCTTTTATACACTTTGGCTCCAATTTCCGGATGCCACTCTCGACGGCGGAGATCATAATATTTCTTTTGCCTTGTGGTAGATTTGTCCATAATTTTTATGATGTTTTGCCATTCGCGGGGCACTGGTGGCGATTGAGTACCTTCGGGGGGTGTCTTCCCCTTCATATATATTTGATTCGGTGGTGGTAAGTTACGCCCGAACAGTATATTGGCGGGAGCCAGGCCAATAGATTCTTGTACGGCCGTATTGATGGCAAATGCTATTTCCGCTAACGTGATGTCCCATCTGCGGTGGTTTCCTTCGGTATTTTGAGCAATCAAGGTCTTAATGACTCTGTTGATGCGTTCCGTGGGATTCTCTTGTGGTGTATAAGGAGCAGTGAGTTGATGATGATGTTGAGAACTAATAGACATTCGCAACATAAATTTTATGCATTATAAAAATTGTTAAAGGAATTTTTTCAGTCCTTCAATGAATAAAATTTTTAAGGTCGAACAAGCCGACCAAATGTATTACTTACATGAAATAAATATTGTAACAATGTCTCTTCTATGGATGAGGAGACAGTTACATGCAAATAATGAATTGGATAAATGAAAGGTCGCAAAAGCCGACAAAATGTGGTTACTTAAATGAAGTAAATATCGTCGTGACAAATGTCTTTTTTTTTCTTGGTTTGGAGGAGACATCAGAAGCATCATTATTTATTATAATGTGTTTCTTACAGTATATACATGCATGCAAATAATGAATAACATTTATATAAATCAAAATAAATATTTTGTACACTATAAAATTTGTTGAAGGAATTGGACCACCCTATCACACAAATATAATTTTGAATTTTTATTATTTAAATAAAAATTAGCCACAATCAAACTTGATTACTTCGATGAAGTAAAAGTTTTTAACGACGCAAAATTTATTGAAGATACTAAATGCCGCCCATCAGTAAATATAATTTTAAATTTTCATTTTAATGAAAAGCAGCCAATCGAACTTGATTACTTCGATGAAGTAACAGTTCTAACAAGGTGTCCATATAAGAAGGAACCATCAGAAGAATCATTAATAATATGTTTCTTATATATGTGTATTTTATACACTATAAAATTTATTAAGGTGCCAAGTCCACCTTCAATAAATACAATTTTGAATTTGTAATATTCAAAGGAGATGTCAGGAAGCAGAACGGTCGGAAGAAACATCATTAATAATAATGTGTTTCTTATAGTCATATGTTTATATAGCTGGGGTATTTACATATGACTTAAATCAAGCGTAGCAAAATAAAAAATATATATAACATTCATATGTGTATATTTTAAATAAAATAAATCGAACTTGATTACTTCGATGAAGTAACAGTTCTAACAAGGTGTCCATATAAGAAGAACTTGATTACTTCGATGAAGTAACAGTTCTAACAAGGTGTCCATATAAGAAGGAACCATCAGAAGAATCATTAATAATATGTTTCTTATATATGTGTATTTTATACACTATAAAATTTATTGAAGGTGCCAAAGTCCACTTTCAATAAACACAATTTTGAATATGTAATATTCAAAGGAGATATGTCAGGAAATTGAACGGACGGTCAGAAACATCATTAATATAATGTGTTTCTTATAGTCATATGTTTATATAGCTGGAGTATTTACATATGACATAAATCAAGCGTAGCAAAATAAAATATATATATAACATTCATATGTGTATATTTTAAATAAAATAAATGAAGCATAAAATTATAGTTGTACTTGTACAAAACCAATATGAGTTTTATATAAGTTAAACATTGTTCTTTTATAGAACTAAGACATTCGCAACATAAATTTTATGCATTATAAAAGTTATTGAAGGAATTGATATATGCCAATTTTATTTTGGTGTATTTTTGATTTCTTTCAATAAATAAATTTTTGAACTGTTATTACATAAATGAAAACATAATATCACTCTAAGCGGTGGATCACTTGGCTCATGGGTCGATGAAGAACGCAGCAAACTGTGCGTCATCGTGTGAACTGCAGGACACATGAACATCGACATTTTGAACGCATATCGCAGTCCATGCTGTAAGGTACTTTAATAATTTTATTGAAGTGCTGCTTGGACTACATATGGTTGAGGGTTGTAAGACTATGCTAAATGAGTTGCTTATTTCACTTTCTTTTGAAATTGAATAAGCACATGTTGTATTATTGGATACACATTAAGTTGTATTCATAATACTAAAAGCTAAAGATATAAAAATAATACCTATCATTAGATAAAATGAAAGCGAATCTTTTATTTAATTGGGAAAGGTCTAGTATAAAAATATTGTTTTATTTATATAACTAGGATTGTCTCATATAAATATGAAATAAAAGATCGATAAAGCAAATTAAAAATTATAAATATGTAGAACATATGTTTTTAATGAAGATAATGAAGAAATTATGTCTAAAAAATGAAGCGTATTATTATTTAATAAAAAAAATTCAAAATATTTATACAACCTCAACTCATATGGGATTACCCCCTGAATTTAAGCATATTAATGAGGGGTGGAAAAGAAACTAACAAGGATTTTCTTAGTAGCGGCGAGCGAAAAGAAAATAGTTCAGCACTAAGTCACTTTGTCTTTATGGCAAATGTGAGATGCAGTGTATGGAATGTAAAATTTCTAGTATGAGAAATTAACGATTTAAGTCCTTCTTAAATGATGCCATTTACCCATAGAGGGTGCCAGGCCCGTATAACGTTAATGATTACTAGATGGCATTTCCAAAGAGTCGTGTTGCTTGATAGTGCAGCACTAAGTGGGTGGTAAACTCCATCTAAAACTAAATATAACCATGAGACCGATAGTAAACAAGTACCGTGAGGGAAAGTTGAAAAGAACTCTGAATAGAGAGTTAAATAGTACGTGAAACTGCTTAGAGGTTAAGCCCGATGAACCTGAATATCCATTATAGAAAATTCATCATTATGATTTTAATATGTATAATATTATAATAATGGTGTGCATTTTTTCTATAAAAGGACATTGTAATCTATTAACATAAAAATATTTATCATAAGGTCATTAGCAAGAGTTTACTCAAATTATATTGCTTGCAATTTAACATAGAATAAATGCTTTTGATTTGATAAAGTGTTGATAGATTTATTATATATAGTGCTTAAATATTTTATATTGTATAATATCATGTTAATTATTAATTTTTATGATTATTATATGCACTTATATGATTAACAATGCGAAAGATTCAGGATACCTTCGGGACCCGTCTTGAAACAAGGACCAAGGAGTCTAACATATTTGCAAGTTATTGGGAATGAAAACCTAATAGCGAAATTAACATAACTTAAAAATAATGGGATTAGTTTTTAACCTATTTTATAGGTTATTAATTCAATCCCGGGGCGTTCTATACAGTTATGTATAATGATATTTATATTATTTATACCTCTAACTAGAGCGTACCTTGAGCATATATGCTGTGACCCGAAAGATGGTGAACTATACTTGATCAGGTTGAAGTCAGGGGAAACCCTGATGGAAGACCGAAACAGTTCTGACGTGCAAATCGATTGTCAGAATTGAGTATAGGGGCGAAAGACCAATCGAACCATCGAGTAGCTGGTTCCCTCCGAAGTTTCCCTCAGGATAGCTGGTGCATTTAAAATTTATGTAAAATAATCTTATCTGGTAAAGCGAAAGATTAGAGGCCTTAGAGTCGAAACGATCTTAACCTATTCTCAAACTTTAAATGGGTAAGAACCTCACCTTTCTTGGTATGAAGGTAGTGGTTGTGATATAATGTGCCCAGTGGGCCACTTTTGGTAAGCAGAACTGGCGCTGTGGGATGAACCAAACGTAATGTTACGGGGCCCAAATTAACAACTCATGCAGATACCATGAAAGGCGTTGGTTGCTTAAAACAGCAGGACGGTGGACATGGAAGTCGTAATCCGCTAAGGAGTGTGTAACAACTCACCTGCCGAAGCAACTAGCCCTTAAAATGGATGGCGCTTAAGTTGTATACCTATACATTACCGCTAAAGTAGATGGTTTATGTTCAATCTCGGTTGGATTATAAGCTTTGAAACTTTAGTGAGTAGGAGGGTACAGTGGTGAGCATAGAAGTGTTTGGCGTAAGCCTGCATGGAGCTGCCATTGGTACAGATCTTGGTGGTAGTAGCAAATAATCGAATGAGACCTTGGAGGACTGAAGTGGAGAAGGGTTTCGTGTGAACAGTGGTTGATCACGAGTTAGTCGGTCCTAAGTTCAAGGCGAAAACCGAAAATTTTCAAGTTATAATGAAAAGTAAAAAAGAAAACAAAGTTTTTGATTAAAAAGTATTATTAAAACACTTGAATAATTTTGAACGAAAGGGAATACGGTTCCAATTCCGTAACCTGTTGAGTATCCGTTTGTTATTAAATATGGGCCTTGTGCTCATCCTGGCAACAGGAATGACCATAAAGAAGCCGTCGAGAGGTATCGGAAGAGTTTTCTTTTCTGTTTTATAGTCGTACTACCATGGAAGTCTTTCGAAGAGAGATATGGTAGATGGACTAGAAGAGCATGACATTTACTGTTGTGTCGATATTTTCTCCTCGGACCTTGAAAATTTATGGTGGGGTCACGCAAACTTCTCAACAGGCCGTACCAATATCCGCAGCTGGTCTCCAAGGTGAAGAGTCTCTAGTCGATAGAATAATGTAGGTAAGGGAAGTCGGCAAATTAGATCCGTAACTTCGGGATACGGATTGGCTCTGAAGATTGAGATAGTCGGGCTTGATTGGGAAGCAATAACATGGTTTATGTACTCGTTCTGGGTAAATAGAGATTTTAACATCTTGTTCCCCGGATAGTAGTTACGTAGCCAATTGTGGAACTTTCTTGCTAAAATTTTTAGGGGATTTATCGCAAGATAATATTCCTTTTAAATTATAACGACTATCAATTAACAATCAATTCAGAACTGGCACGGACTTGGGGAATCCGACTGTCTAATTAAAACAAAGCATTGTGATGGCCCTAACGGGTGTTGACACAATGTGATTTCTGCCCAGTGCTCTGAATGTCAAAGTGAAGAAATTCAAGTAAGCGCGGGTAAACGGCGGGAGTAACTATGACTCTCTTAAAGTAGCCAAATCCCTCGTCATCTAATTAGTGACGCGTATGAATGGATTAACGAGATTCCTTCTGTCCCTATCTACTCCCCCCAGGGGAGTCTATTTGGACTACGGGTGTTGGCAATCCCGGGGCCCCAGCTGGGGTGATGTGGCTTTTTCCGTTGACGTACCTTTGGTACATTACCCATAAAACTTATGTGTTACTACCCGATCTCTGGCAACAGAGCAAAGGATGTGCACATATTTATAAAAGGAAAACAGGTCTGTTTATGTCAACTAGGTGCACCGTCACCTAGAACTGCCCTTGGGTTCAAAAGACGATAGTGGTGAAGCCTTTATGGTGGAACTGCGAGGTCTCACCAGAGGCTACTTCTGGTGCCACGGGTGCCGGTTGCCCGACAGTCGAGCTGCTCTGAAGTTTGAGTGCATGTAGCGGTCGTCAGGATCCTTTGCTAAAACGCCGAGTTCGTCCTACCCCATGGGGTTAAAGGGATGATTTTGGTGTGTGTGGAGTAGGCACTGGATTTTCGACGACACAGGCATGCGTTCATCTCGGATGAGTGGTTGAGCTGTGCCGGCAATGGTTGAGGAATTCTCTTGGGGACCTCGCTATGGGTGTATACACAGCACCCTAGCGTGGAAGCCGGAGAATTATCGTGGTGGCTGTGGTTGCTACCAAAAACGCTGGGAGAATAGTCTTGGCTTCCCAGTGTTAAATCAATGCTAGTGGTTGGTGTGACGCGGTCAGCCAGACACTATTCTAGGTGCTGTTGCTAATCGACAGAAGCTGCTATGGGCACGGACATAGCAGCACTGTTGTCTTTCAACAGAAGCTGCTATGGGCACGGACATAGCAGCAGAGTTTAGATAGCTCAAATTACCTAAGCAAGGTAATTGAGTATAGTACAAGGATAACTGTACACAAAGATTGCAACCTATGTGCCTTGAGGAATGGGCCATAGGTTCATTCTAAAAGGGTGCATGGGGGCGTTGGTCTGGCGTCTAACCCAGCACCCGGTGCTTTGGCACCCGTGAGATTAGGCCGTAATGGCAGGTGCTCACGGAAAGCTATTGCACATCTGTCCCTATCTACTCCCCCCAGGGGAGTCTATTTGGACTACGGGTGTTGGCAATCCCGGGGCCCCAGCTGGGGTGATGTGGCTTTTTCCGTTGACGTACCTTTGGTACATTACCCATAAAACTTATGTGTTACTACCCGATCTCTGGCAACAGAGCAAAGGATGTGCACATATTTATAAAAGGAAAACAGGTCTGTTTATGTCAACTAGGTGCACCGTCACCTAGAACTGCCCTTGGGTTCAAAAGACGATAGTGGTGAAGCCTTTATGGTGGAACTGCGAGGTCTCACCAGAGGCTACTTCTGGTGCCACGGGTGCCGGTTGCCCGACAGTCGAGCTGCTCTGAAGTTTGAGTGCATGTAGCGGTCGTCAGGATCCTTTGCTAAAACGCCGAGTTCGTCCTACCCCATGGGGTTAAAGGGATGATTTTGGTGTGTGTGGAGTAGGCACTGGATTTTCGGCGACACAGGCATGCGTTCATCTCGGATGAGTGGTTGAGCTGTGCCGGCAATGGTTGAGGAATTCTCTTGGGGACCTCGCTATGGGTGTATACACAGCACCTTAGCGTGGAAGCCGGAGAATTATCGTGGTGGCTGTGGTTGCTACCAAAAACGCTGGGAGAATAGTCTTGGCTTCCCAGTGTTAAATCAATGCTAGTGGTTGGTGTGACGCGGTCAGCCAGACACTATTCTAGGTGCTGTTGCTAATCGACAGAAGCTGCTATGGGCACGGACATAGCAGCACTGTTGTCTTTCAACAGAAGCTGCTATGGGCACGGACATAGCAGCAGAGTTTAGATAGCTCAAATTACCTAAGCAAGGTAATTGGGTATAGTACAAGGATAACTGTACACAAAGATTGCAACCTATGCGCCTTGAGGAGTGGGCCATAGGTTCATTCTAAAAGGGTGCATGGGGGCGTTGGTCTGGCGTCTAACCCAGCACCCGGTGCTTTGGCACCCGTGAGATTAGGCCGTAATGGCAGGTGCTCACGGAAAGCTATTGCACATCTGTCCTTATCTACTCCACTCGCAGTTGTATTGTTGAAGCATACGGACGTGTTTATATTTGAGTGTTTTTGCGCGACAAAGTTTGTTTAGTAAACTTTAAAGTAAAAATTCGTAAGTGGTTTCAGATTGAAGTGCGGGATCCGCCGAGTAAGTGGATAGTGAATTTAAGAATATAAATTGACATACGCCGGAGATATAATCGATTTATCCTCCGGTGCTATAGTACAATAGAATTACATACATGTATGTATGTATTTTTGCTAACAATTGAAAATTATAAATAACGCGAAGAAGAAAAAGTCTTATAAAGTGTCAAGGTGAGACTCCGGCAGTAAGGACAAACGGTGTTTTTAGAATTTGGTGTCTCAAGGGCAAACTCCGGCTCGAAAGTCATTTGCCTGAAGGAAAAAAAAAGTTGATTTCAGTGTTGCCGCTCTGGTGTTTTTGTGTAAATCAGCGTTGCCGCTGTTTTTCCGGGGAAGTGCCGGGGAACTCTGGGATTTTGGGATTTTCCAATAAGTTTTTGGGAATTCCCAACCGGGTTTGTGTCTCGGCTAAACGGTTTTTGTCCGTGCTAAGTGTCGTCGCGGTTTGTGTCTCGGCTAAGCAGCTGCTGAGATCAGAGGTCTGCTGTGTACGTGTTAATCAGAGGTCTGCTGAAGTGATATTTTTTCGTGGTTGTTACTGGTAAGTGGAGCTTTTTGTTAGCTTTTGTTGGCAATTTTGCCTGTTGTGCGGTCATGGCTCCACCGGGGCCGCTATCGATAAGGAAGAAGAAGCCGAAGGGTGACGTTGATGACGATGTGTCCGACGTCACTTCTCTGTCGGAGGCAATGTTGCCGCCTGTGTCGATGAAAAAAGTGCGACATAGCGACACCGACAGCGATAAAGGGGAGCACAGGTTGGAGAAAAGGGTTAAGCCCAATTCGCCGAGGGAGCGTCGAGCTCGTGCTGCTGCTGCTGCTGCTGCTGCTACTACTGTTGCTGCTGCTGCTACTACTGCTGCTGCTGCTGCTGCTGCTACTGTTGCTGCCGGCGGTGCTGTTGGTGATGCTGTTGGTGTCATTAGTATGGATGTTGTTGCTGAAGGTGCTGCTGGTACTGTTTGTGGTGAGGCAGTTTATGAAAAGGTGGAAGAGGGGGAGGCAACGGTTACTGATGCGACGGATAGGGTGCGTGTTGCCCCTATGAACCGTCGTTCTAGGAAGAGGGCGGCGAAGGGTCCTGGTGCTGTTGGTGCTAGTGTTAGTTCTGCTGGTGAAGCTGTCGCCGAACTGAAACGCATCACAGGTGCTTTGATGGAGGTAGTGTTGGCGGATGGCGTTGACAGAGATGTAGGCAGGCAGGTGTCGAGGATATCAGCCGATTATGAGGTGCTGATGATGTGTCTGGTGGCGGAGAACGAGAGGTTGAGGGGACGTGTGGAGGCCGGCTCACCTGGCGTTTTTGGTGGTCGTGCTGCTCCTGCTGCTGCGTCAACTCTTGTTGCTCCGCCCGCTCGTGCGCCCGTGGCTGTGATGGCGGCACCTGCCGTCAAGCCAGTGGAGACTTGGTCGGTGGTGGTCAAGGGCAAAGGTGTCTCGACGTCAAAGGAGGTGGTGCAAAAGGTGGTGCGTGAGGTGGGGCCAACTCTTGGTGTACGTGTTCACGACGTGCGTCCGATTAAATCGGGTGGTGCGGTAATACGCACACCTTCTGTGGCTGAGCGAGAGCGTATTGCGGCTAACTCTAAGTTCGCTGAGGTGGGATTGGAGGTCAGTGTCAACGACAAGCTTGGCCCGAGGGTGTTAGTGCAGAAGGTGCACTCTGAGATAACGCCGGATGAATTCATGCAGGAGCTATATGAAATGAACTTGATCGACATGATGTCTCCTGAGGTTTTCAGGAAGAGCGTACGGCTGGTTACTGCGCCATGGCGTACTGATGGTGTCCAGCAGGTGAACGTGACCATCGAGTGCACTGAAAGGGTAGCCGAGCAGCTAAGAAGCACGGGCGCTTACATTAAATGGTTCCGGTTCCAGGTGCGTTCACAGGAGCCAATCCAGAGCTGTTTTAGGTGCCTTAGTTTTGACCACCGGGTACAGAACTGCAAGATGCGTGAGGAGACTTGCTTGCGGTGTGGTGTAGCTGGCCATCGTTCCTCCAACTGTGTGAACGAGGTGAGGTGCCGGAATTGCCAATTCAAGGGTTTGGCTGCAGGTCACAGGATGTTGTCCATGGAGTGTCCTATATACGGGGCTATGGTTGCAAGGGCGAATTCTAGACATTAAACATGGAGCAGATCTTGTTAATACAACAGAATCTCCAGAGGGCGTATTCTGCGACGTGCGAGTTTGGCCAGGCCATGAAGCGAAGTGGGGCTTCTTTTGCACTTGTGCAAGAGCCCTACTTTGCAAATGGTTGTGTCAGAGGACTGCCGGCTACGATGAGGGTATATTCCAACCTTCCAGGAAATGCTGCTGTGGTTGTGGACGACAGTACTGTCGACTGCACTGTTGTGAGTCGTAAGCGATGGGGTGTTTGTGTGGCGGTAGAGGGCGATTTTGGGCGCTTGTATCTCGCGAGTCTTTACTGTCCGCCTAGTGCTTCATTGGAGCGTTATTTGGGATACATGGATTCAGTGTTACTACTTGCGAGTAACATTCCTGTAATCCTGGGCCTAGACGCGAATGCATGCTCTCGCATGTGGTTCAGCAAAATGCCGGAGCATGCTCCTAGGCATTCGAACTATATGCGAGGAGAAATGCTAAGTGAATGGCTGCTTACCAAGAGTGCTTCTGTTTTGAATGAGGCTAGTGAGTTATACACGTTTGACGGTCCAATGGGTGCTAGTGACATTGATGTTACGGTGGCGAACAGTAGTGCACTATCGCTGTTCGATTTTCGTTGGAGGGTGCGCGATAATGCGGGGGTGAGTGGTCACAATCTTATTGAGATTGTGATCGCTTATCATCGGCGTTCCGGTTTCGTTCCGACTCCACGCAAGTGGCGGGTGCGTGATGCCAACTGGGTGAATTATGCCGGCTTTTTTAGAGCGGTGGCCCTTGGCATGCCCTTGGACACCTTTGGTGCGCTATCTGTTGATGAGCAGGTTGAACAAATAGATAAGTGGATGTGTTCAGTAAATGACACGTTGGTAGGTCGCTGTCGTAAGACTCGACCGGGCAGTGTTAGATGGTGGACTAGTGAACTGGATGAAATGCGGAGAAGCGTCAGGCGCCTCAGAAGAGTGTTTCAGAGGGCTAGGCGCTCCAACGCAGATGATCTTGCGGCACGCCGAACTGACTATCTGATCGGCCTGCGGTCTTATAAGGAACGCATCGAGAAGGTGAAAGAGGACGAGTGGAGGGCGTTTGTACGCGAAAATAGGGACGACCCGTGGGGCGAGGTTTACCGCATCTGCAGTGGCAGAGGCCGGAGACTTGACGTGGAATCCCTTCAGGTTGGTGACGTTATGTTCACGGCCTGGCGAGATTGCATGGGTGTTTTGCTGAGTTCGTTCTTTCCAGATGAGGACCGAGTTGATAACCCTCCTCTCATTAGGGAGGAAGTCAACCCCCCAAGTCTACAAGGGTCGGAATTGGCTGCTGGTTTCTGCCAGACCAAAAGCAGAAAATCTCCGGGTATTGACGGTATGACTGGAGAGATGTGTAAAAGCATCTGGAAGGCTATACCTGAATACTTGGAGATGGTATACGAGAAGTGTCTGAGTGAGGGCTATTTCCCTAGGGCTTGGAAGAAGGCTCGTATTGTTGTGCTCCTGAAGTCGCCTGATAGGGTAAGGAGTAATCCACGCTCTTATCGGGGCATCAGTCTGCTCCCAGCACTTGGTAAAGTGCTTGAGAGGATAATGGTGACAAGGCTGAAGGAATGCGACAATGCTGCCTTATCTGAGTACCAGTTTGGTTTTAGGGAGGGGAGGTCTGTTGATGATGCGTGGCTGCATGTTAAGCGCTGCATTGCTGACTCGTCTGGTAGATATGTCCTGGGTCTATTTGTCGATTTTAAGGGTGCATTTGACTACCTCTCGTGGGGTGTGGTTCTTGATAGGCTGCAAAGTGTTGGCTGTCGAGAGCTACCTCTGTGGAGTAGCTATTTCAGCGGCAGGAAAGCTTGTATGGTGGGCGCTAGCGATACTGTTTGGAGGGATGTTTCTAGGGGCTGTCCGCAGGGTTCCATATGTGGTCCATTTATTTGGAATCTCATGATGGATACTCTGCTGCGGCAGCTGGCTGTGTCTTACAAACTGTGCGCATATGCTGATGACTTGCTGATTTTGATTGAAGGTCAGTCTCGTGCTGAGCTGGAGAGAAAGGGTGAGCAAGCCATGGGTATTGTGACTGAGTGGGGTAACAGTGTCGATGTTGGTGTGGCCATGGACAAAACTGTGATGATGTTGCTTAAGGGCAAATTGTCACAGGGTCGTCCGCCACTTATTCGGTCTGGCGGTATTAGCCTCAAATATGCGACCAAGGTCAAATATTTGGGAATAATGGTGGCAGAGAGGTTGAACTTTTTAGTTCATCCCATCTATGTGAGGGATAAGCTGAATGCCGTTGTTGGTAGAGTCAAACGTATACTTAGAAACGACTGGGGCTTGAGTAGGCGTGCCACTCGTACTATATATGGTGGGTTATTTGTTGCCTGTGCGGCATATGGCGCGCCTGTATGGTATGAAGTGGTCATGTCTGTTGTTGGCCGGAAGAGGATATTATCTTGTCAGAGGGTGGCAATGCTCGCTTGTATGCCGGTCTGTCGAACTGTATCGACGGATGCTCTTCAGGTCTTACTGGGTGTGGCCCCGCTTGACTTGGAGGTGGTGCGTCGTGCTATCACCTTCAAGATAAAGCGTGGGCTGCCGCTTCTCGGGTATGACTGGCTTTCTGCTAGTGGTCTTGTGGGTAGAGAATCGGGCGAAATCGCGAGGGACTTAGATGCGCATCTTGTTTCGATTTGGAGGAACAGGTGGGAGAACAGTGACAATGGTAGGGTAACGTATGAATTCATACGTGATCCAACCTTTGTGCGTGAGCGCCCTGAGTTTGGCTTCGGCTTGCATACGGGGTTCATACTGACCGGGCACGGCTCCTTGAATGCTTTTTTGCATCAAAGAGGCTTGTCTGATTCTCCTGCTTGTCGGTGCGGTGCGGAGGTTGAGGATTGGCGGCACGTTTTGCTTAGCTGTCCGCTATATAACGACATCAGGGATTTGTCCGGTATGCGCGTCACGGTGGATGGGGGGACTTTCGATGTCAGTCGGATATTGCCTGATGAGGTGGCATTTTCTGGATTGTGCGATTTTGCCCGTTTAGCCTTCCGTAGAAGGCTGACTGGTTCGTAGTCTGGTATGACCTGTGTTGACGTGTGGTGCCTGTGTGGTTGCTGGGCCCTTCTGGCCATGTTTGGTGTCTGGAGTTTTCTCTTGGGGCCACGGTTTTGCGCGGTGGCTCCTTTTCGGTCTCATTGGGATTGAATGGGTGCTTCAGTGCGGTGCTGGGGCATACTGTGGGCAACTCTTGGAAGAATTTTGCAATGTGTATGGACTACGATTTGGATTTTGGATTGGACGATTGCTGCCTGGTGCTGTGTTTGTTATGCTGTGTTGCTGTGTAGTGGCAATTATTGTAATTGCATTTTGTTGTTTTGTGTTTATTGTTGGTGGTTTTTCTGCCAGTGTGTTACTTGTGAGAGTAACATTGTGTTTTTGTTTGTGCGTTTTGTCTTGCTGGTGCTCTTGTGCACAATTGCCATCTGTGAGGATGAGTGTTGATTGTTTTGTTTTTTGTTGTTTTTGTTGTGTCACGGGTAACCATTTCCCGGAACTGTTTGGAGTTCGCAACTGGTAGTAGTCTCGACTACGAAGCCTGACCAGAAGCTTAATCTGGTACCACGGGGTCAGGAGCCCCAGAGACTTCGGTTTCTGCCTGACTTGGGTCGGCCCTTCGGGGAGATTCGTGGTGGTTGTGGTTATGCCCAAAATCGCGGGAAGAGCATGTCGCTCGGTGTGGAGTTGCATTGCAACCGGATGCCTAGATCCATATCTAGGAAGGAGTTTTAGATAGGCTCCGCTCCAAACCAAGGGGGGTTGACTATGTCCAAATACATGTCAGCCATTGGTACCCATGCATAACAGCCAGTTATGTGTGGGGGCGTTGGTAGACGCATTGATTCTATCCAGTGCTAAGTGCACCGTCAAGTAAGGCCAAATTGGCAGGTATTGACGATAATCTTGAGCACATCTGTCCCTATCTACTCCCCCCAGGGGAGTCTATTTGGACTACGGGTGTTGGCAATCCCGGGGCCCCAGCTGGGGTGATGTGGCTTTTTCCGTTGACGTACCTTTGGTACATTACCCATAAAACTTATGTGTTACTACCCGATCTCTGGCAACAGAGCAAAGGATGTGCACATATTTATAAAAGGAAAACAGGTCTGTTTATGTCAACTAGGTGCACCGTCACCTAGAACTGCCCTTGGGTTCAAAAGACGATAGTGGTGAAGCCTTTATGGTGGAACTGCGAGGTCTCACCAGAGGCTACTTCTGGTGCCACGGGTGCCGGTTGCCCGACAGTCGAGCTGCTCTGAAGTTTTGAGTGCATGTAGCGGTCGTCAGGATCCTTTGCTAAAACGCCGAGTTCGTCCTACCCCATGGGGTTAAAGGGATGATTTTGGTGTGTGTGGAGTAGGCACTGGATTTTCGACGACACAGGCATGCGTTCATCTCGGATGAGTGGTTGAGCTGTGCCGGCAATGGTTGAGGAATTCTCTTGGGGACCTCGCTATGGGTGTATACACAGCACCCTAGCGTGGAAGCCAGAGAATTATCGTGGTGGCTGTGGTTGCTACTAAAAACGCTGGGAGAATAGTCTTGGCTTCCCAGTGTTAAATCAATGCTAGTGATTGGTGTGACGCGGTCAACCAGACACTATTCTAGGTGCTGTTGCCATACAACAGAAGCTGCTATGGGCACGGACATAGCAGCAGAGTTTAGATAGCTCAAATTACCTAAGCAAGGTAATTGAGTATAGTACAAGGATAACTGTACACAAATATTGCAACCTATGTACCTTGAGGAATGGGCCATAGGTTCATTCTAAAAGGGTGCATGGGGGCGTTGGTCTGGCATCTAACCCAGCACCCGGTGCTTGGCACCCGTGAGATAAGGCCGTAATGGCAGGTGCTCACGGAAATCCAAGCACATCTGTCCCTATCACTCACTTGTTTGCTGAACTTTGTAGTGTACAGACGTGTTTTTATAAGCGGAGTATAGCGGAGTTTTGTAAAGCGTTTTTGAGTGGGTAAAAGTTAAAAACAATTAGTGAGCTTTATATTGTCGGAAAGCGTAAATTCTCCTGATTACGGTGATATAAAAATCTTTGAATTCGGTTGGCGGATGCCGAAAATATTCGCGGATTACAAAAGTGATTCGGGACTTGAGCGATCTTGCACGTGCAAGTGGACTTGTTAACTTTGTAGTGTGTTTTGTGACGCCGTTGTTTAGCGGTGGGTGAGACTACGGCGGTATAGTCATTTGGTGGCGGAAAATCAGATTAGTGTTGCCGCTTTGGTATTTTTGGATATTCAGCGTTACCGCTTTGAAAATTTTTTCGAAAATTCAGTGTTGCCGCTTTTGAATTTTCAGAAGTTCAGTGTTGCCGCTTTGGTGTTTTTTTTTCGCAATTCAGCGTTGCCGTTTTTTGAACTCGAAAGCAAGGTAGGTGGGCATTTTATTGTTATTTCTCGAGTATTTGTGCGGTGATGGCTCCACCGGGGCCACTATCCATGAAGAAGAGGGTGCCAAAGGGAGACAAAGAGGAGGAAGCGTCGGAATCAATGTCGCTTTCCGAATCGTTGTTGCCGCCTATGTCGAGAAAGTTGTTACGGCATAGTGACACCGACAGCGAGAGGGAGTTTGCCAGGGAGAAGAGGGTGAAACCCAATTCTCCGAAGATGCGCCGTGAACGTGCTGCTGCCGCTGCCGCTGCAACTGGTGCTGTTGGTGCTGGCACGACTGGTGGGGCTGACGCTGGTGCTGCTGGTGTTGCTGATGTGGTCGGTGAAATGGTGTACGAGAGGGTGGAGGAGGGAAATGCGACTGTCACTGACGCAACGGACAGGGCAAAAGCTGCCTCTTCGAGCCGTCGGGCTAGAAAGAAGGTAGCGTTGGGTTCTGGTGCTGGCGCTATTGTTGGTGCAGGTGCGGCTGCTGGTGAGGCCATAGCGGAGCTTAAGCGCATCACTGGAGCGTTGATGGAGGTGGTGTTGGCGGATGGTGTGGACAGGGATGTGGGAAGACGTGTGTCGAGAATTTCAGCCGACTACGAAGTGCTGATGATGGGGCTCGTGGCTGAAAATGAGAGGCTGAGGGGACGTCTGGAGGCCGGCTCACCTGCTATTTTTGGTGGTCGTGCTGTTCCTGCTAGTGCGGCAGCGTTCGTTGCTCCGCCTGTACGTGCCCCTGTGGCTGTGGTGACGGCACCTGCCGTTAAGCCAGTTGAGACGTGGTCCGTTGTGGTTAGAGGAAAAGGTGCCTCGACATCGAAGGAGGTGGTCGAGAAAGTGGTGACTGAAGTTGGGCCAACGCTTGGTGTCCGAGTCCATGACGTCCGGCCGATGAAATCGGGTGGTGCCGTGATTCGCACCCCCTCGGCTGCTGAGAGAAATAGGATTGCGGGGAATAAGAAGTTTGAGGAGGTGGGATTGGAGGTAACGGTGAACGACAAACTGGGCCCCAGGTTGGTGGTACAGAGGGTTCACAAGCAGATAATGCCGGACGAGTTTATGGAGGAGCTCTATAGTATGAACTTGAAGGACATGATGACGCGCGAGGCCTACAACAAGGCAGTTAGGCTGGCCAGTGCACCATGGACCAGTGGGGAAGGCGACGTGAATGTTGTGTTGGAGTGCACACAGGTTATTGCTGACCGCCTATGTGCGACTGGGGTGTATGTCAAGTGGTTCCGCTTTATTGTGCGGACTCAGGATGCGGTGGCTTCTTGCTATAGGTGTCTCGGATTCGACCATAGAGTCAGAGAGTGCCGTATAACTGACAGTGTGTGCAGAAGGTGTGGAATGACTGGCCACATAGTTTCACGTTGCCCGAATGAATTGAGGTGCCGCAATTGCGCGTTTAAGGGTTTACCGGCGGAGCATCTTATGATGTCTGCTGCGTGCCCTGTGTACGCGGGAATGATGGCTAGGGCGAACGCAAGACATTAATCATGGATAGGATTACTATACTGCAACAAAATCTGCTGAGGTCTTATGCAGCGACGTGGGAGTTTGGGCAGGCGATGCGACGGCGAGGTGCTTCTTTTGCGTTTTTGCAGGAGCCATACGTTACGAGTGACCATGTCAGGGGATTGCCGGGGAGGTGTAGGGTTTTCACGAATTTACCGGGAAACTCTGCTATAGTTGTGGACGAAGACGATGTAGACTGTACTGTAGTTAGCCGTGCTAGGTGGGGTGTGTGCATTGCTGTGGAGGGCAGGTTTGGGCGTTTGCTCTTGGCCAGCATCTACTGCAGGTTTGGTGGTCCATTGGAGCCTTACTTAAGGTATATGGATACGGTGTTACTCCTTGCGAGTAACTCTCCTGTTATCCTTGGCTTAGACGCAAATGCATGTTCTCGCACCTGGTTCAGTAAGATACCCAGGCATGCTCCTGCGCATCAGAACTTTGTGCGAGGAATTATGCTAAGCGAATGGCTGGTCGCAAATGGTGTTTCAGTATTGAATGAGGCTAGCGATTTGTATACGTTTGATGGCCCAATGGGCACCAGTGATATCGATGTCACACTTTCGAATGGGGTAGCGTTGTCTGTTTTTGATTTTAGGTGGAGGGTGTATGATAACGCGGGGGTGAGTGACCACAATCTCATTGAGATAGTGGTAACGTACCATCGTCGCACAGGGGTAGTTGTACCACCTAGAAGGTGGCGACTCCACAGTGTGGACTGGGCCAACTATGAGGACTGTTGGAGGGCAGAAGTGATGACACAATCACTGGATAGTTTCAGGGCTCTTGCGATAGACGATCAAGTTGAGCAGATAGACAGCTGGATGTGTGCCATTAATGACATATTGCTTGGCCGATGTCGAAAGACTAAGCCAAGCAGGGTCAAGTGGTGGACACACGAGTTGGATACGATGCGGAGGAATGTCAGAAGCCTTAGGAGGCGATTCCAAAGGGCGAGGCGTACCAATGCTGATGATCTGATTGAGTGTAGGGCTGATTATCTTGCTGGCCTTAGAACATATAAGGCACTGATTGTTGACGTGAAAGAAATGGAGTGGAGAAGCTTCGTGCGGGAGAACAGGGATGACCCCTGGGGTAAGGTGTATCGTATTTGCAGGGGTAGATTTAGTCAGCCTGATATTGAATGCCTTGAAGTTGACAGCATTACGCTGTCTTCTTGGAGGGATTGCACTGGCGCTTTGCTGAATGCCTTTTTTCCTGATGCGGTGGCCGGTAGCCTTCCTCTCATTAGGGAAGGAGCCGGTCCACCAAATCTGGGTAGGTCTGAAGTAGATGACAGTGTATGTCAAGTCCGGAGTAGGAAATCTCCAGGTATGTATGGTATGACTGGAGAGATGTGTAAAAGCATCTGGAAGGCCATTCCTGAATATCTGGAGGCAATTTTTGGAAAGTGTCTGAGTGAGGGCTATTTCCCTAGGGCTTGGAAGACCGCCCGTGTTGTTGTCCTCTTAAAGTCGCCTGATAGAGTGAGGAGCAATCCGCGCTCTTATCGGGGCATCAGTCTCCTGCCAGTACTTGGAAAAGTGCTGGAGAGGATAATGGTGACAAGACTGAAAGAGGCCAACGGTGCGAGCCTCTTTGAGTACCAGTTTGGTTTTAGGGAGGGGAGATCTGTTGAAGACGCGTGGATGCATGTAAGGCGTTGTGTTAGTGATTCCTCTGCCAAGTACGTCCTTGGCGTTTTTGTTGATTTTAAGGGAGCGTTTGACTACCTCTTGTGGGGTGTAGTTCTGGATAGACTACGTGAGATGGGCTGTCGAGAACTGGACTTATGGAGTAGTTATTTCAGCGGCAGGAAGGATTGTGTTGTAGGTGCCAGCGACACTGTTTGGAGGGACGTTGCACGTGGCTGTCCGCAGGGTTCCATTTGTGGTCCATTTATTTGGAACCTTATGATGGATCCTTTGCTGAGGCTGCTGGAATGTTCCTTCAAGCTGTGCGCATATGCGGATGACCTGCTCATCTTGATCGAAGGCCAGTCTCGTGCTGAGCTGGAGAGAAAGGGACAGCAGGCCATGCGTGATGTGAGTGATTGGGGTAGCCGTGCTGGAGTGGATGTGGCCTTGGACAAGACTATGATGATGCTGCTCAAGGGCAGGTTATCACACGACCGTCCGCCAGTCATTCGTTCTGGTGGCGTTAGTCTCAGATATGCGACTCAGGTCAAGTATCTGGGAATAATGATGGGTGAGAGGATGAACTTTTTGGTCCATCCTACTTATGTACGAGACAAGCTGAGTGCCGTTGTAGGTAAAGTGAGACGCTTCCTTAGGGGTGACTGGGGTCTCAGCAGACGTGCTACTCGTACCATATATGGTGGGCTGTTTGTTGCCTGTGCAGCATATGGTGCGCCTGTGTGGTGCGATGTGGTTATGTCTGATGCTGGCCGTAAAAAGGTACTTTCGTGTCAGAGAATAGCTATGCTAGCTTGCTTGCCGGTCTGCAGAACAGTTTCGACAGATGCTCTTCAGGTCTTGCTGGGTGTAGCACCCCTTGACTTGGAGTTGATACGTCGTGCTATCATCTTCAAGTTTAAGAAGGGACTACCACTTTCCGCGGGTGATTGGGTTAATGCTCAGGATATAGTAGATATCGATGTTGGGCGGCTAAAGGTGCTCCTGTCAGATCACCTTCTTGCTAGGTGGAGGGAGAGATGGGTTTCTAGTGAGAATGGTAGGGTGACTTTCAGTTTCATACGTGACCCGGGACTTATACTTAGGTGCCCTGACTTTAGCTTCGGCCTTAGTCTGGGATTTTTGCTGACTGGACATGGCTCTCTTAATGCATTTTTGCATCAAAGAGGCCTGTCTGAGACTCCGGACTGTATGTGTGGTGGGGGAATTGAAGACTGGAGGCATGTACTGACTGAATGCTCCTTGTACAGTGACATTAGAGATTTGGAAAGTATGGGAGTCACGTATCATACTGGGTTGGGTTATGACGTCAGTAGGGTTTTAGAAGACAGTCGGACATTTGGGAGGCTGAAGGAGTTCGCTCGTGAGGCATTTAGGAGAAGACTGAGGCAGATTTAGTAGAGGTGGTCCTTTGCATGATCACTCGTACGGTCGCTGTTCGTGGATATCGCCTAGAATGTCTACTCTATGTTGCTGCTGCGGACTGATGTTGATTGCTGTGGATGTGTTGTGGTGGTAGTTCACCATTATTGGTGTCTGGTGTTCGTCCTGCCATTGTTTTCATGCTGCGGGGTCTCCTATTGAGTCCCTAGGGACCTTTTAGGTGTCTCTGTGACTGTACACATGGGTAGATGACGGCTGCCTGGTACCTTTGATGGCTACATTGCCTGTTCCTGGATGGCGCTTGCCTTGTTGATGACCCTGCCTGTCCTTGGATGACGCTATCCATTTACGTTGGAGACTGTTTGTATTGCTGCCTGGTGCTGTGTTTGTTGTGCTGTGTTGCTGTTTTTGTGGCAATTATTGTAATTGCCTCTTGTTGTTTTTGTGTTTGTTGTTGGTGGTGTTTTCTGCCAGTATGTTACTTGTGAGAGTAACATTGTGTTTTTGTTTGTGCGTTTTGTGTTGCTGGTGCTCTTGTGCACAATTGCCATCTGTGAGGATGGGTGTTGATTGTTTTGTTTTTGTTGTGTCACGGGTAACCATTTCCCGGAACTGTTTGGAGTTCGCAACTGGTAGTAGTCTCGACTACAAAGCCTGACCAGAAGCTTAATCTGGTACCACGGGGTCAGGAGCCCCAGAGACTTCGGTTTCTGCCTGACTTGGGTCGGCCCTTCGGGGAGATTCGTGGTGGTTGTGGTTATGCCCAAAATCGCGGGAAGAGCATGTCGCTCGGTGTGGAGTTGCATTGCAACCGGATGCCTAGATCCATATCTAGGAAGGAGTTTTAGATAGGCTCCGCTCCAAACCAAGGGGGGTTGACTATGTCCAAATACATGTCAGCCATTGGTACCCATGCATAACAGCCAGTTATGTGTGGGGGCGTTGGTAGACGCATTGATTCTATCCAGTGCTAAGTGCACCGTGAAGTAAGGCCAAATTGGCAGGTATTGACGTTAATCCTGAGCACATCTGTCCCTATCACTCGCAGTTGTATTGTTGAAGCATACGGACGTGTTTATATTTGAGTGGTTTTGCGCGACAAAGTTTGTTAAGTGAACTTGAAAGTAAAAATTCGTAAGTGGTATCAGATTAAAGTGCGGGATCCGCCGATTAAGTGGATAGTGAAATTAAGAAAATAGATTGACATACGCCGGAGATATAATCGATTTATCCTCCGGTGCTATAGTACAATAGAATTACATACATGTATGTATGTATTTTTGCTAATAATTGAAAATTATAAATAACGCGAAGAAGAAAAAGTCTTATAAAGTGTCAAGGTGAGATTGCGGCAGTAAGGACAATCGGTGTTTTTAGAATTTGGTGTCTCAAGGGCAAACTCCGGCTCGAAAGTCATTTGCTTGAAAGAAAAAAAAAAGTTGATTTCGGTGTTGCCGCTCTAGTGATTTTTTGAAATTCAGCGTTGCCGCTGTTTTTCCGGGGAAGTGCCGGGGAACTTCTGGGATTTTCCATAAAATTTTTGGGAATTCCCAACCGGGTTTGTGTCTCGGCTAAACGGTTTTTGTCCGTGCTAAGTGTCGTCGCGGTTTGTGTCTCGGCTAAGCTGCTGCGGAGATCAGAGGTCTGCTGCGTACGTGTTAATCAGAGGTCTGCTGAAGTGATATTTTTTCGTGGTTGTTACTGGTAAGTGGAGCTTTTTGTTAGTTTTTGTTGGCAATTTTGCCTGTTGTGCGGTCATGGCTCCACCGGGGCCACTATCGATAAGGAAGAAGAAGCCGAAGGGTGACGTTGATGACGATGTGTCCGACGTCACTTCTCTGTCGGAGGCAATGTTGCAGCCTGTGTCGATGAAAAAAGTGCGACATAGCGACACCGACAGCGATAAAGGGGAGCACAGGTTGGAGAAAAGGGTTAAGCCCAATTCGCCGAGGGAGCGTCGAGCTCGTGCTGCTGCTGCTGCTGCTGCTGCTACTACTACTGCTGCTGCTGCTACTACTGCTGCTGCTGCTGCTACTACTGCTGCTGCTGCTGCTACTGTTGCTGATGTTCCTGCCGGCGGTGCTGTTGGTGGTGCTGTTGGTGTCATTAGTATGGATGTTGTTGCTGAAGGTGCTGCTGGTACTGTTTGTGGTGAGGCAGTTTATGAGAAGGTGGAAGAGGGGGAGGCAACGGTTACTGATGCGACGGATAGGGTGCGTGTTGCCCCTATGAACCGTCGTTCTAGGAAAAGGGCGGCGAAGGGTCCTGGTGCTGTTGGTGCTGGTGTTAGTTCTGCTGGTGAAGCTGTCGCCGAACTGAAACGCATCACAGGTGCTTTGATGGAGGTAGTGTTGGCGGATGGCGTTGACAGAGATGTAGGCAGGCAGGTGTCGAGGATATCAGCCGATTATGAGGTGCTGATGATGTGTCTGGTGGCGGAGAACGAGAGGTTGAGGGGACGTGTGGAGGCCGGCTCACCTGGCGTTTTTGGTGGTCGTGCTGCTCCTGCTGCTGCGTCAACTCTTGTTGCTCCGCCCGCTCGTGCGCCCGTGGCTGTGATGGCGGCACCTGCCGTCAAGCCAGTGGAGACTTGGTCGGTGGTGGTCAAGGGCAAAGGTGTCTCGTTATACACGTTTGACGGTCCAATGGGTGCTAGTGACATTGATGTTACGGTGGCGAACAGTAGTGCACTATCGCTGTTCGATTTTCGTTGGAGGGTGCGCGATAATGCGGGGGTGAGTGGTCACAATCTTATTGAGATTGTGATCGCTTATCATCGGCGTTCCGGTTTCGTTCCGACTCCACGCAAGTGGCGGGTGCGTGATGCCAACTGGGTGAATTATGCCGGCTTTTTTAGAGCGGTGGCCCTTGGCATGCCCTTGGACACCTTTGGTGCGCTATCTGTTGATGAGCAGGTTGAACAAATAGATAAGTGGATGTGTTCAGTAAATGACACGTTGGTAGGTCGCTGTCGTAAGACTCGACCGGGCAGTGTTAGATGGTGGACTAGTGAACTGGATGAAATGCGGAGAAGCGTCAGGCGCCTCAGAAGAGTGTTTCAGAGGGCTAGGCGCTCCAACGCAGATGATCTTGCGGCACGCCGAACTGACTATCTGATCGGCCTGCGGTCTTATAAGGAACGCATCGAGAAGGTGAAAGAGGACGAGTGGAGGGCGTTTGTACGCGAAAATAGGGACGACCCGTGGGGCGAGGTTTACCGCATCTGCAGTGGCAGAGGCCGGAGACTTGACGTGGAATCCCTTCAGGTTGGTGACGTTATGTTCACGGCCTGGCGAGATTGCATGGGTGTTTTGCTGAGTTCGTTCTTTCCAGATGAGGACCGAGTTGATAACCCTCCTCTCATTAGGGAGGAAGTCAACCCCCCAAGTCTACAAGGGTCGGAATTGGCTGCTGGTTTCTGCCAGACCAAAAGCAGAAAATCTCCGGGTATTGACGGTATGACTGGAGAGATGTGTAAAAGCATCTGGAAGGCTATACCTGAATACTTGGAGATGGTATACGAGAAGTGTCTGAGTGAGGGCTATTTCCCTAGGGCTTGGAAGAAGGCTCGTATTGTTGTGCTCCTGAAGTCGCCTGATAGGGTAAGGAGTAATCCACGCTCTTATCGGGGCATCAGTCTGCTCCCAGCACTTGGTAAAGTGCTTGAGAGGATAATGGTGACAAGGCTGAAGGAATGCGACAATGCTGCCTTATCTGAGTACCAGTTTGGTTTTAGGGAGGGAGGTCTGTTGATGATGCGTGGCTGCATGTTAAGCGCTGCATTGCTGACTCGTCTGGTAGATATGTCCTGGGTCTATTTGTCGATTTTAAGGGTGCATTTGACTACCTCTCGTGGGGTGTGGTTCTTGATAGGCTGCAAAGTGTTGGCTGTCGAGAGCTACCTCTGTGGAGTAGCTATTTCAGCGGCAGGAAAGCTTGTATGGTGGGCGCTAGCGATACTGTTTGGAGGGATGTTTCTAGGGGCTGTCCGCAGGGTTCCATATGTGGTCCATTTATTTGGAATCTCATGATGGATACTCTGCTGCGGCAGCTGGCTGTGTCTTACAAACTGTGCGCATATGCTGATGACTTGCTGATTTTGATTGAAGGTCAGTCTCGTGCTGAGCTGGAGAGAAAGGGTGAGCAAGCCATGGGTATTGTGACTGAGTGGGGTAACAGTGTCGATGTTGGTGTGGCCATGGACAAAACTGTGATGATGTTGCTTAAGGGCAAATTGTCACAGGGTCGTCCGCCACTTATTCGGTCTGGCGGTATTAGCCTCAAATATGCGACCAAGGTCAAATATTTGGGAATAATGGTGGCAGAGAGGTTGAACTTTTTAGTTCATCCCATCTATGTGAGGGATAAGCTGAATGCCGTTGTTGGTAGAGTCAAACGTATACTTAGAAACGACTGGGGCTTGAGTAGGCGTGCCACTCGTACTATATATGGTGGGTTATTTGTTGCCTGTGCGGCATATGGCGCGCCTGTATGGTATGAAGTGGTCATGTCTGTTGTTGGCCGGAAGAGGATATTATCTTGTCAGAGGGTGGCAATGCTCGCTTGTATGCCGGTCTGTCGAACTGTATCGACGGATGCTCTTCAGGTCTTACTGGGTGTGGCCCCGCTTGACTTGGAGGTGGTGCGTCGTGCTATCACCTTCAAGATAAAGCGTGGGCTGCCGCTTCTCGGGTATGACTGGCTTTCTGCTAGTGGTCTTGTGGGTAGAGAATCGGGCGAAATCGCGAGGGACTTAGATGCGCATCTTGTTTCGATTTGGAGGAACAGGTGGGAGAACAGTGACAATGGTAGGGTAACGTATGAATTCATACGTGATCCAACCTTTGTGCGTGAGCGCCCTGAGTTTGGCTTCGGCTTGCATACGGGGTTCATACTGACCGGGCACGGCTCCTTGAATGCTTTTTTGCATCAAAGAGGCTTGTCTGATTCTCCTGCTTGTCGGTGCGGTGCGGAGGTTGAGGATTGGCGGCACGTTTTGCTTAGCTGTCCGCTATATAACGACATCAGGGATTTGTCCGGTATGCGCGTCACGGTGGATGGGGGGACTTTCGATGTCAGTCGGATATTGCCTGATGAGGTGGCATTTTCTGGATTGTGCGATTTTGCCCGTTTAGCCTTCCGTAGAAGGCTGACTGGTTCGTAGTCTGGTATGACCTGTGTTGACGTGTGGTGCCTGTGTGGTTGCTGGGCCCTTCTGGCCATGTTTGGTGTCTGGAGTTTTCTCTTGGGGCCACGGTTTTGCGCGGTGGCTCCTTTTCGGTCTCATTGGGATTGAATGGGTGCTTCAGTGCGGTGCTGGGGCATACTGTGGGCAACTCTTGGAAGAATTTTGCAATGTGTATGGACTACGATTTGGATTTTGGATTGGACGATTGCTGCCTGGTGCTGTGTTTGTTATGCTGTGTTGCTGTGTAGTGGCAATTATTGTAATTGCATTTTGTTGTTTTGTGTTTATTGTTGGTGGTTTTTCTGCCAGTGTGTTACTTGTGAGAGTAACATTGTGTTTTTGTTTGTGCGTTTTGTCTTGCTGGTGCTCTTGTGCACAAGTGCCATCTGTGAGGATGAGTGTTGATTGTTTTGTTTTTTGTTGTTTTTGTTGTGTCACGGGTAACCATTTCCCGGAAATGTTTGGAGTTCGCAACTGATAGTAGTCTCGACTACGAAGCCTGACCAGAAGCTTAATCTGGTACCACGGGGTCAGGAGCCCCAGAGACTTCGGTTTCTGCCTGACTTGGGTCGGCCCTTCGGGGAGATTCGTGGTGGTTGTGGTTATGCCCAAAATCGCGGGAAGAGCATGTCGCTCGGTGTGGAGTTGCATTGCAACCGGATGCCTAGATCCATATCTAGGAAGGAGTTTTAGATAGGCTCCGCTCCAAACCAAGGGGGGTTGACTATGTCCAAATACATGTCAGATATTGGTACCCATGCATAACAGCCAGTTATGTGTGGGGGCGTTGGTAGACGCATTGATTCTATCCAGTGCTAAGTGCACCGTCAAGTAAGGCCAAATTGGCAGGTATTGACGATAATCTTGAGCACATCTGTCCCTATCTACTCCCCCCAGGGGAGTCTATTTGGACTACGGGTGTTGGCAATCCCGGGGCCCCAGCTGGGGTGATGTGGCTTTTTCCGTTGACGTACCTTTGGTACATTACCCATAAAACTTATGTGTTACTACCCGATCTCTGGCAACAGAGCAAAGGATGTGCACATATTTATAAAAGGAAAACAGGTCTGTTTATGTCAACTAGGTGCACCGTCACCTAGAACTGCCCTTGGGTTCAAAAGACGATAGTGGTGAAGCCTTTATGGTGGAACTGCGAGGTCTCACCAGAGGCTACTTCTGGTGCCACGGGTGCCGGTTGCCCGACAGTCGAGCTGCTCTGAAGTTTTGAGTGCATGTAGCGGTCGTCAGGATCCTTTGCTAAAACGCCGAGTTCGTCCTACCCCATGGGGTTAAAGGGATGATTTTGGTGTGTGTGGAGTAGGCACTGGATTTTCGACGACACAGGCATGCGTTCATCTCGGATGAGTGGTTGAGCTGTGCCGGCAATGGTTGAGGAATTCTCTTGGGTACCTCGCTATGGGTGTATACACAGCACCCTAGCGTGGAAGCCAGAGAATTATCGTGGTGGCTGTGGTTGCTACTAAAAACGCTGGGAGAATAGTCTTGGCTTCCCAGTGTTAAATCAATGCTAGTGATTGGTGTGACGCGGTCAGCCAGACACTATTCTAGGTGCTGTTGCCATACAACAGAAGCTGCTATGGGCACGGACATAGCAGCAGAGTTTAGATAGCTCAAATTACCTAAGCAAGGTAATTGAGTATAGTACAAGGATAACTGTACACAAAGATTGCAACCTATGTACCTTGAGGAATGGGCCATAGGTTCATTCTAAAAGGGTGCATGGGGGCGTTGGTCTGGCATCTAACCCAGCACCCGGTGCTTGGCACCCGTGAGATAAGGCCGTAATGGCAGGTGCTCACGGAAATCCAAGCACATCTGTCCCTATCACTCACTTGTTTGCTGAACTTTGTAGTGTACAGACGTGTTTTTATAAGCGGAGTATAGCGGAGTTTTGTAAAGCGTTTTTGAGTGGGTAAAAGTTAAAAACAATTAGTGAGCTTTATATTGTCGGAAAGCGTAAATTCTCCTGATTACGGTGATATAAAAATCTTTGAATTCGGTTGGCGGATGCCGAAAATATTCGCGGATTACAAAAGTGATTCGGGACTTGAGCGATCTTGCACGTGCAAGTGGACTTGTTAACTTTGTAGTGTGTTTTGTGACGCCGTTGTTTAGCGGTGGGTGAGACTACGGCGGTATAGTCATTTGGTGGCGGAAAATCAGATTAGTGTTGCCGCTTTGGTATTTTTGGATATTCAGCGTTACCGCTTTGAAAATTTTTTCGAAAATTCAGTGTTGCCGCTTTTGAATTTTCAGAAGTTCAGTGTTGCCGCTTTGGTGTTTTTTTTCGCAATTCAGCGTTGCCGTTTTTTGAACTCGAAAGCAAGGTAGGTGGGCATTTTATTGTTATTTCTCGAGTATTTGTGCGGTGATGGCTCCACCGGGGCCACTATCCATGAAGAAGAGGGTGCCAAAGGGAGACAAAGAGGAGGAAGCGTCGGAATCAATGTCGCTTTCCGAATCGTTGTTGCCGCCTATGTCGAGAAAGTTGTTACGGCATAGTGACACCGACAGCGAGAGGGAGTTTGCCAGGGAGAAGAGGGTGAAACCCAATTCTCCGAAGATGCGCCGTGAACGTGCTGCTGCCGCTGCCGCTGCAACTGGTGCTGTTGGTGCTGGCACGACTGGTGGGGCTGACGCTGGTGCTGCTGGTGTTGCTGATGTGGTCGGTGAAATGGTGTACGAGAGGGTGGAGGAGGGAAATGCGACTGTCACTGACGCAACGGACAGGGCAAAAGCTGCCTCTTCGAGCCGTCGGGCTAGAAAGAAGGTAGCGTTGGGTTCTGGTGCTGGCGCTATTGTTGGTGCAGGTGCGGCTGCTGGTGAGGCCATAGCGGAGCTTAAGCGCATCACTGGAGCGTTGATGGAGGTGGTGTTGGCGGATGGTGTGGACAGGGATGTGGGAAGACGTGTGTCGAGAATTTCAGCCGACTACGAAGTGCTGATGATGGGGCTCGTGGCTGAAAATGAGAGGCTGAGGGGACGTCTGGAGGCCGGCTCACCTGCTATTTTTGGTGGTCGTGCTGTTCCTGCTAGTGCGGCAGCGTTCGTTGCTCCGCCTGTACGTGCCCCTGTGGCTGTGGTGACGGCACCTGCCGTTAAGCCAGTTGAGACGTGGTCCGTTGTGGTTAGAGGAAAAGGTGCCTCGACATCGAAGGAGGTGGTCGAGAAAGTGGTGACTGAAGTTGGGCCAACGCTTGGTGTCCGAGTCCATGACGTCCGGCCGATGAAATCGGGTGGTGCCGTGATTCGCACCCCCTCGGCTGCTGAGAGAAATAGGATTGCGGGGAATAAGAAGTTTGAGGAGGTGGGATTGGAGGTAACGGTGAACGACAAACTGGGCCCCAGGTTGGTGGTACAGAGGGTTCACAAGCAGATAATGCCGGACGAGTTTATGGAGGAGCTCTATAGTATGAACTTGAAGGACATGATGACGCGCGAGGCCTACAACAAGGCAGTTAGGCTGGCCAGTGCACCATGGACCAGTGGGGAAGGCGACGTGAATGTTGTGTTGGAGTGCACACAGGTTATTGCTGACCGCCTATGTGCGACTGGGGTGTATGTCAAGTGGTTCCGCTTTATTGTGCGGACTCAGGATGCGGTGGCTTCTTGCTATAGGTGTCTCGGATTCGACCATAGAGTTAGAGAGTGCCGTATAACTGACAGTGTGTGCAGAAGGTGTGGAATGACTGGCCACATAGTTTCACGTTGCCCGAATGAATTGAGGTGCCGCAATTGCGCGTTTAAGGGTTTACCGGCGGAGCATCTTATGATGTCTGCTGCGTGCCCTGTGTACGCGGGAATGATGGCTAGGGCGAACGCAAGACATTAATCATGGATAGGATTACTATACTGCAACAAAATCTGCAGAGGTCTTATGCAGCGACGTGGGAGTTTGGGCAGGCGATGCGACGGCGAGGTGCTTCTTTTGCGTTTTTGCAGGAGCCATACGTTACGAGTGACCATGTCAGGGGATTGCCGGGGAGGTGTAGGGTTTTCACGAATTTACCGGGAAACTCTGCTATAGTTGTGGACGAAGACGATGTAGACTGTACTGTAGTTAGCCGTGCTAGGTGGGGTGTGTGCATTGCTGTGGAGGGCAGGTTTGGGCGTTTGCTCTTGGCCAGCATCTACTGCAGGTTTGGTGGTCCATTGGAGCCTTACTTAAGGTATATGGATACGGTGTTACTCCTTGCGAGTAACTCTCCTGTTATCCTTGGCTTAGACGCAAATGCATGTTCTCGCACCTGGTTCAGTAAGATACCCAGGCATGCTCCTGCGCATCAGAACTTTGTGCGAGGAATTATGCTAAGCGAATGGCTGGTCGCAAATGGTGTTTCAGTATTGAATGAGGCTAGCGATTTGTATACGTTTGATGGCCCAATGGGCACCAGTGATATCGATGTCACACTTTCGAATGGGGTAGCGTTGTCTGTTTTTGATTTTAGGTGGAGGGTGTATGATAACGCGGGGGTGAGTGACCACAATCTCATTGAGATAGTGGTAACGTACCATCGTCGCACAGGGGTAGTTGTACCACCTAGAAGGTGGCGACTCCACAGTGTGGACTGGGCCAACTATGAGGACTGTTGGAGGGCAGAAGTGATGACACAATCACTGGATAGTTTCAGGGCTCTTGCGATAGACGATCAAGTTGAGCAGATAGACAGCTGGATGTGTGCCATTAATGACATATTGCTTGGCCGATGTCGAAAGACTAAGCCAAGCAGGGTCAAGTGGTGGACACACGAGTTGGATACGATGCGGAGGAATGTCAGAAGCCTTAGGAGGCGATTCCAAAGGGCGAGGCGTACCAATGCTGATGATCTGATTGAGTGTAGGGCTGATTATCTTGCTGGCCTTAGAACATATAAGGCACTGATTGTTGACGTGAAAGAAATGGAGTGGAGAAGCTTCGTGCGGGAGAACAGGGATGACCCCTGGGGTAAGGTGTATCGTATTTGCAGGGGTAGATTTAGTCAGCCTGATATTGAATGCCTTGAAGTTGACAGCATTACGCTGTCTTCTTGGAGGGATTGCACTGGCGCTTTGCTGAATGCCTTTTTTCCTGATGCGGTGGCCGGTAGCCTTCCTCTCATTAGGGAAGGAGCCGGTCCACCAAATCTGGGTAGGTCTGAAGTAGATGACAGTGTATGTCAAGTCCGGAGTAGGAAATCTCCAGGTATGTATGGTATGACTGGAGAGATGTGTAAAAGCATCTGGAAGGCCATTCCTGAATATCTGGAGGCAATTTTTGGAAAGTGTCTGAGTGAGGGCTATTTCCCTAGGGCTTGGAAGACCGCCCGTGTTGTTGTCCTCTTAAAGTCGCCTGATAGAGTGAGGAGCAATCCGCGCTCTTATCGGGGCATCAGTCTCCTGCCAGTACTTGGAAAAGTGCTGGAGAGGATAATGGTGACAAGACTGAAAGAGGCCAACGGTGCGAGCCTCTCTGAGTACCAGTTTGGTTTTAGGGAGGGGAGATCTGTTGAAGACGCGTGGATGCATGTAAGGCGTTGTGTTAGTGATTCCTCTGCCAAGTACGTCCTTGGCGTTTTTGTTGATTTTAAGGGAGCGTTTGACTACCTCTTGTGGGGTGTAGTTCTGGATAGACTACGTGAGATGGGCTGTCGAGAACTGGACTTATGGAGTAGTTATTTCAGCGGCAGGAAGGATTGTGTTGTAGGTGCCAGCGACACTGTTTGGAGGGACGTTGCACGTGGCTGTCCGCAGGGTTCCATTTGTGGTCCATTTATTTGGAACCTTATGATGGATCCTTTGCTGAGGCTGCTGGAATGTTCCTTCAAGCTGTGCGCATATGCGGATGACCTGCTCATCTTGATCGAAGGCCAGTCTCGTGCTGGGCTGGAGAGAAAGGGACAGCAGGCCATGCGTGATGTGAGTGATTGGGGTAGCCGTGCTGGAGTGGATGTGGCCTTGGACAAGACTATGATGATGCTGCTCAGGGGCAGGTTATCACACGACCGTCCGCCAGTCATTCGTTCTGGTGGCGTTAGTCTCAGATATGCGACTCAGGTCAAGTATCTGGGAATAATGATGGGTGAGAGGATGAACTTTTTGGTCCATCCTACTTATGTACGAGACAAGCTGAGTGCCGTTGTAGGTAAAGTGAGACGCTTCCTTAGGAGTGACTGGGGTCTCAGCAGACGTGCTACTCGTACCATATATGGTGGGCTGTTTGTTGCCTGTGCAGCATATGGTGCGCCTGTGTGGTGCGATGTGGTTATGTCTGATGCTGGCCGTAAAAAGGTACTTTCCTGTCAGAGAATAGCTATGCTAGCTTGCTTGCCGGTCTGCAGAACAGTTTCGACAGATGCTCTTCAGGTCTTGCTGGGTGTAGCACCCCTTGACTTGGAGTTGATACGTCGTGCTATCATCTTCAAGTTTAAGAAGGGACTACCACTTTCCGCGGGTGATTGGGTTAATGCTCAGGATATAGTAGATATCGATGTTGGGCGGCTAAAGGTGCTCCTGTCAGATCACCTTCTTGCTAGGTGGAGGGAGAGATGGGTTTCTAGTGAGAATGGTAGGGTGACTTTCAGTTTCATACGTGACCCGGGACTTATACTTAGGTGCCCTGACTTTAGCTTCGGCCTTAGTCTGGGATTTTTGCTGACTGGACATGGCTCTCTTAATGCATTTTTGCATCAAAGAGGCCTGTCTGAGACTCCGGACTGTATGTGTGGTGGGGGAATTGAAGACTGGAGGCATGTACTGACTGAATGCTCCTTGTACAGTGACATTAGAGATTTGGAAAGTATGGGAGTCACGTATCATACTGGGTTGGGTTATGACGTCAGTAGGGTTTTAGAAGACAGTCGGACATTTGGGAGGCTGAAGGAGTTCGCTCGTGAGGCATTTAGGAGAAGACTGAGGCAGATTTAGTAGAGGTGGTCCTTTGCATGATCACTCGTACGGTCGCTGTTCGTGGATATCGCCTAGAATGTCTACTCTATGTTGCTGCTGCGGACTGATGTTGATTGCTGTGGATGTGTTGTGGTGGTAGTTCACCATTATTGGTGTCTGGTGTTCGTCCTGCCATTGTTTTCATGCTGCGGGGTCTCCTATTGAGTCCCTAGGGACCTTTTAGGTGTCTCTGTGGCTGTACACATGGGTAGATGACGGCTGCCTGGTACCTTTGATGGCTACATTGCCTGTTCCTGGATGGCGCTTGCCTTGTTGATGACCCTGCCTGTCCTTGGATGACGCTATCCATTTACGTTGGAGACTGTTTGTATTGCTGCCTGGTGCTGTGTTTGTTGTGCTGTGTTGCTGTTTTTGTGGCAATTATTGTAATTGCCTCTTGTTGTTTTTGTGTTTGTTGTTGGTGGTGTTTTCTGCCAGTATGTTACTTGTGGTTATGCCCAAAATCGCGGGAAGAGCATGTCGCTCGGTGTGGAGTTGCATTGCAACCGGATGCCTAGATCCATATCTAGGAAGGAGTTTTAGATAGGCTCCGCTCCAAACCAAGGGGGGTTGACTATGTCCAAATACATGTCAGCCATTGGTACCCATGCATAACAGCCAGTTATGTGTGGGGGCGTTGGTAGACGCATTGATTCTATCCAGTGCTAAGTGCACCGTCAAGTAAGGCCAAATTGGCAGGTATTGACGTTAATCTTGAGCACATCTGTCCCTATCACTCGCAGTTGTATTGTTGAAGCATACGGACGTGTTTATATTTGAGTGGTTTTGCGCGACAAAGTTTGTTAAGTGAACTTGAAAGTAAAAATTCGTAAGTGGTATCAGATTAAAGTGCGGGATCCGCCGATTAAGTGGATAGTGAAATTAAGAAAATAGATTGACATACGCCGGAGATATAATCGATTTATCCTCCGGTGCTATAGTACAATAGAATTACATACATGTATGTATGTATTTTTGCTAATAATTGAAAATTATAAATAACGCGAAGAAGAAAAAGTCTTATAGTGTCAAGGTGAGATTGCGGCAGTAAGGACAATCGGTGTTTTTAGAATTTGGTGTCTCAAGGGCAAACTCCGGCTCGAAAGTCATTTGCTTGAAAGAAAAAAAAAGTTGATTTCGGTGTTGCCGCTCTAGTGATTTTTTGAAATTCAGCGTTGCCGCTGTTTTTCCGGGGAAGTGCCGGGGAACTTCTGGGATTTTCCATAAAATTTTTGGGAATTCCCAACCGGGTTTGTGTCTCGGCTAAACGGGTTTTGTCCGTGCTAAGTGTCGTCGCGGTTTGTGTCTCGGCTAAGCTGCTGCGGAGATCAGAGGTCTGCTGCGTACGTGTTAATCAGAGGTCTGCTCAAGTGATATTTTTTCGTGGTTGTTACTGGTAAGTGGAGCTTTTTGTTAGTTTTTGTTGGCAATTTTGCCTGTTGTGCGGTCATGGCTCCACCGGGGCCACTATCGATAAGGAAGAAGAAGCCGAAGGGTGACGTTGATGACGATGTGTCCGACGTCACTTCTCTGTCGGAGGCAATGTTGCCGCCTGTGTCGATGAAAAAAGTGCGACATAGCGACACCGACAGCGATAAAGGGGAGCACAGGTTGGAGAAAAGGGTTAAGCCCAATTCGCCGAGGGAGCGTCGAGCTCGTGCTGCTGCTGCTGCTGCTGCTGCTACTACTGCTGCTGCTGCTGCTACTACTGCTGCTGCTGCTGCTACTACTGCTGCTGCTGCTGCTACTGTTGCTGATGTTCCTGCCGGCGGTGCTGTTGGTGGTGCTGTTGGTGTCATTAGTATGGATGTTGTTGCTGAAGGTGCTGCTGGTACTGTTTGTGGTGAGGCAGTTTATGAGAAGGTGGAAGAGGGGGAGGCAACGGTTACTGATGCGACGGATAGGGTGCGTGTTGCCCCTATGAACCGTCGTTCTAGGAAAAGGGCGGCGAAGGGTCCTGGTGCTGTTGGTGCTGGTGTTAGTTCTGCTGGTGAAGCTGTCGCCGAACTGAAACGCATCACAGGTGCTTTGATGGAGGTAGTGTTGGCGGATGGCGTTGACAGAGATGTAGGCAGGCAGGTGTCGAGGATATCAGCCGATTATGAGGTGCTGATGATGTGTCTGGTGGCGGAGAACGAGAGGTTGAGGGGACGTGTGGAGGCCGGCTCACCTGGCGTTTTTGGTGGTCGTGCTGCTCCTGCTGCTGCGTCAACTCTTGTTGCTCCGCCCGCTCGTGCGCCCGTGGCTGTGATGGCGGCACCTGCCGTCAAGCCAGTGGAGACTTGGTCGGTGGTGGTCAAGGGCAAAGGTGTCTCGACGTCAAAGGAGGTGGTGCAAAAGGTGGTGCGTGAGGTGGGGCCAACTCTTGGTGTAAGTGTTCACGACGTGCGTCCGATTAAATCGGGTGGTGCGGTAATACGCACACCTTCTGTGGCTGAGCGAGAGCGTATTGCGGCTAACTCTAAGTTCGCTGAGGTGGGATTGGAGGTCAGTGTCAACGACAAGCTTGGCCCGAGGGTGTTAGTGCAGAAGGTGCACTCTGAGATAACGCCGGATGAATTCATGCAGGAGCTATATGAAATGAACTTGATCGACATGATGTCTCCTGAGGTTTTCAGGAAGAGCGTACGGCTGGTTACTGCGCCATGGCGTACTGATGGTGGCCAGCAGGTGAACGTGACCATCGAGTGCACTGAAAGGGTAGCCGAGCAGCTAAGAAGCACGGGCGCTTACATTAAATGGTTCCGGTTCCAGGTGCGTTCACAGGAGCCAATCCAGAGCTGTTTTAGGTGCCTTAGTTTTGACCACCGGGTACAGAACTGCAAGATGCGTGAGGAGACTTGCTTGCGGTGTGGTGTAGCTGGCCATCGTTCCTCCAACTGTGTGAACGAGGTGAGGTGCCGGAATTGCCAATTCAAGGGTTTGGCTGCAGGTCACAGGATGTTGTCCATGGAGTGTCCTATATACGGGGCTATGGTTGCAAGGGCGAATTCTAGACATTAAACATGGAGCAGATCTTGTTAATACAACAGAATCTCCAGAGGGCGTATTCTGCGACGTGCGAGTTTGGCCAGGCCATGAAGCGAAGTGGGGCTTCTTTTGCACTTGTGCAAGAGCCCTACTTTGCAAATGGTTGTGTCAGAGGACTGCCGGCTACGATGAGGGTATATTCCAACCTTCCAGGAAATGCTGCTGTGGTTGTGGACGACAGTACTGTCGACTGCACTGTTGTGAGTCGTAAGCGATGGGGTGTTTGTGTGGCGGTAGAGGGCGATTTTGGGCGCTTGTATCTCGCGAGTCTTTACTGTCCGCCTAGTGCTTCATTGGAGCGTTATTTGGGATACATGGATTCAGTGTTACTACTTGCGAGTAACATTCCTGTAATCCTGGGCCTAGACGCGAATGCATGCTCTCGCATGTGGTTCAGCAAAATGCCGGAGCATGCTCCTAGGCATTCGAACTATATGCGAGGAGAAATGCTAAGTGAATGGCTGCTTACCAAGAGTGCTTCTGTTTTGAATGAGGCTAGTGAGTTATACACGTTTGACGGTCCAATGGGTGCTAGTGACATTGATGTTACGGTGGCGAACAGTAGTGCACTATCGCTGTTCGATTTTCGTTGGAGGGTGCGCGATAATGCGGGGGTGAGTGATCACAATCTTATTGAGATTGTGATCGCTTATCATCGGCGTTCCGGTTTCGTTCCGACTCCACGCAAGTGGCGGGTGCGTGATGCCAACTGGGTGAATTATGCCGGCTTTTTTAGAGCGGTGGCCCTTGGACACCTTTGGTGCGCTATCTGTTGATGAGCAGGTTGAACAAATAGATAAGTGGATGTGTTCAGTAAATGACACGTTGCTAGGTCGCTGTCGTAAGACTCGACCGGGCAGTGTTAGATGGTGGACTAGTGAACTGGATGAAATACGGAGAAGCGTCAGGCGCCTCAGAAGAGTGTTTCAGAGGGCTAGGCGCTCCAACGCAGATGATCTTGCGGCACGCCGAACTGACTATCTGATCGGCCTGCGGTCTTATAAGGAACGCATCGAGAAGGTGAAAGAGGACGAGTGGAGGGCGTTTGTACGCGAAAATAGGGACGACCCGTGGGGCGAGGTTTACCGCATCTGCAGTGGCAGAGGCCGGAGACTTGACGTGGAATCCCTTCAGGTTGGTGACGTTATGTTCACGGCCTGGCGAGATTGCATGGGTGTTTTGCTGAGTTCGTTCTTTCCAGATGAGGACCGAGTTGATAACCCTCCTCTCATTAGGGAGGAAGTCAACCCCCCAAGTCTACAAGGGTCGGAATTGGCTGCTGGTTTCTGCCAGACCAAAAGCAGAAAATCTCCGGGTATTGACGGTATGACTGGAGAGATGTGTAAAAGCATCTGGAAGGCTATACCTGAATACTTGGAGATGGTATACGAGAAGTGTCTGAGTGAGGGCTATTTCCCTAGGGCTTGGAAGAAGGCTCGTATTGTTGTGCTCCTGAAGTCGCCTGATAGGGTAAGGAGTAATCCACGCTCTTATCGGGGCATCAGTCTGCTCCCAGCACTTGGTAAAGTGCTTGAGAGGATAATGGTGACAAGGCTGAAGGAATGCGACAATGCTGCCTTATCTGAGTACCAGTTTGGTTTTAGGGAGGGGAGGTCTGTTGATGATGCGTGGCTGCATGTTAAGCGCTGCATTGCTGACTCGTCTGGTAGATATGTCCTGGGTCTATTTGTCGATTTTAAGGGTGCATTTGACTACCTCTCGTGGGGTGTGGTTCTTGATAGGCTGCAAAGTGTTGGCTGTCGAGAGCTACCTCTGTGGAGTAGCTATTTCAGCGGCAGGAAAGCTTGTATGGTGGGCGCTAGCGATACTGTTTGGAGGGATGTTTCTAGGGGCTGTCCGCAGGGTTCCATATGTGGTCCATTTATTTGGAATCTCATGATGGATACTCTGCTGCGGCAGCTGGCTGTGTCTTACAAACTGTGCGCATATGCTGATGACTTGCTGATTTTGATTGAAGGTCAGTCTCGTGCTGAGCTGGAGAGAAAATGAGTGTTGATTGTTTTGTTTTTTGTTGTTTTTGTTGTGTCACGGGTAACCATTTCCCGGAACTGTTTGGAGTTCGCAACTGGTAGTAGTCTCGACTACGAAGCCTGACCAGAAGCTTAATCTGGTACCACGGGGTCAGGAGCCCCAGAGACTTCGGTTTCTGCCTGACTTGGGTCGGCCCTTCGGGGTGATTCGTGGTGGTTGTGGTTATGCCCAAAATCGCGGGAAGAGCATGTCGCTCGGTGTGGAGTTGCATTGCAACCGGATGCCTAGATCCATATCTAGGAAGGAGTTTTAGATAGGCTCCGCTCCAAACCAAGGGGGGTTGACTATGTCCAAATACATGTCAGCCATTGGTACCCATGCATAACAGCCAGTTATGTGTGGGGGCGTTGGTAGACGCATTGATTCTATCCAGTGCTAAGTGCACCGTCAAGTAAGGCCAAATTGGCAGGTATTGACGATAATCTTGAGCACATCTGTCCCTATCTACTCCCCCCAGGGGAGTCTATTTGGACTACGGGTGTTGGCAATCCCGGGGCCCCAGCTGGGGTGATGTGGCTTTTTCCGTTGACGTACCTTTGGTACATTACCCATAAAACTTATGTGTTACTACCCGATCTCTGGCAACAGAGCAAAGGATGTGCACATATTTATAAAAGGAAAACAGGTCTGTTTATGTCAACTAGGTGCACCGTCACCTAGAACTGCCCTTGGGTTCAAAAGACGATAGTGGTGAAGCCTTTATGGTGGAACTGCGAGGTCTCACCAGAGGCTACTTCTGGTGCCACGGGTGCCGGTTGCCCGACAGTCGAGCTGCTCTGAAGTTTTGAGTGCATGTAGCGGTCGTCAGGATCCTTTGCTAAAACGCCGAGTTCGTCCTACCCCATGGGGTTAAAGGGATGATTTTGGTGTGTGTGGAGTAGGCACTGGATTTTCGACGACACAGGCATGCGTTCATCTCGGATGAGTGGTTGAGCTGTGCCGGCAATGGTTGAGGAATTCTCTTGGGGACCTCGCTATGGGTGTATACACAGCACCCTAGCGTGGAAGCCAGAGAATTATCGTGGTGGCTGTGGTTGCTACCAAAAACGCTGGGAGAATAGTCTTGGCTTCCCAGTGTTAAATCAATGCTAGTGATTGGTGTGACGCGGTCAGCCAGACACTATTCTAGGTGCTGTTGCCATACAACAGAAGCTGCTATGGGCACGGACATAGCAGCAGAGTTTAGATAGCTCAAATTACCTAAGCAAGGTAATTGAGTATAGTACAAGGATAACTGTACACAAAGATTGCAACCTATGTACCTTGAGGAATGGGCCATAGGTTCATTCTAAAAGGGTGCATGGGGGTGTTGGTCTGGCATCTAACCCAGCACCCGGTGCTTGGCACCCGTGAGATAAGGCCGTAATGGCAGGTGCTCACGGAAATCCAAGCACATCTGTCCCTATCACTCACTTGTTTGCTGAACTTTGTAGTGTACAGACGTGTTTTTATAAGCGGAGTATAGCGGAGTTTTGTAAAGCGTTTTTGAGTGGGTAAAAGTTAAAAACAATTAGTGAGCTTTATATTGTCGGAAAGCGTAAATTCTCCTGATTACGGTGATATAAAAATCTTTGAATTCGGTTGGCGGATGCCGAAAATATTCGCGGATTACAAAAGTGATTCGGGACTTGAGCGATCTTGCACGTGCAAGTGGACTTGTTAACTTTGTAGTGTGTTTTGTGACGCCGTTGTTTAGCGGTGGGTGAGACTACGGCGGTATAGTCATTTGGTGGCGGAAAATCAGATTAGTGTTGCCGCTTTGGTATTTTTGGATATTCAGCGTTACCGCTTTGAAAATTTTTTCGAAAATTCAGTGTTGCCGCTTTTGAATTTTCAGAAGTTCAGTGTTGCCGCTTTGGTGTTTTTTTCGCAATTCAGCGTTGCCGTTTTTTGAACTCGAAAGCAAGGTAGGTGGGCATTTTATTGTTATTTCTCGAGTATTTGTGCGGTGATGGCTCCACCGGGGCCACTATCCATGAAGAAGAGGGTGCCAAAGGGAGACAAAGAGGAGGAAGCGTCGGAATCAATGTCGCTTTCCGAATCGTTGTTGCCGCCTATGTCGAGAAAGTTGTTACGGCATAGTGACACCGACAGCGAGAGGGAGTTTGCCAGGGAGAAGAGGGTGAAACCCAATTCTCCGAAGATGCGCCGTGAACGTGCTGCTGCCGCTGCCGCTGCAACTGGTGCTGTTGGTGCTGGCACGACTGGTGGGGCTGACGCTGGTGCTGCTGGTGTTGCTGATGTGGTCGGTGAAATGGTGTACGAGAGGGTGGAGGAGGGAAATGCGACTGTCACTGACGCAACGGACAGGGCAAAAGCTGCCTCTTCGAGCCGTCGGGCTAGAAAGAAGGTAGCGTTGGGTTCTGGTGCTGGCGCTATTGTTGGTGCAGGTGCGGCTGCTGGTGAGGCCATAGCGGAGCTTAAGCGCATCACTGGAGCGTTGATGGAGGTGGTGTTGGCGGATGGTGTGGACAGGGATGTGGGAAGACGTGTGTCGAGAATTTCAGCCGACTACGAAGTGCTGATGATGGGGCTCGTGGCTGAAAATGAGAGGCTGAGGGGACGTCTGGAGGCCGGCTCACCTGCTATTTTTGGTGGTCGTGCTGTTCCTGCTAGTGCGGCAGCGTTCGTTGCTCCGCCTGTACGTGCCCCTGTGGCTGTGGTGACGGCACCTGCCGTTAAGCCAGTTGAGACGTGGTCCGTTGTGGTTAGAGGAAAAGGTGCCTCGACATCGAAGGAGGTGGTCGAGAAAGTGGTGACTGAAGTTGGGCCAACGCTTGGTGTCCGAGTCCATGACGTCCGGCCGATGAAATCGGGTGGTGCCGTGATTCGCACCCCCTCGGCTGCTGAGAGAAATAGGATTGCGGGGAATAAGAAGTTTGAGGAGGTGGGATTGGAGGTAACGGTGAACGACAAACTGGGCCCCAGGTTGGTGGTACAGAGGGTTCACAAGCAGATAATGCCGGACGAGTTTATGGAGGAGCTCTATAGTATGAACTTGAAGGACATGATGACGCGCGAGGCCTACAACAAGGCAGTTAGGCTGGCCAGTGCACCATGGACCAGTGGGGAAGGCGACGTGAATGTTGTGTTGGAGTGCACACAGGTTGTTGCTGACCGCCTATGTGCGACTGGGGTGTATGTCAAGTGGTTCCGCTTTATTGTGCGGACTCAGGATGCGGTGGCTTCTTGCTATAGGTGTCTCGGATTCGACCATAGAGTCAGAGAGTGCCGTATAACTGACAGTGTGTGCAGAAGGTGTGGAATGACTGGCCACATAGTTTCACGTTGCCCGAATGAATTGAGGTGCCGCAATTGCGCGTTTAAGGGTTTACCGGCGGAGCATCTTATGATGTCTGCTGCGTGCCCTGTGTACGCGGGAATGATGGCTAGGGCGAACGCAAGACATTAATCATGGATAGGATTACTATACTGCAACAAAATCTGCAGAGGTCTTATGCAGCGACGTGGGAGTTTGGGCAGGCGATGCGACGGCGAGGTGCTTCTTTTGCGTTTTTGCAGGAGCCATACGTTACGAGTGACCATGTCAGGGGATTGCCGGGGAGGTGTAGGGTTTTCACGAATTTACCGGGAAACTCTGCTATAGTTGTGGACGAAGACGATGTAGACTGTACTGTAGTTAGCCGTGCTAGGTGGGGTGTGTGCATTGCTGTGGAGGGCAGGTTTGGGCGTTTGCTCTTGGCCAGCATCTACTGCAGGTTTGGTGGTCCATTGGAGCCTTACTTAAGGTATATGGATACGGTGTTACTCCTTGCGAGTAACTCTCCTGTTATCCTTGGCTTAGACGCAAATGCATGTTCTCGCACCTGGTTCAGTAAGATACCCAGGCATGCTCCTGCGCATCAGAACTTTGTGCGAGGAATTATGCTAAGCGAATGGCTGGTCGCAAATGGTGTTTCAGTATTGAATGAGGCTAGCGATTTGTATACGTTTGATGGCCCAATGGGCACCAGTGATATCGATGTCACACTTTCGAATGGGGTAGCGTTGTCTGTTTTTGATTTTAGGTGGAGGGTGTATGATAACGCGGGGGTGAGTGACCACAATCTCATTGAGATAGTGGTAACGTACCATCGTCGCACAGGGGTAGTTGTACCACCTAGAAGGTGGCGACTCCACAGTGTGGACTGGGCCAACTATGAGGACTGTTGGAGGGCAGAAGTGATGACACAATCACTGGATAGTTTCAGGGCTCTTGCGATAGACGATCAAGTTGAGCAGATAGACAGCTGGATGTGTGCCATTAATGACATATTGCTTGGCCGATGTCGAAAGACTAAGCCAAGCAGGGTCAAGTGGTGGACACACGAGTTGGATACGATGCGGAGGAATGTCAGAAGCCTTAGGAGGCGATTCCAAAGGGCGAGGCGTACCAATGCTGATGATCTGATTGAGTGTAGGGCTGATTATCTTGCTGGCCTTAGAACATATAAGGCACTGATTGTTGACGTGAAAGAAATGGAGTGGAGAAGCTTCGTGCGGGAGAACAGGGATGACCCCTGGGGTAAGGTGTATCGTATTTGCAGGGGTAGATTTAGTCAGCCTGATATTGAATGCCTTGAAGTTGACAGCATTACGCTGTCTTCTTGGAGGGATTGCACTGGCGCTTTGCTGAATGCCTTTTTTCCTGATGCGGTGGCCGGTAGCCTTCCTCTCATTAGGGAAGGAGCCGGTCCACCAAATCTGGGTAGGTCTGAAGTAGATGACAGTGTATGTCAAGTCCGGAGTAGGAAATCTCCAGGTATGGATGGTATGACTGGAGAGATGTGTAAAAGCATCTGGAAGGCCATTCCTGAATATCTGGAGGCAATTTTTGGAAAGTGTCTGAGTGAGGGCTATTTCCCTAGGGCTTGGAAGACCGCCCGTGTTGTTGTCCTCTTAAAGTCGCCTGATAGAGTGAGGAGCAATCCGCGCTCTTATCGGGGCATCAGTCTCCTGCCAGTACTTGGAAAAGTGCTGGAGAGGATAATGGTGACAAGACTGAAAGAGGCCAACGGTGCAAGCCTCTCTGAGTACCAGTTTGGTTTTAGGGAGGGGAGATCTGTTGAAGACGCGTGGATGCATGTAAGGCGTTGTGTTAGTGATTCCTCTGCCAAGTACGTCCTTGGCGTTTTTGTTGATTTTAAGGGAGCGTTTGACTACCTCTTGTGGGGTGTAGTTCTGGATAGACTACGTGAGATGGGCTGTCGAGAACTGGACTTATGGAGTAGTTATTTCAGCGGCAGGAAGGATTGTGTTGTAGGTGTCAGCGACACTGTTTGGAGGGACGTTGCTCCGAAGTCGGGCAACGCCATTTTTAATTCGTACTTCGACCTTTGGTCTTCCTGGGGGGTTAATTGTCCAACTGTGCACCTTACGTTGGGTGAGTGGAGGTTTGATTATAATGCCCTGGAATAGATCGTCTTCATGGGTTAAGTTGAGGACGTCATTTTGGAAGTCTTCCTCTTCCATATGCGGGGGCGGAGTGGTTGTTGGCTGGTAGGATGCCTCCACAGGCGTGGATGAGGTATGGGTGATCGTGTGTATGGGGTGCACGGTAACATCTTTTCTTGGTAGAACGGTTGTAACGTTTTCCGCTCCCTTAATTCTTTGCCTGGCTTCTGGTGGTGGTAGATACGGCTGGATATGCTTCGGCATGGCAGTCTGCCTTAGGTAGTCCCGTATTTTACCCGGGGCGATTGGTCGGGTGGGTCGGCGTTCCATTATATAGTTCTATTTAGTGGTGCTGAAAGTAGAACAAAAAGACAGAAATTTTTTTTTTTTTTTTTTTTGGTAATAAAAACTGCGTTAGGGTTATGCGTTGGTCGGTCGGTCGTGGTAGACCTTTAAGTCTTGTACGTGAACGGTGTATATCTTGCCTGATGTTGCGGTTATGACATAAAAGTTAGGCGAGACTTTCTTTTGTACGACGTATGGGCCGGAGTATTTGGGGGCGAGTTTGCCTGCGAAGTGGTCAGTTGCGGAGGAGAGCACATGCTCTCTTTTATACACTTTGGCTCCAATTTCCGGATGCCACTCTCGACGGCGGAGACCATAATATTTCTTTTGCCTTGTGGTAGATTTGTCCATAATTTTTATGATGTTTTGCCATTCGCGGGGCCCTGGTCAGTAGTAGGGAACTGCCAATTCGGGGCCAATTAAAATTGTTAAATTGTGGCTGAAATTGTTAAATTGTGGGCTGAAATTGTTAAATTGTGGCTGAAATTTTAAAATTCTTGGAAATTTGTGAAATTTGATACCTACGTGTGTGTGTCCGTCCGTCCGTCTGTGTTTTTTGTTTACATTAGGAGTTTTTTGTTTATATTAACTTTTTTTGTTTATATTAAGTATATGTATGTATGTATGTATGTATGACCGTGGGAACTTGTGCGTGGAATATTTTGTGGGAATACATTAAGGGGGTTTATAGCTTTAAGATTTTTATATTTGTATGATTTTTCCTAATGCCGACGGGAAAACATCTTTATTTTTTTCAAATGCCGACGGGAAAACATCTTTATTTTTTTCAAATGCCGACAGGATAACATCTTTATTTTTTTCTAATGCCGACGGGATAACATCTTTATTTTTTTCAAATGCCGACGGGAAAACATCTTTATTTTTTTTCAAATGCCGACGGGATAACATCTTTATTTTTTTCAAATACCGACGGGAAAACATGTTTATTTTTTTCAAATGCCGACGGGAAAATCATGGAAATAATTTTTCCTAATGCCGACGGAAAATTTGTGGGTGTGTCTAGCTGTAGGAATTGAAGTCTGGCTGTGATTGGTGGAGGGCGGGGTGTGTCTAGCTGTAAGAATTCAAGTCTAGCTGTGATTGGTGGAGGACGGGGGTTGTCTAGATTGTAAGACCTTAAGGCTGACCGTGATTTGGGTAGGTGAGGGTGTTTTGTAATATGTAACCATGAGAATTCGGTGACGTATATGCTTGTTGGAATTTAAGCCAATGTATGGGATGTATTGGTGGTAGATCGACTGGTGGAGGGTGAGGAGTTGTTGTAATATGTATCCGTGGGAATCTCTGTACATGTATATATGTATGTATGTATGTCTGTAAGAGTTTAAGGCTGTGTGTGATTTATCAAAGGTGAGGTGAGAGTCTTCATGTAATACGTGTCCGTGGGAATCTGTGTCTATGTATGTTCGTAGGAGTTTAAGGCTGATTGTGATTTGAGGTGGGGGAGGGTCTTGTTGTGATAGATAGATAGAATGTGCCTATGTGTGTGTGTGTGTGTATGTATGTATATGTAGGAGTTTAAGGCTGTCCTTGATTTGAGGTAGGCGGGCGGTGTTATTGTAATATGTATCTATAAGAATTTGGCTGTTTATATGTCCGTAGGAATTTTTGTGCATGTATGTCTATAGGAGTTTAAGGCTGATCGTAATTTGAATTGTTGAGATTGATCGATTGTATGTGACTTCGAGAATTTGTGTATGTATATCTGTAGAAAATTTAAGGCTTATCGTGATTTATGAGGGGCGAAGTGTTCATGTAATATAACCGCGCAATTTGTGTGTATATATGTAGGAGTTTAAGGCTGATCATGATTAATGAGAGGTGAGGTGAAGGTGTTCATGTATATGTATACGTATCTGTGTGCATATATGTATGTCTATATGAGTTTAAGGCTAATCGTGATTTAGGTTGTGAGATTGATAGATTGTATGTTACCTTGAGATTTTGTGTATATATATCTGTAAGAACTTTAGGCTGACTGTGATTTGTGAGGGGAGGGGCGTTGTTGAAATAGGTTTAATTTTTCATAGATGAATTTTAGTATGTGTGTGTGTATGTGATTTTCTCACCATAGTATTTATATGTACGTAGAAATAAATTCTTTCTCATATGAACATTGTTTGCTAGAAAATATTATCATATATCTGAACTTCCCTAATCCTAGTATGTTTTTCATATTGGAGGATGAGATTGCTTTATATTTTATCAAGCTTAAATTTGTCCAGTGTTAAAGTCTGTCGGTCAGAAATTTGTTTATATTTGTATAAATATTAATTTCAGATTTTGCAAAATTCTTGCGTACGATCGTGGTGATTTTGTGTATGTGTATGTGTGTATGCGCGATAGAGTTTGACTGGTCTGTGATAAGTTTGTTTATTTAAGTACATTTGTCTTCTTCGACTTTCGTCTTCAAGCGTCAATAGCTTGGAGAACGGTTTGTATGTTTTCATGATGTAGATATGTAAGTGTGATTGTTAAAATCCAATAAATACTTGAGCATGGGTAAGAAATTTGATAATATGTGTACATATGTACATATGGATCTACAAATTGATTTTATGTATGTATGTACATACAAATAAGTCTGGGGCTCCCTGTTTAAATACATTTTTTTTGTCATGTGCTGTTGTAAATATTCGCCTGGTCTTTTGTGTATAGATGTGAAATATCTCGATAGTTTTTTTATTTGAAATTAAAAAAACGTTCTTTTAATTCTTAGATGTATTTACTTAAAAGTTTGTGGGGAGTTTCTGCTTTAAGTAAAATTGAATTCCTCTCTAGTTGTAGTAACTATAGTATAAATATTTAATATTTTTTATTTCCATTTGTTTAAAGTTGATGTAGCCTATATAGTCAACGTTAGAAATTTTTCGGTGTAAAATTTTTTCCAACTATCATCTTTTTTCTTCACCTTTTTCATATATTTAAACATCTTGCATTGGCTTTAAAAAATGACAAACGCTTTGAAATGAAACTGATCCAGCAGTCCAGCTTAGGTGATGACAGTTTTTTGTTAACCACTTTGCTTCTCTTTCCTTTTTTATTGATAAGCATTTAAAATCAAATGGCGGTTTTATAATGAAATTGTTATACTCATTATTGTTAAAAACATCCGCTACTTCTTTTTGTAATGAAAATCATTCGAAACCTTACTCGTCTATTAAAACCATTTTTTCATTCATATTACTTAATTTATAAGACTTTCAGGACTTTCTATTATTCGATCATCAGTAAAAATGCAGTAGCTGAGGTCCTTGCTTACTGTTTCATATTAAATTTCTATATCAATTGGGCCGCTATTGAATAAAAGGAACTTTTATCTTAAACTTTAGTGCATTTGGAAGTGCTTGAGATTCTTTCATATAATAGCTTTGTTGGAATCTTAGATACGAGTACATATAATATAGAATTGCATAACGTTTATTTTTAATTTTTATGTTAAGATCATTATCATTTGGATATGTACTTTTAAATTAGTTAAATCATAATGAGGAAACTTGTTTTCTTCTTGAATAGCGATCAACAGAAAACGAAATCGTTTTCTTACAATTTAGGTCTGGTCTCTCAACGGTTCCTCTAGTATATAAGATGACTTTCTATGTCAACATATCTCTCTACTCTTTGTCAGCGTTAAGGGACAATTAAATGTTAAAATTTTAACTCCTCAAATTGTGTTACTTCATACTGATAATATGTTTTCATTAATAAGGTATATGTTTATATTATGAAGGTTACTCGCCTATGGCTTTTATTTGATGTTCTAGATGATTTTTTTTCTCATTTTATTAAAGTTCAGCGTATTGTGCATATATTTCTGATATTTTTAAGCGCGCTTTATTTACCTGTCAGACAAAGTGTACGTATCAGTTGATCACTCAGTCTCTCTTTTTAATAATTTTTTTCTTTTAATATGCCACTACTATTTTTTCAGATTTTACTACTCGAAAAAGAGAATATTTATGTAATTTTTAAATGTATTCATATATACATATAGGTAAATATATGAATATATGTATAAAGAAATTACTTTATCTACGAAGAAATACATGTTTAATAATAAACTATTCTAGAAAATCGATCTCAAATAACACAGTTACCTCCACCATCAATTCACCGTCGGTGTTTTTATAGTGTCAGAAACACTAGAATATCTATGTTTGAGAGAATTTTTACATCGAGTTTTTCTACATGAGGTTTGCTGGTTGAACTCCTTGAAGTTATTGTTGACGTAGGCTGGGTTGTATCACATTCAGATGTAATCATTTCCTACTTAAAAAAGGTCCTCATTACTATCAACTATATCTGTATACATTTCATTCATGAGTTGGGTTGATCCAGATACAATTGCTGTCTACAGATTAATGATTAGAAACAAGTTTCTCATCACCTTCTAACAGATTTATATATTTTGCTAGCATGCATGCCTTAGCATGCTTCTATCGATAGTGACGCGAGAGTCCGACATGTAGTGGTGTTTCAATTAAAAATCTATACTATTAGATTTTACGATTTCGCTCTTTTTATTCTTTTACAAAGTAGATACATATTTATGTATTTCATTTAGCACAGAGTCATAAAATTTCTTTGCTTACAAAATTGTGTGACATTCTTTTAAATTTGCATGCTTAGGCATGCTTTCAATATTTTTCCTGTAAATTTATTTGATACTCATACAGATACAAATATAAAGTAAGATCTGCTTACATTGCATTTTACAATTTATGTATGCTTCAGCATGATTCCAGTTGAAGTCCATATTTATTCAGTAAGTTTGTTTGATACTAATTCATACACATATACATTCTTAAAGATTGGAAATCTAAGTCCAATTTATGTAGTTTATCTATATTTTCTAAAGATTTGATAGCTATAGAAATTAATAGAGTAAAGATCTATTAATATAGCCCATGGGCATATTTTAAAATTTCACTTGCTAGAGCTTTCGAAATAGAAAATGTACAATTTTCACTATAAAAAGTGATAATATTAGGTGTTACTGAATATTACACTGTGTTGTAATTTATTTTGAACACTTAAGTTTTCACAATATTTCATACAGGCCAACAAGTTTAGAAAATTTCCAGTATATTAAGTTAATTATCTTTCTTAAGACCTATCATTCCTTCAAAAATACAAACCAAACTAGATTTTTCCTGTTTAATTTTATTTTTTACTTTCATTAAATTTCAACATTTTGTTCATCTTCAAATTATTATATTTAGCAGCTTTTTCTCATTTGTTGAGTTAACTTTAATCGGAAACATTTAAATAGTGAGATGAACTTTTATATTGTATACGAGTACATTAAGTAATTCTTTGTATATTTCATTTATATGAACCATCATCACATAATTCCTTTGGATGATCTATTAAATCATTCTACTATTGATGCTTTCATATTAAGTAATGTTTAATATTCTACATATGCATGAATTTTCCAGTGTCTATTAAAAAATTCTTTACAATCATCCATTTGTAAGCTTTTTGGTACTCATAACATTTCAAAAATATTTTCCACAGCCTAGGTTTTTTCGAATGCAACTTTTATTTTCAACGGTATTGACCATAGAAACTTTGTGAATGATTCATTTACAGTCTACAATAATCAATAATTTCTATTTTCTGTAGAATAGTTTCCCATTTCACCTAAATCAGCTCCATAAAAGATCAACTATTCCTTTCATTACATATCTACAATACACAAACAATTTTCGAGATTTATTATAGAGTTCGTCTACTAAATTTCTTTTTAAAGACATTGAGTTATTTTAAAGATTTTTTGGAGAGTGTTGTGATCTACTTGATGCACTTTCAGCTATTTATACTATCATGTAGTTCATTTTCCAATCTATAAATTTTATCGTTCAGCTGTTCAATTTGTTTTTTCAAAAGATGATTTGATTTTTAGTATGTATTTTATCAATTTTATAACTATCTTCTATCTCTAATTGTATTTCAGGTTGTACTCTATCAATTTGCATTTTAATATATTCTTGAATTATATTAATTCCTTAAGCTATATTATTAATTTGTCCTATAGTTTGTCGTTTGGAGTTTCCAGAAACAATTTACTGATAACATCATTCTCTGTCAGTGAATGATGATGATGATTAGTAGAAATTATATATTTTATATAGTTTTCAACATCAAATTTCTCATAATATTTCCATGTTTTATTATCAATCATTAAAGAAAATAAAGAAATATTAGGGCCTATATTTAACCATCAACTTGTATTTTATCTTCATTTAGTTTTAGGTTACTATCACCAAACTTTCATTCAAATCTTGATGTGGGCCATAGTTTGTATCTAATTCAATTCTTCCTTCCAAGACTGATAAATGAGTATAAGTGTCTTCAGAATTGGAAGTTTATGAGTAAAAATCATCTTCATCATCCTCATCATCATTCTCAGTATTAGCATCACTAAATAAGATGATATCATCAAATATTGTTCCTTCTGAAAGTTTCTTTGGTGTATTGTCTCTATATTGACTGATGGCTTTAAACTTGTATTATTTTCAGCTTCTATTTTGATTTTACTTTCTTCTTTCTTGCGAATTCTTTCAATATTTCTAGAACTATTTATGAATGCTTTGAGAGGTTCTGTTATAGGTTTAAATGTATCTTTTATTGCTCACATGTATCTATTTCACCAGTTTTTATACTACGAAGCTTTTTCTTCAAGACATTTCTTGTCAACACCAACTGTTTTAAAATTTTCTCATCCATGTTTAATAATAGTAGTAGTAGGGAACTCCCAGTACGGGCGCCGATTAAAATTGTTAAATTGTGGGCTGAAATTGTTAAATTGTGGCTGAAATTGTTAAATTGTGGTTGAAATTGTGAAATTGTGGCTGAAATTGTTAAATTTGGGTAATTAAAATTTGAAAATTTTAAAATTCTTGGAAATTTGATACCTACGAGGGTGGTTCAATAAGTCCGTCCGATTTTTTGTTTACATAAGGAGTTTTTTGTTTACATAAGGAGTTTTTTTATTATTACTACATACGAGGGCGGTTCAGTAAGTCAGGTTTTTTATGACCGTGGGAATTTATATGTATGTATGTTTGTGGGGTGGATTAAGGGGTTTCACAAGATTAATATTTCATAAGTATACATGTATGCCGACTGGAAAATCATGAAAATGATTTTTCCTAATACCAACAGGAAAATCATGAGATGATTTTTCCTAATACCAATAGGGAAATCATGAAATGATTTTTTCTAATGCCTACGGCAATGCATGATTATTTTTTTCAAATGCCGACGGCAAAACATGATTATTTTTCCTAATGCCGAAGGCAATGCATGATTATTTTTTTCAAATGCCGACGGCAATGCATGATTACTATATTTCTTAATGCCGACGGGAAAATTGCCAGTGTTGCCAGACTGTATAAATTTGTTATCGTAATACTATATCAGTAATATCAGAGAAAATAGATTTGATGACTACTAGGCGATTCTCATATGAATCGTGGGAACGTGTATGTGTGATTTCCTCACGCTAATAAATTATTTATCATACCGACATTTTATGATGTAAAATGTTCTCATGTATGTGAACACCCCTAATGCTTGTGTGTGGGTGGTCCAGCTTGATTGTCGCTGGTAAGCATATCTTTTGTTTATTTGTTTAAGAAATATATTTGTATGTATGTATATATGAATGTATAAATGAATATATGTATGTATGCATGTATGAATGTATAAATGAATGTATGCTTGTATGAATGTATAAATGAATGTATAAATGAGCGATCGTGGGAACTTGTGCGTGGAATATTTTGTGCTTGTGTAGAATACATTTATATTTTGCAACGTAGTAATTTTCTTTGACTACGATTATTTTAAAGCACAGGATTTTCAACTAAGTACAGTCATCAGCAGAGAAACAAAAAGTAAAAATTTGCAAGTAAGCAAAAAAGTTAACTTCTCCTTCTACCCACATTCTTCTATTCTCTTTATGTAGTTTGTATTTGAAATAAGAAAACACTTTTACATTTTTTTTATTTTGTAAACATTTATTGTTTAAAATTTTATAAAATTTTATAATAATACATACAGTAATATATTCTTAAGTATAAATATTTTAAAAAGTGAAAAAGTTCATTTAAAACAAGATATTTCTTTGGAGAGTAAAATAGCATTTCTTAATGCGCAAACACCAAAATTATGATAATTACAATAAAAATATTCTGGATACTTGATTTCCATTTGTTTAAAGTTGATGCAGCCTATATCCTCAACGTTAGAAATTTTTCGGTGTAACATTTTTTCCAACCATAGTCTTTTTTCTTCACCTTTTACGTAAATTTTAGAACATCTTACGTTGGCTTTTAAAAAATTGCAAACGCTATGAAATGAAACTGATCCAGCATTCCAGCTTAGGTGATGATAGTTTTTTGTTAACCACTTTGCTTCTCTTTGCTTTTTTATTGATAAGCATTTAAAATCTAATGGTGGTTTTATAATGAAGTTGTTATATTCATAATTGTTGAAAACAATCGCTACTTCTTTTGCGATGAAATCGTTTGAATTAGTTTTGAAACCTTGTACGTCTATGAAAATTATGTTATTTTCCATGTTATTCAATTTATAACACTTTTCGAACTTGTCCTTTGATGGGTATATATTCTATTATACGATCATGAATAAGAATGCAGTAAGCTGATGTCTTTGGTGCAATATTAGTTGCTGTTTCAAATTCTATTTTTATATCAATCGGTCCATTATTGAGTGATTTATTCTGATGACTGACATCTACTACAATAATAGGAGCTTTTGTCTTAAACTCTGATGCAGTTAGAAGCGGTTGAGATTCTTTCATATAGTAGCTTTGTTGGAATCTTAGATACATATCATATAGAATTACATAACGTTCATTTTTGAACTTTATGTTTAGATCATCATACGGGTATGAGACTGAATTTAAATGTACTTTTAAATTAGTCAAATCACAATGAACAAACTTATTTTCTTGTTGAAAAGCAATCAACACAAAATGGGGGCGTTCTCTATTTGCAGCCAGTTTAACATTCCAAATATGGCTAGTTCCTGTGTTTAATTGTGGATTAATATGACAATCCCAACTGCGAAATGCCATGGGTATAGAAGCACCATTTTTAATAATTTTAATCATATTCAGTTTGCTAAGGTCAGATAATTAACCATGAGGTATTCTCCATGAGATGAGTGAAATTTTAAGTTTAGCTTTTTCAGTAGAAACACTCGAGCGTACAGGATCTTCATCGTTCTTATTGCGCAAGAGTATCAATTTATGTTTTCCATTTAATATAACTTTGTTGTAGTCTTCAGCGAATCCTAGAAGCATTTTTAGAGGTACATAGAAATTGAAAAATCCATTTGCAAGAGTGACATCGTCAATTTTGTTTCGTCCAGCATTTTGCAACACATTGCTTTCTGTTGGTGATAGAGAAACCAAGTTTTTTATGATGCTCGTGGCTCCTAAATATCTTGTATGATCAATTTCAATTACATTGAGCTCATAGCGAATTTCATCAAATAGATGTGCTACAAAGTTGTTTTTTAATATAAAGTTCTCCGAAGATGAAGAAGATTTGGAGTTATTATCATCGCAAACGAACCCTCTACATAAATGTATTGAAATTCTGATTTCATCATTATTGTTGTAAGATTGTAAGTATGGTACATATGTATGATAGTCCTTTTTGATTATATTCTAATCAGAGAAAGGTTTATCTAAGACATCTATTATTGAACTCATTTTGTCTTCAATTTAAAATTCAAGGACTTTAGAAAATTTTTATTTGAAGTTGTTAGTGCTTTCTATTGAAGTGATCGCTTTAATGTTGTTGTTGTTACTGCTTTATTTTTCAATATATTTGTGTTGTATATTATCATTATTTAGTTGGCCTTAAATGTATTCGTATTGTAATTTCCTCTCCCCGAAAATTAATTAAATCACCGTGTTGATCAACTACTCGCAGCGTTAGTGAACTTATCTCTCTGGTGTTCACAGGTAAATAGATGAGATTTCTTGGAACCTCATCTATTTTATAGCCTGGAGGCACATTAATCGGAAATTCATGAAGTGTATGCGATTCCGAGTTATTCATATATGTGTTAATAGCGATACTACTTTCAATTCGCAAGAGATTCACTTTAAAAATATTAACTGGAAGATCTGAGTAATAATATTTGTTTGGTGTTAGGATTTTGCTATTGAATCCTAAAAGTTTTCCAATTGTGTTGTCTTTATTAAAATATACAGGATCTTTGGAACTATTCACTTTAACTTGCATTGTATTGTTATTGGCTTCAATAAAAATCTTATTTTCTGGACAGAGTCTTCTGTATTGCTCTTGTATAAAATCTACAATATCATTCAATTCGTAAGATCCAATTGGTGTTTCAATTGTATGTTCCCCTATATGAAACATATTGTTGTAGGTGTCTACATTTGGAATGCTGTTGTATTAATGAAAATCAGTTAGAGCACACTCATATGCACCATGTAATTCAATAGGAGGAAAGTAACTAGTAGATAATTCTGATGAGTTAGAGCTCAGAGTAAGTGTTATTGACATTATAACTGTCTGATTACAATTAAATAAAGTTTAGTACAACATATGGTTTATAAGCATGATTTACATATTTATTTCATTTTCTTATTTTAAAATTAACATTAGTTTCTTAATATTACTGCTATTGTTGTTGATGATGGTATTCAGCTATAATATTTCGTTCTTACTTATCCAAGAATTGTGTTGATTAGAAAATCCCAACCATTTAACGTATGCCTCCTTTCCTTTAGTTTTAAGAACCTTTTCAACTAGATATGTATTTGGATATCTAGTTTTCGAAAGTTCTTCAGTATAGAATCCACCTTTAATAGGATTACCAAGATAATCTTCTAATATGAATGTTGTAGGATTTGTATTTTGAACTCTTGTAATTGTGAAAATTTCTGTAGTCCAATTTGGAGTATAACCTTTTTCAAATGTATGCTTATATTTGCTTATGCGTACATGATCTCCAACATTAAATTTCGACATTTTGTACATCTTCAAATGGCTGTATACTGTATTTAGTAGCTTTTCCTCATTTGTTGAGTTGACTTTAATCGGAGACATTTTAATGGTGCGATGAACTTTTCTATTGTATGCATTAATTAAATCTTTGTATATATCAATCCACTTATATGAACCATTAAAGCTAAATTCTTTCCACATCATTCCTTTCAATGTTCTGTTAAATCGTTCTACTATTGATGCTTTCATACTGCTATATGTTGAGTAGTGATTAATGTTATATTTATCCATTAATTTTCCAAAGTGTTTGTTGAAAAATTCTTTACCATCATCTGTTTGTAAGTTTTTTGGTACTCGTCCTAATTCAAAAATATTTTCCATCGCCTTGGTTGTTTCGAGTGCAGTTTTAGTTTTTAGTGGTACTACCCATGCAAATTTTGAAAATGTGTCAATTACAGTTAACAAAAATCGATAATTTCTGTTTTCTCTAGAATAGATCCCCATTTCAACTAAATCAGCTTGCCAAAGATCATCTATTCCTTTCATTACAACTCTCCGACGCATAAAAACTTTTCGAGCTTGCTTATGCAGTTCGTTTACTAAATTTCTTTTTGAAGACATTAAGTTGTTTTACAGATTTTTTGGAGAGTGTTGTGATCTACTTGACGGACTTTCAGCTATTGATACAAACATGTAATTTTCCAATCTATAAATTTTCTCATTAAGCTGTTCAATTTGTTCTTCAAAGGATGTTTTAATTTGTAGAATGTCTTTTTGAATTTTATAATTTTCTTCTATATCTAATTTTATATCGCGTTGTAGCTCCTCAATTTGCATTTGAATATCTTCTTGAATTATAGTATTATCTTCCTTAAAGTATGTTAATAATTTCTCTTCTAATTTTTCGATTTGAGTTTGCAGAAACAATTTATTGATAACATCGTTTTCCTCCAGAGCTTTTGCAACATTTTTGATTCTTTTTTTTTGGACATCAATGTTGTTGTTCGTATCCATAAAGAACCCCAGCAGTTTAGGTGCATTTTTCAAAGAAATTATGCTGCTAGTATCGTTTAAATAGTGTCCAAATTTATCAACAGACATGCTTTATATACTTTATTAAAGTTAATGTATTATATTTGCTTCACGTAGTTCTTCAATAATTGATACAATCTCGTTATTGTGATTAGTATGACCTGCAGCTTGTGATGCAAGCAGTAGTCGAAGACGATCTACTAACTCATTTGGATCGTCCCAGTATATATAGTTTGGCTTATGAACGTTAAATTCCATCATTCCATCACCTAAATAACTACCTTTTGACTTAGATCCTGTTGATTCGTTTAAATTCTTCTGGTTTTTCTCGTCAATAAATTTCTTAATAATATGTTTGTATTTATATCCTCTAGTACCCTTAATTTGACCATCAGGTTTATAGTCCCTTCTATATGCATTAGTAGTAATTAAAATCTTTTTATAGATTTCGAGTTCAAATTTATCATAATTTTTTGGTATTTTATGAAACATTAGAGGAAATAGTCCTGGTGTTAGAGCCCATATTTGACCACCAACTTGTATTTTATCTTCATTAAGTTTGAGGTTACTATCACCAAATTTCCATTCATTATTGAAATCTTTATGTGGACCATAGTTTGTATCTAATTCATTTCTTCCTTCCAAGGCTGATAAGTCAGTATAAGTATCTTCTGTATTGGAAGTCTGTGAGTAAAAATCATCTTCATCATCGTCATCATTCACAGTATTAGAATCATTAAATAAGATGGTATTATCGAATATTGTTCCTTCTGCTAGTTTCTTTGGTGTACTTGTCTCTATCTTGACTGATGTTTTTTCAGGTTTAAAACTTGTATTATTTTCAACTTCTGTCTTCATTTTACTTTCTTCTTTTATGGGAATTCTTTTAATATTTTTAGAACTATTTATGAATTCTTTGAGTGGTTCTGTTATAGGTTTAAATGTATCTCTTAGTTGTTCACGTGTATCTATTTCACCAGTTTTTATACTACGAAGCTTTTTCTTCAAGACATTTCTTGTCAACACCAACTGTTTTAAAATTTTCTCATCCATGTTTAATAATAGTAAATAAGAGGTATCAGCTATTAGATCAGGTATCAGCTATTAGATCAGGTATTAGCTTATCAGGACCTGGTCTGGTTTTCAGATCAGCTTATCAGGACCTGATCTGGTTTTCAGATCAGCTTATCAGGACCTGATCTGGTTTTCAGATCAGCTTATCAGGACCTGATCTGGTTTTCAGATCAGCTTATTAGGACCTGATCTGGTTTTCAGATCAGCTTATCAGGACCTGATCTGGTTTTCAGATCAGCTTATTAGGACCTGATCTGGTTTTCAGATCAGCTTATTAGGACCTGGTCTGGTTTTCAGATCAGCTTATCAGGACCTGGTCTGGTTTTCAGATCAGCTTATCAGGACCTGGTCTGGTTTTCAGATCAGCTTATCAGGTATCAGATGAGGTTATATCAAATAGATGTATCAAGTTTAAAGTTAGATTAATAACTAGAGGTAATTTTTATGAGTAGTTGCTTATATAGTTATGAAATAGTCAAATTGCTTTCTGTAGCGACCATCGTTTAATTCGTTATCTCTGCTTATCATCAAAAATCCATATTTATCCTTCCAACATTCTCGACAAATTTCTTGAAACTTTTCATAGCTCATATCGCTGGCAACATGATCCTTATAAACATGCTTCATATTTGTCTGATCTTGCTTAAACATTATAATAACATTTGCATTGTCTCTTATTAAATGCTTGGGAATTCTGGTATATGTTTGACACAGGTAGAATGAATCAACATCCCTATGTCGCCCCATACAAAAATATGTACGTATATTATTCTGCTTTTCACATGCAACATCATCAAATATCATAATTGAATTAGTTTTAGCTTCGTCAGGTGGAATAACTGATTCATTATCGGTGAATGTATAATACCCCATACCTTTAATTGGTGAAATTAGTTTCTTTAGGTATTCATATTTAAGTTGGTAGAGAGATTTTGAGTATAAATAGATGTTTTCAAACTTGAGTCCATTAGGACTTTCTAGCAAGCCAATCATAACATTAGTCTTTCCACAATTTGATGGTCCCACTATTAGAGCACGAATAGAATTTGGTAAGAGAGGACTATGCTTTATTTTTGAACTGATGTTCGCTGAATCATCAATATTACGAACTAAAATATTTTTATGTTGTTTTACTAACTGCATTTTTGTAACTAAATGCATTTCATATATATTACCTCTTATATAGGAAAAATTAGATAATATGGTTATACGATATCAGAAAACTTTTAGTCATAAAAACACCGTCGTTGGAGGAGGTCTAGTAGACAAAATAATAAACTCTCTACCTGTTGAACTTCATCTACCTGGATATCAGTACTGTGGACCTGGAACAAAACTACAAAAACGTTTAAATCGAGGTGATAAAGGAATTAATTTATTGGACTCTGCGTGTAAAAATCACGATATTGCTTATTCCAAAAATAAGGATTTAAGTAGCAGACATAAAGCTGATAAAATACTTGAAAACTCCGCTTGGGATCGAGTTTTATCAAAAGATAGTAGTCTTGCTGAAAAATCATTTGCATATATGGTTACTAACGCAATGAAAGCCAAAACAAAATTTGGTATGGGTGTGGAGAAAAAGAAAAATGTAAAAAAGAACAAACTAAATGTTAAAACACTATTTAGAACATCAGTTAGAGCTGCAACAAAAATACTAAAAAAAGAAAAACCATTAGATATTAACTCAGCTATTAAAATTGCACGAAAAACTATTAACAAGTCATTAAAAGGAAGAAAATCTCAAATTATAGTACCACGTGTGATACGTGTCCCAAAAATTGGTGGTTTTTTACCTCTAATACCGATTTTAACTGCTCTGGGTGCAATTGGTAGTCTAACAACTGGAGGTGCTGCCATAGCTAAAGCTGTAGATGCAACAAAAATTGCTAAAAATCAACTTGATGAAGCAACTAGACATAATAGAGCGATGGAATCTATAGCAGTTGGAAAAGGACTTTACTTAAAACCATATAAAAAGGGTTATGGTTTAGTTCATAAAGAGGAATCAAAGAACTCTTAGAGATGCTGCCCAACAGACCACTTTCTGATGTGGACCTAAACCGTTTCTCTATAAATATTCCATATTTTAGAGGTGTTTTCATGTTGAATACTCTACCAAAACGATCAAAGAAAATAGAATGTGGAATAATCAATTTAGATGTATCAACAGGACCTGGTACACATTGGGTAGCATATTATAAAAACAGCAATGAAAAAGAATATTTCGACAGCTTTGGAAACTTACAACCTCCTTCAGAAGTAGTCAAATATCTTGGTACAAATATAAAATACAACTACAATCAACATCAGAATTTTAATACATTTACCTGTGGACATTTATGTCTTAAATTTCTTTATGAAATAACTGAAAATATTAAATAAAAACACAAACATTTATATTTTACAAAACTCTTTAATGTCTTTTTATTTATAATTTAATACAGAATTAATGTATTTTATTGCCAAATAGGATACTGTGAATTTTGAATCAAAAATTCACTCAGCTCACTCTCAAGGATTAAGTTTTGTTCACCTTCTCTGCTTAAGTGATATGATCCGCTCGAGAGATCCTTAATTTCATCATCGGTTAAACTGTTGTATCGTTTAGGCAGGAACATAATGTTGTTTTCCAATTCAACTTTTAGTGTGGGTCCATATTTGGTTGTTACACGTTTTACATTTTGAATATTGTATTTAATTGATGTCTCAAGCTCCTTTATATGAATTAATGTTTTGTTTTTCAGAGAATTAAATCTTGATGTTAGATTTTTGGTGGAGTCCATTTTTTTTATTTAGTTCTTATCACTTTGAATGTTTAATTGAAAATGAACTGAAAAGTATTGGTAATGACTTCAAGAAGGCTAATCGAAAATATTTATGGTGAATAAGTGGGGTATAGTGATAGAGAGAAAGAGATAGTTATCGAGAGAGAAAAGGTATAAAGAGAGAGAGAGAGAGAGGGTTAAAAAGAAGTATGGAATAGAGATGCTAGTATAGATATTTTAAAGATCAGGAGATGTTGCTTTAAAAATTTAGGGAGCAAATTAGTATCAAAGGAATCTTCAAACAATCGTCATCATTCATTTATCAGCAAATAAAATGAGCCAAATTAGACGTACTCTAAACCAATTTCTAACAGATTTTGAAAGCTTCTGGTTATATGATCATTGGGAGATGATCAAATTCTTTCAAAATATGCTGGAGGAAAATGAACAATATGGCGTCATGGAAGACGAAGACAACACAGAAGGGCATTTTGCAAACTGCCCATGGTACGATCCGAAGTGTGAGGAAGGACCTGATACTTGTAGATGTACAATATATTTTTTACGGAAAAGTATATTAGAACATCTAATAATTGGATACTATGAAATGTTTCCATCATTATAAATAAAATATTTAAGAAATTAAATTAAATGGTATTATTAACAGAAATAAAATAAAATTGTATTATTAAAATATTCCTTGTTTTGCATTATTTTTTTCAAAAGAAAAATTAGGAATCATCTGTTCGAATATAAAATAACAGAAACTTGTAAGTAGTGAAAAATATAAGGACTTATCCGATTATCTCTTTATAAAAATATCTAATGGAATTTCACAATATTGTGAAATTCAATTTCTCTTGTAGAGAACCTCTCAAAGAAAACAAGATTGTGCATGTTTAATTTATGTGAAGACAAGACTGTACATGTTTAAGCAATATGAAAACAAGAATTTACAAATAAGCAAAAACAAAAACTGTTTGATCCAACGAAGTAAAGCCAATAAAGAAATAAACACCATTTCATTCTTTTTTCAATATTTTATTTCAAATTTTTTCTTCAAAATTCATATAGATATGTACAATAATTTTTCTTAAAAATAAATAGGATTTTATTTACAATAATTTTTCTTATTAAATAAATATGATTTTATATACAACAATTTTTCTTAATGAATATGATTTTATTTACAATTTAAAAATTAACTAAAAATTACTTAATTTTAACAATTTTCTTGCATTCTAGCAATCTCATCTAGCAACATATCAAGTTCGTATTCGGGGTTAGTTTCCTTAATACGAAAATGATACCATGCATATGTATTAATGTTATTTGATCTAATTTTTCTCTTATCGTCTCCATAACTTAAGACTACCTTATTTAGTTGACTAGTATATATCTGATGTAGCTTAGATTTAAATGTTAACATATTATCATACACATTAGTCTTATTAAATAAACAATTTTTATAAGTAGCTAAACTATATTTATCTAATATGGCTCTCTTTACCCCCTTCGATTTTTTAACGTCATTTTGATTTTGTACACTGAATGAGTACATTTTTGATCGCAGCCCAACAAATTCTGTCATTATTTTACCGCAATTTTCATCCTTCATCATACCAATGACTTTTTTATTTACTAGTGGAAAATTATAAATATTGTCTGTAGGATAGTCCGATGTATCAAATTGTTCTTGTATGTCATTTTTGATGTCAGCGTAAAAGTCGTCCGTTTTTATTGAATATATAAAAGAGTCCGTGTCCATATAGTTCAATGAGAGTTTTGTCTTAAACTTAGGTTGCATGTACCCGTAATGGAAATTATACATTTTCCATTTGGACAGCTCGAGTACACAAAATCCTAAGTAAATTGGTTTATTGTAGCAGGTTTTGACTCTAGTCATTTCGATTGCTACTAGATCTTCGGAAAATATAGATAACCTATGAAAATTTGGTTTTTATATCCAATCTTGGGCCCCCAAACGATTACAATTCGTTATCTCCCAACTATTAACAATTTTAACATCTCTCCTCTTATCCACATTTTCCATGGTTTTACCATACACTGCATTATTAAGTAGTTTGAAAAAGTTTTTTTCAAAAGCATTTTTAGCAGTGGCCCTTTGTCTGGTATTTAGGTCAATATAGCCTTTTAACCATGGAGATTGTTTAAATGCTAGAATACGATGAGTTTTCTTTAAAACTAAGCCATATTCTAAGCACTGTTTAAGAACTCTAAAGTGTATCACGTATGATTGCTTTGTAGAGAAATCGGTTATCAACTTGCTATACTTCGCTTGCATAACTTTTTTATTTTCAGCGCAAAAAGGAAGGTTATTATGCAAGTCGTGTAAATGAGAGGGATAATCCAACGTGACCTCATATACATAACCGTCTGTTCCATTGTCAGCTATGCTGTTTGGGTCCAGATTCAGCTCGTTTTGCGATAACCTTCTGAACCCACCATGAGGAAGATATTCCGACATCGCCCAACCATACAAATTGTTAGCGTCTAAATAGACGAGAAATTCTGAGGGCTTCTCTTTATCGAAATCTTCCAAATATTTGTTATTCGCTTTCGAATATCTTTGACTACACTGTAAGTAGTAGGGAAATGGGGATTCGGCCCCAATTAAAATTGTTAAATTGTGGCTGAAATTGTTAAATTGTGGGCTGAAATTGTTAAATTGTGGCTGAAATTGTTAAATTTTGGCTGAAATTTTAAAATTCTTGGAAATTTGTGAAATTTGATACCTATGTGTGTGTGTGTGTGTGTGTGTGTTTTCGGCGGCGCTGTGATGTTTTTGTTTACATTAGGAGTTTTTTGTTTATATTAACTTTTTTTATTTATATTAAGTATATGTATGTATGTATGTATGACCGTGGGAACTTGTGCGTGGAATATTTTGTGGGAATACATTAAGGGGGTTTATAGCTTTAAGATTTTTATATTTGTATGATTTTTCCTAATACCGACGGGAAAACATCTTTATTTTTTCTAATGCCGACGGGAAAGTTATGATTGTTGTTAGACTGTGGAAATTTGTTGATGTCCGTGATTTGGGCAGGTGAGGTTTTTGTAACATGTAACCGTGGGAATTTGCGGGTGTATCTTTAAGGCAGCCTGTGTTTGGTGGGGGCGGGTGTTGTTGTAATATGTATCCGTGGGAATTTGTGTGCGGAATATTTTGTAGGAATACAATAAGGGGTTTATAGGTTTGAGGCTTTTATATGTGTATGATTTCCTGATGCCAACGGGAAAACATGTTTATTTTTTTCAAATGCCGACGGGAAAACATGTTTAGTTTTTTCAAATGCCGACGGGAAAATCATAGAAATGATTTTTCCTAATGCCGACGGAAAATTTGAGGGTATGTCTAGCTGTAGGAATTGAAGTCTGGCTGTGATTGGTGGAGGGTGGGGTGTGTCTAGATTGTGAGACCTTAAGGCTGACCGTGATTTGGGTAGGTGAGGGTGTTTTGTAATATCCAACCATGAGAATTCGGTGACGTATATGCTTGTTGGAATTTAAATCAAGCTGGGCTTCGTGGGGAGCGGGATGTATTTGAGGTAGATCGACTGGTGGAGGGCGGGGAGTTGTTGTAATATGTATCCGTGGGAATCTGTGTACATGTATGTATGTATATATGTATGTCTGTAAGAGTTTAAGGCTGTCTGTGATTTATCAAAGGTGAGGTGAGAGTGTTCATGTAATACGTATCCGTGGGAATCTGTGTATATGTATGTTCGTAGGAGTTTAAGACTGATTGTGATTTGAGGTGGGGGAGGGTCTTGTTGTGATAGATAGATAGAATGTGCTTATGTGTGTATGTGTATGTATGTATTTATATATAGCAGTTTAAGTCTGTCCTTGATTTGAGGTAGGCGGGGGGGTGTTATTGTAATATGTATCTATAGGAATTTGGTAGTTTATATGTTTGTAGAAATTTTTGTGTATGTATGTCTGTAGAAGTTTAAGGCTGATCGTGATTACGATTGTTGAGATTGATCGATTGTATGTGACCTTGAGAATTTGTGTATATATATCTGTAGGAAATTTAAGGCTTATTGTGATTTGTGAGGGGCGAAGTGTTCATGTAATATATAACCGCGCAATTTGTGTGTATATATGTAGGAGTTTAAGGCTGATCATGATTAATGAGAGGTGAGGTGAAGGTGTTCTTGTATATGTATACGTATCTGTGTGCATGTATGTATGTCTATATGAGTTTAAGGCTGATCGTGATTTAGGTTGTGAGATTGATAGATTGTATGTTACCTTGAGATTTTGTGTATATATATCTGTAAGAACTTTAGGCTGACTGTGATTTGTGAGGGGAGGGGCGTTGTTGAAATAGGTTTAATTTTTCGTAGATGAATTTTAGTATGTGTGTGTGTGTATGTGATTTTCTCACCCTAGTATTTATATGTACGTTGAAATAAATTATTCAACGTACATATATTATTATTATTATCATATGAACATTTTTTGCTAGAAAATATTATCATATATCTGACCTTCCCTAATCCTAGTATGTTTTTCATATTGGAGGATGAGATTGCTTTATATTTTATCAAGCTTAAATTTGTCCAGTGTTAAAGTCTGTCGGTCAGAAATTTGTTTATATTTGTATAAATATTAATTTCAGATTTTGCAAAATTCTTGCGTACGATCGTGGTGATTTTGTGTATGTGTATGTGTGTATGCGCGATAGAGTTTGACTGGTCTGTGATAAGTTTGTTTATTTAAGTACATTTGTCTTCTTCGACTTTCGTCTTCAAGCGTCAATAGCTTGGAGAACGGTGTGTATGTTTCCATGATGTAGATATGTAAGTGTGATTGTTAAAATCCAATAAATACTTGAGCATGGGTAAGAAATTTGATAATATGTGTACATATGTACATATGGATCTACAAATTGATTTTATGTATGTATGTATGTACATACAAATAAGTCTTGGGCTCCCTGTTTAAATACATTTTTTTTTGTCATGTGCTGTTGTTGCTGTTGTAAATATTCGCGTGGTCTTTTGTGTATAGATGTGAAATATCTCGGTAGTTTTTTTATTTGAAATTAAAAAAACGTTGTTTTAATTTTTAGATGTATTTACTTAAAAGTTTGTGAGGAGTTTCTGCTTTAAGTAAAATTGAATTCCTCTCTAGTTGTAGTAACTATAGTATAAATATTTAATATTTTTTATTTCCATTTGTTTAAAGTTGATGTAGCCTATATAGTCAACGTTAGAAATTTTTCGTTGTAAAATTTTTTCCAACTATCATCTTTTTTCTTCACCTTTTTCATATATTTAAACATCTTGCATTGGCTTTAAAAAATGACAAACGCTTTGAAATGAAACTGATCCAGCAGTCCAGCTTAGGTGATGATAGTTTTTTGTTAACCACTTTGCTTCTCTTTCCTTTTTTATTGATAAGCATTTAAAATCAAATGGCGGTTTTATAATGAAATTGTTATACTCATTATTGTTAAAAAAAATCGAAACCTTACTCATCTATTAAAACCATTTTTTCATTCATATTACTTAATTTATAAGACTTTCAGGACTTTCTATTATTCGATCATCAGTAAAAATGCAGTAGCTGAGGTCCTTGCTTACTGTTTCATATTAAATTTCTATATCAATTGGGCCGCTATTGAATAAAAGGAACTTTTATCTTAAACTTTAGTGCATTTGGAAGTGCTTGAGATTCTTTCATATAATAGCTTTGTTGGAATCTTAGATACGAGTACATATAATATAGAATTGCATAACGTTTATTTTTAATTTTTATGTTAAGATCATTATCATTTGGATATGTGTTTTTAAATTAGTTAAATCATAATGAGGAAACTTGTTTTCTTCTTGAATAGCGATCAACAGAAAACGAAATCGTTTTCTTACAATTTAGGTCTGGTATCTCAACGGTTCCTCTAGTATATAAGATGACTTTCTATGTCAACATATCTCTCTACTCTTTGTCAGCGTTAAGGGACAATTAAATGTTAAAATTTTAACTCCTCAAATTGTGTTACTTCATACTGATAATATGTTTTCATTAATAAGGTATATGTTTATATTATGAAGGTTACTCGCCTATGGCTTTTATTTGATGTTCTAGATGATTTTTTTTTCTCATTTTATTAAAGTTCAGCGTATTGTGCATATATTTCTGATATTTTTAAGCGCGCTTTATTTACCTGTCAGACAAAGTGTACGTATCAGTTGATCACTCAGTCTCTCTTTTTAATAATTTTTTTCTTTTAATATGCCACTACTATTTTTTCAGATTTTACTACTTGAAAAAGAGAATATTTATGTAATTTTTAAATGTATTCATATATACATATAGGTAAATATATGTATATATGTATAGAGAAATTACTTTATCTAGAAAATCGATCTCAAATAACGCAGTTACCTCCACCATCAATTCACCGTCGGTGTTTTTATAGTGTCAGAAACACTAGAATATCTATGTTTGAGAGAATTTTTACATCGAGTTTTTCTACATGAGGTTTGCTGGTTGACATCCTTGAAGTTATTGTTGACGTAGGCTGGGTTGTATCACATTCAGATGTAATCATTTCCTACTTAAAAAAGGTCCTCATTACTATCAACTATATCTGTATACATTTCGTCCATGAGTTGGGTTGATCCAGATACAATTGCTGTCTACAGATTAATGATTAGAAACAAGTTTCTCATCACCTTCTAACAGATTTATATATTTTGCTAGCATGCATGCCTTAGCATGCTTCTATCGATAGTGACGCGAGAGTCCGACATGTAGTGGTGTTTCAATTAAAAATCTATACTATTAGATTTTACGATTTCGCTCTTTTTATTCTTTTACAAAGTAGATACATATTTATGTATTTCATTTAGCACAGAGTCACAAAATTTCTTGGCTTACAAAATTGTGTGACATTCTTTTAAATTTGCATGCTTAGGCATGCTTTCAATATTTTTTCTGTAAATTTATTTGATACTCATACAGATACAGATATAAAGTAAGATCTGCTTACATTGCATTTTACAATTTATGTATGCTTCAGCATGATTCCAGTTGAAGTCCATATTTATTCAGTAAGTTTGTTTGATACTAATTCATACACATATACATTCTTAAAGATTGGAAATCTAAGTCCAATTTATGTAGTTTATCTATATTTTCTAAAGATTTGATAGCTATAGAAATTAATAGAGTAAAGATCTATTATAATAGCCCATGGGCATATTTTAAAATTTCGCTTGCTAGAGCTTTCGAAATGGAAAATGTACAATTTTCACTATAAAAAGTGATAATATTAGGTGTTACTGAATATTACACTGTGTTGTAATTTATTTTGAACACTTAAGTTTTCACAATATTTCATACAGGCCAACAAGTTTAGAGAATTTCCAGTATATTAAGTTAATTATCTTTCTTAAGACCTATCATTCCTTCAAAAATACAAACCAAACTAGATTTTTCCTGTTTAATTTTATTTTTTACTTGCATTAAATTTCAACATTTTGTTCATCTTCAAATTATTATATTTAGCAGCTTTTTCTCATTTGTTGAGTTAACTTTAATCGGAAACATTTAAATAGTGAGATGAACTTTTATATTGTATGCGAGTACATTAAGTAATTCTTTGTATATTTCAATACACTTGTATGAACCATCATCACATAATTCCTTTGGATGATCTATTAAATCATTCTACTATTGATGCTTTCATATTAAGTAATGTTTAATATTCTACATATGCATGAATTTTCCAGTGTCTATTAAAAAATTCTTTACAATCATCCATTTGTAAGCTTTTTGGTACTCATAACATTTCAAAAATATTTTCCACAGCCTAGGTTTTTTCGAATGCAACTTTTATTTTCAACGGTATTGACCATAGAAACTTTGTGAATGAATCATTTACAGTCTACAATAATCAATAATTTCTATTTTCTGTAGAATAGTTTCCCATTTCACCTAAATCAGCTCTATAAAAGATCAACTATTCCTTTCATTACATATCTACAATGCACAAAAAATTTTCGAGATTTATTATAGAGTTCGTCTACTAAATTTCTTTTTAAAGACATTGAGTTATTTTAAAGATTTTTTGGAGAGTGTTGTGATCTACTTGATGCACTTTCAGCTATTTATACTATCATGTAGTTCATTTTCCAATCTATAAATTTTATCGTTCAGCTGTTCAATTTGTTTTTTCAAAAGATGATTTGATTTTTAGTATGTATTTTATCAATTTTATAACTATCTTCTATCTCTAATTGTATTTCACGTTGTACTCTATCAATTTGCATTTTAATATATTCTTGAATTATATTAATTCCTTAAGCTATATTATTAATTTGTCCTATAGTTTATCGTTTGGAGTTTCCAGAAACAATTTACTGATAACATCATTCTCTGTCAGTGAATGATGATGATGATTAGTAGAAATTATATATTTTATATAGTTTTCAACATCAAATTTTTCATAGTATTTCCATGTTTTATTATCAATCATTAAAGAAAATAAAGCTACTATTAGGGCCTATATTTGACCATCAACTTGTATTTTTCATTTAGTTTTAGGTTACTATCACCAAACTTTCATTCATTATTCAAATCTTGATGTGGGCCATAGTTTGTATCTAATTCAATTCTTCCTTCCAAGACTGATAAATGAGTATAAGTGTCTTCAGAATTGGAATTCTATGAGTAAAAATCATCTTCATCATCCTTATCATCATTCTCAGTATTAGCATCATTAAATAAGATGATATCATCAAATATTGTTCCTTCTGAAAGTTTCTTTGGTGTACTTGTCTCTATATTGACTGATGGCTTTAAACTTGTATTATTTTCAGCTTCTATCTTGATTTTACTTTCTTCTTTCTTGCGAATTCTTTCAATATTTCTAGAACTATTTATGAATTCTTTGAGAGGTTCTGTTATAGGTTTAAATGTATCTTTTATTGCTCACATGTATCTATTTCACCAGTTTTTATACTACGAAGCTTTTTCTTCAAGACATTTCTTGTCAACACCAACTGTTTTAAAATTTTCTCATCCATGTTTAATAATAGTAAATAACAGGTATCAGCTATTAGATCAGGTATGAGCTATCAGATCAGGTTATCAGGTAACTGGTCTGGTTTTCAGATCAGCTTATCAGGACCTGGTCTGTTTTTCAGATCAGCTTATCATGACCTGGTCTGGTTTTCAGATCAGCTTATCAGGACCTGATCTGGTTTTCAGATCAGCTTAATAGGACCTGGTCTGGTTTTCAGATCAGCTTATCAGGACCTGGTCTGGTTTTCAGATCAGCTTATTAGGACCTGGTCTGGTTTTCAGATCAGCTTAATAGGACCTGGTCTGGTTTTCAGATCAGCTTATCAGGACCTGGTTTGGTTTTCAGATCAGCTTTTCAGGACCTGGTCTGGTTTTCAGATCAGCTTATCAGGACCTGGTATGGTTTTCAGATCAGCTTATCTGATTCAGATTGGGTTATCAGTTTACAAGTAGCTGCCCATTTATAACATTTAGATGAATGCAGTTTAAGGTCAGATGAAAAACGAAAAAGTAAACTTTTATGTAGTCAAATTCTCTTTTTTTCTATAACGATCATCGTTCAATTCAATATCGTTGCTTATAATCAAAATCCATATTTATCCTCCCAACATGCTTTATATTTGTCTCATCTTACTTAAAAATTATAATTAATTTATGATTATCTAGTATCAAATGTTTGGTGATTCTGGTATAAGTTTGACATCAGCAGAATGCATCAACATTCTTATCTCACTCCATACAAAAATATGTTTCTCACATCTAACATCGTTAAATATCATATCGGAATTACTTTTAGCTTTGTTAGGAGAAATAACAGATTCAGTATCTGTAAATGTGTATTATCCCATTCCTTTAATTATGAAATTATGTAATATCTTTAAGTATCCATATTTGGGTTGATAGATAGATTTTGAGTATTAATATGTAGATGTTTTAAAATTTTAGTTCATTAGGACTTTCTAGCAAGCCAATCATAACATATTATTTTTTATTTTATTTTTTTTACAATTTGACAGACCAACTATTTTTGCGAAAATAAAATTTGATAGAGGGGGAACTATGACTTGTTTTTGAACTAACGTTTGATGAATCATCAAAATTTTGTACCATCCTATTTTTAGATTGTTTCACTAACCACATTTGTGTAACTAAATGCATTTTATAAATATTATCTCTTATTAAAAAAATAAAATAATACAGCTATACGATATCAGAAAATATTTTCTGAAATCGTGTAGATGTATTATTTTATTTTTTTAATAAGAGATAATGATGTATACTCACATTCAAAACAACATAAAACTATCATTTGTTTTGATTATGAGTATACGTCAATATTTTTGAAATTCAATTAGTTACACAAATGTGGTTAGTGAAACAAAGTATATTTTAACAGCCTTATTTATAAAAATTATTAAGACTTTATAAAGGCTTTTTTAGAAAAATTTTTCTATGAAAATTTGTCTAAAAAAACCTTTATAAAGTCTTAATAATTTTTATAAATAAGACTCTAAGAGTTTAAAATCAGTATTTTTTATGATAATACTGGTTTTAAACTCTTAAAATATACTTTGTTTTGACTATGAGTAGGGACCATTATCTCTTATATAGGAAAAATAAAATAATATAGCTATACGATACCAGAAAATATTTTCTGATGTCGTATAGCTGTATTATTTTATTTTTCCAATATAAGAGACAATATTTATGAAACTCATTTCATAAATATTGGTGCATACTCATAGTCATAACAACTTAAAAATAGGATGGTACAAAATTTTGAAATGAGAAAAAGCTGCTAAATATAATAATTTGAAGATGAACAAAATGTTGAAATTTAATGAAAGTAAAAAATAAAATTAAACAGGAAAAATCTAGTTTGGTTTGTATTTTTGAAGGAATGATAGGTCTTAAGAAAGATAATTAACTTAATATACTGGAAATTCGCTAAACTTGTTGGCCTGTATGAAATATTGTGAAAACTTAAGTGTTCAAAATAAATTACAACACAGCGTAATATTCAGTAACACCTAATATTATCACTTTTTATAGTGAAAATTGTACATTTTCCATTTCGAAAGCTTTAGCAAGCGAAATTTTAAAATATGCCCATGGGCTATTATAATAGATATTTACTCTATTCATTTCTATAGCTATCAAATCTTTAGAAAATATAGATAAACTACATAAATTGGACTTAGATTTCCAATCTTTAAGAATGTATATGTGTATGAATTAATATCAAACAAACTTACTGAATAAATAAATATGGACTTCAACTGGAATCATGTTGAAGCATACATAAATTGTAAAATGCAATGTAAGCAGATCTTACTTTATATCTGTATCTGTATGAGTATCAAATAAATTTACAGAAAAAATATTGAAAGCATGCCTAAGCATGCAAATTTAAAAGAATGTCACACAATTTTGTAAGCAAAGAAATTTTATGACTCTGTGCTAAATGAAATACATAAATATGTATCTACTTTGTAAAAGAATAAAAAGAGCGAAATCGTAAAATCTAATAGTATAGATTTTTAATTGAAACACCACTACATGTCGGACTCTCGCGTCACTATCGATAGAAGCATGCTAAGGCATGCATGCTAGCAAAATATATAAATCTGTTAGAAGGTGATGAGAAACTTGTTTCTAATCATTAATCTGTAGACAGCAATTGTATCTGGATCAACCCAACTCATGGACGAAATGTATACAGATATAGTTGATAGTAATGAGGACCTTTTTTAAGTAGGAAATGATTACATCTGAATGTGATACAACCCAGCCTACGTCAACAATAACTTCAAGGATGTCAACCAGCAAACCTCATGTAGAAAAACTCGATGTAAAAATTCTCTCAAACATAGATATTCTAGTGTTTCTGACACTATAAAAACACCGACGGTGAATTGATGGTGGAGGTAACTGCGTTATTTGAGATCGATTTTCTAGAATAGTTGATTATTAAACATGTATTTCTTTGCAGATAAAGTAATTTCTCTATACATATATACATATATTTACCTATATGTATATATGAATACATTTAAAAATTACATAAATATTCTCTTTTTCAAGTAGTAAAATCTGAAAAAATAGTAGTGGCATATTAAAAGAAAAAAATTATTAAAAAGAGAGACTGAGTGATCAACTGATAGGTACACTTTGTCTGACAGGTAAATAAAGCGCGCTTAAAAATATCAGAAATATATGCACAATACGCTGAACTTTAATAAAATGAGAAAAAAAAATCATCTAGAACATCAAATAAAAGCCATAGGCGAGTAACCTTCATAATATAAACATATACCTTATTAATGAAAACTTATTATCAGTATGAAGTAACACAATTTGAGGAGTTAAAATTTTAACATTTAATTGTCCCTTAACGCTGACAAAGAGTAGAGAGATATGTTGACATAGAAAGTCATCTTATATACTAGAGGAACCGTTGAGATACCAGACCTAAATTGTAAGAAAACGATTTCGTTTTCTGTTGATCGCTATTCAAGAAGAAAACAAGTTTCCTCATTATGATTTAACTAATTTAAAAGTACATATCCAAATGATAATGATCTTAACATAAAAATTAAAAATAAACGTTATGCAATTCTATATTATATGTACTCGTATCTAAGATTCCAACAAAGCTATTATATGAAAGAATCTCAAGCACTTCCAAATGCACTAAAGTTTAAGATAAAAGTTCCTTTTATTCAATAGCGGCCCAATTGATATAGAAATTTAATATGAAACAGTAAGCAAGGACCTCAGCTACTGCATGTTTACTGATGATCGAATAATAGAAAGTCCTTAAAGTCTTATAAATTAAGTAATATGAATGAAAAAATGGTTTTAATAGATGAGTAAGGTTTCGAGTTTTTTTTTAACAATAATGAGTATAACAATTTCATTATAAAACCGCCATTTGATTTTAAATGCTTATCAATAAAAAAGGAAAGAGAAGCAAAGTGGTTAACAAAAAACTATCATCACCTAAGCTGGACTGCTGGATCAGTTTCATTTCAAAGCGTTTGTCATTTTTTAAAGCCAATGCAAGATGTTTAAATATATGAAAAAGGTGAAGAAAAAAGATGATAGTTGGAAAAAATTTTACAACGAAAAATTTCTAACGTTGACTATATAGGCTACATCAACTTTAAACAAATGGAAATAAAAAATATTAAATATTTATACTATAGTTACTACAACTAGAGAGGAATTCAATTTTACTTAAAGCAGAAACTCCTCACAAACTTTTAAGTAAATACATCTAAAAATTAAAACAACGTTTTTTTAATTTCAAATAAAAAAACTACCGAGATATTTCACATCTATACACAAAAGACCACGCGAATATTTACAACAGCAACAACAGCACATGACAAAAAAAAATGTATTTAAACAGGGAGCCCAAGACTTATTTGTATGTACATACATACATACATAAAATCAATTTGTAGATCCATATGTACATATGTACACATATTATCAAATTTCTTACCCATGCTCAAGTATTTATTGGATTTTAACAATCACACTTACATATCTACATCATGGAAACATACACACCGTTCTCCAAGCTATTGACGCTTGAAGACGAAAGTCGAAGAAGACAAATGTACTTAAATAAACAAACTTATCACAGACCAGTCAAACTCTATCGCGCATACACACATACACATACACAAAATCACCACGATCGTACGCAAGAATTTTGCAAAATCTGAAATTAATATTTATACAAATATAAACAAATTTCTGACCGACAGACTTTAACACTGGACAAATTTAAGCTTGATAAAATATAAAGCAATCTCATCCTCCAATATGAAAAACATACTAGGATTAGGGAAGTTCAGATATATGATAATATTTTCTAGCAAAAAATGTTCATATGATAATAATAATAATATATGTACGTTGAATAATTTATTTCAACGTACATATAAATACTAGGGTGAGAAAATCACATACACACACACACATACTAAAATTCATCTACGAAAAATTAAACCTATTTCAACAACGCCCCTCCCCTCACAAATCACAGTCAGCCTAAAGTTCTTACAGATATATATACACAAAATCTCAAGGTAACATACAATCTATCAATCTCACAACCTAAATCACGATCAGCCTTAAACTCATATAGACATACATACATGCACACAGATACGTATACATATACAAGAACACCTTCACCTCACCTCTCATTAATCATGATCAGCCTTAAACTCCTACATATATACACACAAATTGCGCGGTTATATATTACATGAACACTTCGCCCCTCACAAATCACAATAAGCCTTAAATTTCCTACAGATATATATACACAAATTCTCAAGGTCACATACAATCGATCAATCTCAACAATCGTAATCACGATCAGCCTTAAACTTCTACAGACATACATACACAAAAATTTCTACAAACATATAAACTACCAAATTCCTATAGATACATATTACAATAACACCCCCCCGCCTACCTCAAATCAAGGACAGACTTAAACTGCTATATATAAATACATACATACACATACACACATAGGCACATTCTATCTATCTATCACAACAAGACCCTCCCCCACCTCAAATCACAATCAGTCTTAAACTCCTACGAACATACATATACACAGATTCCCACGGATACGTATTACATGAACACTCTCACCTCACCTTTGATAAATCACAGACAGCCTTAAACTCTTACAGACATACATATATACATACATACATGTACACAGATTCCCACGGATACATATTACAACAACTCCCCGCCCTCCACCAGTCGATCTACCTCAAATACATCCCGCTCCCCACGAAGCCCAGCTTGATTTAAATTCCAACAAGCATATACGTCACCGAATTCTCATGGTTAGATATTACAAAACACCCTCACCTACCCAAATCACGGTCAGCCTTAAGGTCTCACAATCTAGACACACCCCACCCTCCACCAATCACAGCCAGACTTCAATTCCTACAGCTAGACATACCCTCAAATTTTCCCTCGGCATTAGGAAAAATCATTTCTATGATTTTCCCGTCGGCATTTGAAAAAACTAAACATGTTTTCCCGTCGGCATTTGAAAAAAATAAACATGTTTTCCCGTTGGCATCAGGAAATCATACACATATAAAAGCCTCAAACCTATAAACCCCTTATTGTATTCCTACAAAATATTCCGCACACAAATTCCCACGGATACATATTACAACAACACCCGCCCCCACCAAACACAGGCTGCCTTAAAGATACACCCGCAAATTCCCACGGTTACATGTTACAAAAACCTCACCTGCCCAAATCACGGACATCAACAAATTTCCACAGTCTAACAACAATCATAACTTTCCCGTCGGCATTAGAAAAAATAAAGATGTTTTCCCGTCGGTATTAGGAAAAATCATACAAATATAAAAATCTTAAAGCTATAAACCCCCTTAATGTATTCCCACAAAATATTCCACGCACAAGTTCCCACGGTCATACATACATACATACATATACTTAATATAAATAAAAAAAGTTAATATAAACAAAAAACTCCTAATGTAAACAAAAACATCACAGCGCCGCCGAAAACACACACACACACACACACACACATAGGTATCAAATTTCACAAATTTCCAAGAATTTTAAAATTTCAGCCAAAATTTAACAATTTCAGCCACAATTTAACAATTTCAGCCCACAATTTAACAATTTCAGCCACAATTTAACAATTTTAATTGGGGCCGAATCCCCATTTCCCTACTACTACTGTACGATCCCTCCACGTATACCTTTTTTCATAAAATTGTACATGTCTATGTCTGTCAATAATTCTAATTCAATTTTTGTGTATTTGAGCATTGCATCCCAAGAAAGGCCAGGAGCTGTATAATATTGGCATGGATCGAGCTCATAAATACCTTTACAAACTTTTCTAAAGTTCTCGAAAATATCTGTCAGAAGAGGACATCTGTTTTTAAGTAAAGTTCCATGTAATCTTTCATAGTTTTGCAACCAAAAGTATTCCATACCTCTTCAGCATGTGAGTATTCCTCTAAAGAACACTCTTTATTGTTCAACTTATTAAAGAAATCACTGCGTGAAGGCAGCTGACACTCATCTAATTTTTGGAATGAATTTAGGTACTCATACGGGAAAATACCTTTTTTCTTAATAAGCTGAAATTCTTTTTCTGACTGAAATAAGGACCTTATAGTTCTGAAATCATTATCCGACAAACTGCAGGCTAATGATTCCAAACTCTCAGCCATAAAGCGTATTGTATCAAGAAATCTTATTTCAAGCTTATGGCCATCACTCATTTCTGTAAATTGGGAGAGGGATATATAAAGTTCCTTATTGAGAGGGAGTACTTTCAGTTGCATTGAAATTTCACCTAGATCTTTAATAAAAAAAAGATGTGAGTCATAATTTGAGTAATTGTGAAAGTAAACTGGTATAAACTTGGGGATTTGGTAATTTAAATTACAGTTATTGTGGGCTGCACCTCTATATTTACCACTAATGTGACAATGATCTCTAACGCGATCTTTACCTAGAAATTTTTGACAAATATGACAATTCACCGCACTATAAAAATTATAAATATCAGAAGGGGATAAAGTATCCATTTGTCTATTATTTACTAAGTGACTATTGTATATATCCTCACAGTCTTTAATTAAATATGATACAAATTTTTTTGAGGCATCTTTTCCTGTGTATATCCTTAATTTATCTAACTTATTGCTATGGAGACACTTAATATAATAGCTGAATGCACAAGGAGTGTGCTTTTTGACTAGACTAGTTTTATTACTTACACTATTACTAACTTCTTCCAAGATGCATTCGAAATCCGCATATACCACGAAGGGTACATCCATTTTTCTTTGATGTCCCTTGAAGCTCAGAATTGCATCCGGACCTGATGGCATAGTTGTAACAATTTTACCGCACTCCGCCTTCTGATTTGTCATACCATTTTCGATGTGGGTGTACTGGAGACAGCTGTTGCAGAAAATTAATTTGTGTCCATCCCTGGTAGTTTGCTTCTGTAAAAGTCTGTGAATAATAAAAAAATAAATAAAAGTTTATAAGTAAAATGTACATAGTATAAAGTATATAAACAAGTATTTGTATCCTTAAAATAAAAAAAGTTGTATATTTTTTTAACTTACCTTGATATATTCTTTATCAATATGTAGTGATGACCTGCAGCATTCTCTAAAAGTAGTAAGTTGACGTGGTTCACTTTCTCGTCCTTGGTCACATAATAAGGACCAATGATCTGATCTGCTCCCTCATCATACCCAAATACGTTCACACTTATAGTCGGATTGTTTGCCTCAAACTCTTTGATTTTGTTAAGTGCTAATGGGTAGCTTAAATTTTTGAAATTTAAGGCTACACCATTTCGCGTAACAATCGTCTCTGCAGCAATGTCAGGGATGTTGTAAGAACTACAACGTTCTTGGTTGTATTTGGTGGTATCCATTGCAGCAATCAGACACCACTTGAAACAATATGCATCATTGTTTTGTATGTTGATGCAGGCAAATCTTCTTACAAGTTTTTCAGGAGTGGATATCCAATTCGAGCCTTTGACGAGCGACGATTTGTTGATGTTGATTTCTGCTCGGACTATGCGTGACAAAGTCCAACCAGAAGATCGCTCTTCAAATTCGGACATTTTGGTTGAAATCTCCTCAACCTGTTTACGTAATATTTCTTCTATATTGTCTGCCTTTGTCAGTAAACTCATTTTGGCTACATGTGATATTATGCACAACTCCAATTCCTCTCCCACAATTTTTATATACTCCGCCACAATACTCACATGAAATTTAATTATTGTATGTTTAGTTAAATTCATTTGAAGTCTCTCCATAAAAATATTTTTGCTTTCCTTAATAAACTCTTCCAAGAGAAGTTGGTCTTTTTTATTTAGAATTGCATATGTGGCGATATGATTTTTGAAGGCTTTCGATATTTTATAATATCTCACATTATCTTCTTCTGTCCTGACATGGGAAGTACTAATTGGAGTTGGCAGAGGTTCTTCTCCTATTTCTTCTACATCTACTGCTCCATCACTTTCCGGTAAAGTTATGTCCATAGCATCGTTGTATAAGGTCCCTCCAAGGATATCCACACCTTGTTGTTGAGCTTGTTGTTGTTGTTGTTGCTGCTGCTGCTGCTGCTGCTGCTGCTCTTGTTGATGATAAGTAAGAGGTTGCCATTGCATTAAATTGGAATACTGCTGCATTTGGTTATCTGGTGTGACGGGATTATAATTGTAACTTGGATACTCATATTGCATTGGTACTCCTGATCCCAAAAACTGATTATTCCATGACATTGATGTAGGGTAAAAGTTAGGCATACCGTATTGTTGATGATTCATTTGTAGTTGATATTGGGGGTACTGTAAAGAGGGTTGTTGCTGATGATGAAATGTATTTAGCTGCTGTTGATGATTTTGAAGAGATGTCTGCGGTTGCTCTTGATTTCTGTCCCGGCTTACGATCTCTTGATCCTGCACACTATGATTTTTAACATGGTCCAAAAAGGACTTTTGGTATTTATATACCTTATGACATCTATTACACATATATCCAGAAGAACTCATTTTTAATTAGTTTATAGAATTTATATTTGAATTTAACACAATTGCTGATGATACTACTTGTAAATACAATAAAGTACTGATGTGTTGGTTATAAAAGTTGGCGTATTTATACGAAAATTAGTAGCAGTAGCCTTGCGACATTCATAATTTTTACTTTTTGTGTCTCTGCTGATGACTGTACTTAGTTGAAAATCCTCTGCTTTAAAAGAATTGTAGACAAAGAAAATGACTACGTTGCAAAATATAAATGTGTTCTACACAAGCACAAAATATTCCACGCACAAGTTCTCACGATCGCACATTTATACATTCATACATTCATTTATACATTCATACATGCATACATACATTTATACATTCATACATACATACATACATACATACATACAAATATATTTATTAAACAAATAAACACAATATACAATTACCAGCGACAATCAAGCTGGACCACCCACACACAAGCATTAGGGGGTTCACATACATGAGAACATTTTAGGGTGTTCACATACATGAGAACATTTTATAAATAAATAAATAAAATAATTAAATAAATTAAATTAATTTATTCAATTATTTTATTTATAAACAATTTATTTTATTTATAAACAATTTATTAGCGTGAGGAAATCACACATACACGTTCCCACGATTCATATGAGAATCGCCTAGTAGTCATCAAATCTATTTTCTCTGATATTACTGATATAGTATTACGATAACAAATTTATACAGTCTGGCAACACTGGCAATTTTCCCTTTGGAAAAATCATTTTCCCGTCGGCATTAAGAAATATAGTAATCATGCATTGCCGTCGGCATTTGAAAAAAATAATCATGTTTTGCCGTAGGCATTAGGAAAAATTATCATACATTGCCGTAGGCATTAGAAAAAATAATCATGTATTGCCGTCGGCATTTGAAAAAAATAATCATGCATTGCCTTCGGCATTAGGAAAAATTGTCATACATTGCCCTAGGCATTAGAAAAAATAATCATGTATTGCCGTCGGCATTTGAAAAAAATAATCATGCATTGCCTTCGGCATTAGGAAAAATAATCATGTTTTGCCGTCGGCATTTGAAAAAAATAATCATGTTTTGCCGTAGGCATTAGGAAAAATTATCATGTATTGCCGTCGGCATTTGAAAAAAATAATCATGCATTGCCTTCGGCATTAGGAAAAATAATCATGTTTTGCCGTCGGCATTTGAAAAAAATAATCATGCATTGCCGTAGGCATTAGAAAAAATCATTTCATGATTTCCCTATTGGTATTAGGAAAAATCATCTCATGATTTTCCCGTTGGTATCATTTTCATGATTTTCCAGTCGGCATACATGTATACTTATGAAATATTAATCTTATGAAACCCCTTAATCCACCCCACAAACATACATACATATAAATTCCCACGGTCATAAAAAACCTGACTTACTGAACCGCCCTCGTATGTAGTAATAATAAAAAAACTCCTTATGTAAACAAAAAACTCCTTATGTAAACAAAAAATCGGACGGACTTATTGAACCACCCTCGTAGGTATCAAATTTCCAAGAATTTTAAAATTTTCAAATTTTAATTACCCAAATTTAACAATTTCAGCCACAATTTCACAATTTCAACCACAATTTAACAATTTCAGCCACAATTTAACAATTTCAGCCCACAATTTAACAATTTTAATCGGCGCCCGTACTGGGAGTTCCCTACTACTAATAGTAAATAACAGGTATCAGTTATTAGATCAGGTATCAGCTATCAGATCAGGTTATCAGGTAACTGGTCTGGTTTTCAGATCAGCTTATCTGGACCTGGTTTGTTTTTCAGATCAGCTTATCATGACCTGGTCTGGTTTTCAGATCAGCTTATCAGGACCTGATCTGGTTTTCAGATCAGCTTAATAGGACCTGGTCTGGTTTTCAGATCAGCTTATCAGGACCTGGTCTGGTTTTCAGATCAGCTTTTCAGGACCTGGTCTGGTTTTCAGATCAGCTTAATAGGACCTGGTCTGGTTTTCAGATCAGCTTATCAGGACCTGGTCTGGTTTTCAGATCAGCTTTTCAGGACCTGGTCTGGTTTTCAGATCAGCTTATCAGGACCTGGTATGGTTTTCAGATCAGCTTATCTGATTCAGATTGGGTTATCAGTTTACAAGTAGCTGCCCATTTATAACATTTAGATGAATGCAGTTTAAGGTCAGATGAAAAACGAAAAAGTAAACTTTTATGTAGTCAAATTCTCTTTTTTTCTATAACGATCATCGTTCAATTCATTATCGTTGCTTATAATCAAAATCCATATTTATCCTTCCAACATGCTTTATATTTGTCTCATCTTACTTAAAAATTATAATTACATTATGATTATCTAGTATCAAATGTTTGGTGATTCTGGTATAAGTTTGACATCAGCAGAATGCATCAACATTCTTATCTCACTCCATACAAAAATATGTTTCTCACATCTAACATCGTTAAATATCATATCGGAATTACTTTTAGCTTTGTTAGGAGAAATAACAGATTCAGTATCTGTAAATGTGTATTATGCCATTCCTTTAATTATTGAAATTATGTAATTTCTTTAAGTATCCATATTTAGGTTGATAGAGAGATTTTGAGTATTAATATGTAGATGTTTTAAAATTTTAGTTCATTAAGACTTTTTAGCAAGCCAATCATATCATATTTTTTATTTTATTTTTTTACAATTTGACAGACCAACTATTTTTGCGCAAATAAAATTTGGTAGAAGGGAACTATGACTTGTTTTTGAACTAACGTTTGATGAATCATCAAAAATTTCGTACCATGCTATTTTTAGGTTGTTTCACTAACCACATTTGTGTAACTAAATGCATTTTATAAATATTATCTCTTATTAAAAAAATAAAATAATACAGCTATACGATATCAGAAAATATTTTCTGAAATCGTGTAGCTGTATTATTTTATTTTTTTAATAAGAGATAATGATGTATACTCACATTCAAAACAACATAAAACTATCATTTGTTTTGATTATGAGTATACGTCAATATTTATGAAATGCAATTAGTTACACAAATGTAGTTAGTGAAACAAAGTATATTTTAACAACCTTATTTATAAAAATTATTAAGACTTTATAAAGGCTTTTTTAGAAAAATTTTTTATAAAAATTTGTCTAAAAAAAACTTTATAAAGTCTTAATAATTTTTATAAATAAGACTGTAAGAGTTTAAAATCAATATTTTTATGATAATACTGATTTTAAACTCTTAAAATATACTTTGTTTTGGCTATGAGTAGGGACCATTATCTCTTATATAGGAAAAATAAAATAATACAGCTATACGATACCAGAAAATATTTTCTGGTGTCGTATAGCTGTATTATTTTATTTTTTCTAAATAAGAGACAATATTTATGAAACACATTTCATAAATATTGGTGCATACTCATAGTCAAAACAACCTAAAAATAGGATGGTACGAAATTTTTGATGATTCATCAAACGTTAGTTCAAAAACAAGTCATAGTTCCCTTCTACCAAATTTTATTTGCGCAAAAATAGTTGGTCTGTCAAATTGTAAAAAAATAAAATAAAAAATATGATATGATTGGCTTGCTAAAAAGTCTTAATGAACTAAAATTTTAAAACATCTACATATTAATACTCAAAATCTCTCTATCAACCTAAATATGGATACTTAAAGAAATTACATAATTTCATTAATTAAAGGAATGGGATAATACACATTTACAGATACTGAATCTGTTATTTCTCCTAACAAAGCTAAAAGTAATTCTGATATGATATTTAACGATGTTAGATGTGAGAAACATATTTTTGTATGGAGTGAGATAAGAATGTTGATGCATTCTGCTGATGTCAAACTTATACCAGAATCACCAAACATTTGATACTAGATAATCATAATGTAATTATAATTTTTAAGTAAGATGAGACAAATATAAAGCATGTTGGAAGGATAAATATGGATTTTGATTATAAGCAACGATAATGAATTGAACGATGATCGTTATAGAAAAAAAGAGAATTTGACTACATAAAAGTTTACTTTTTCGTTTTTCATCTGACCTTAAACTGCATTCATCTAAATGTTATAAATGGGCAGCTACTTGTAAACTGATAACCCAATCTGAATCAGATAAGCTGATCTGAAAACCATACCAGGTCCTGATAAGCTGATCTGAAAACCAGACCAGGTCCTGAAAAGCTGATCTGAAAACCAGACCAGGTCCTGATAAGCTGATCTGAAAACCAGACCAGGTCCTATTAAGCTGATCTGAAAACCAGACCAGGTCCTGAAAAGCTGATCTGAAAACCAGACCAGGTCCTGATAAGCTGACCTGAAAACCAGACCAGGTCCTATTAAGCTGATCTGAAAACCAGATCAGGTCCTGATAAGCTGATCTGAAAACCAGACCAGGTCATGATAAGCTGATCTGAAAAACAGACCAGGTCCTGATAAGCTGATCTGAAAACCAGACCAGTTACCTGATAACCTGATCTGATAGCTGATACCTGATCTAATAGCTGATACCTGTTATTTACTATTATTAAACATGGATGAGAAAATTTTAAAACAGTTGGTGTTGACAAGAAATGTCTTGAAGAAAAAGCTTCGTAGTATAAAAACTGGTGAAATAGATACATGTGAGCAATAAAAGATACATTTAAACCTATAACAGAACCTCTCAAAGCATTCATAAATAGTTCTAGAAATATTGAAAGAATTCGCAAGAAAGAAGAAAGTAAAATCAAAATAGAAGCTGAAAATAATACAAGTTTAAAGCCATCAGTCAATATAGAGACAAGTACACCAAAGAAACTTTCAGAAGGAACAATATTTGATGATATCATCTTATTTAATGATGCTAATACTGAGAATGATGATAAGGATGATGAAGATGATTTTTACTCATAGACTTCCAATTCTGAAGACACTTATACTCATTTATCAGTCTTGGAAGGAAGAATTGAATTAGATACAAACTATGGCCCACATCAAGATTTGAATGAAAGTTTGGTGATAGTAACCTAAAACTAAATGAAGATAAAATACAAGTTGATGGTTAAATATAGGCCCTAATATTTCTTTATTTTCTTTAATGATTGATAATAGAACATGGAAATATTATGAGAAATTTGATGTTGCAAAACTATATAAAATATATAATTTCTACTAATCATCATCATCATTCACTGACAGAGAATGATGTTATCAGTAAATTGTTTCTGGAAACTCCAAACGATAAACTATAGGACAAATTAATAATATAGCTTAAGGAATTAATATAATTCAAGAATATATTAAAATGCAAATTGATAGAGTACAACCTGAAATACAATTAGAGATAGAAGATAGTTATAAAATTGATAAAATACATACTAAAAATCAAATCATCTTTTGAAAAAACAAATTGAACAGCTGAACGATAAAATTTATAGATTGGAAAATGAACTACATGATAGTATAAATAGCTGAAAGTGCATCAAGTAGATCACAACACTCTCCAAAAAATCTTTAAAATAACTCAATGTCTTTAAAAAGAAATTTAGTAGACGAACTCTATAATAAATCTCGAAAATTGTTTGTGTATTGTAGATATGTAATGAAAGGAATAGTTGATCTTTTATGGAGCTGATTTAGGTGAAATGGGAAACTATTCTACAGAAAATAGAAATTATTGATTATTGTAGACTGTAAATGAATCATTCACAAAGTTTCTATGGTCAATACCGTTGAAAATAAAAGTTGCATTCGAAAAAACCTAGGCTGTGGAAAATATTTTTGAAATGTTATGAGTACCAAAAAGCTTACAAATGGATGATTGTAAAGAATTTTTTAATAGACACTGGAAAATTCATGCATATGTAGAATATTAAACATTACTTAATATGAAAGCATCAATAGTAGAATGATTTAATAGATCATCCAAAGGAATTATGTGATGATGGTTCATATAAATGAAATATACAAAGAACTACTTAATGTACTCGTATACAATATAAAAGTTCATCTCACTATTTAAATGTTTCCGATTAAAGTTAACTCAACAAATGAGAAAAAGCTGCTAAATATAATAATTTGAAGATGAACAAAATGTTGAAATTTAATGAAAGTAAAAAATAAAATTAAACAGGAAAAATCTAGTTTGGTTTGTATTTTTGAAGGAATGATAGGTCTTAAGAAAGATAATTAACTTAATATACTGGAAATTTTCTAAACTTGTTGGCCTGTATGAAATATTGTGAAAACTTAAGTGTTCAAAATAAATTACAACACAGTGTAATATTCAGTAACACCTAATATTATCACTTTTTATAGTGAAAATTGTACATTTTCCATTTCGAAAGCTCTAGCAAGCGAAATTTTAAAATATGCCCATGGGCTATATTAATAGATCTTTACCCTATTAATTTCTATAGCTATCAAATCTTTAGAAAATATAGATAAACTACATAAATTGGACTTAGATTTCCAATCTTTAAGAATGTATATGTGTATGAATTAGTATCAAACAAACTTACTGAATAAATATGGACTTCAACTGGAATCATGCTGAAGCATACATAAAGTGTAAAATGCAATGTAAGCAGATCTTACTTTATATTTGTATCTGTATGAGTATCAAATAAATTTACAGGAAAAATATTGAAAGCATGCCTAAGCATGCAAATTTAAAAGAATGTCACACAATTTTGTAAGCAAAGAAATTTTATGACTCTGTGCTAAATGAAATACATAAATATGTATCTACTTTGTAAAAGAATAAAAAGAGCGAAATCGTAAAATCTAATAGTATAGATTTTTAATTGAAACACCACTACATGTCGGACTCTCGCGTCACTATCGATAGAAGCATGCTAAGGCATGCATGCTAGCAAAATATATAAATCTGTTAGAAGGTGATGAGAAACTTGTTTCTAATCATTAATCTGTAGACAGCAATTGTATCTGGATCAACCCAACTCATGAATGAAATGTATACAGATATAGTTGATAGTAATGAGGACCTTTTTTAAGTAGGAAATGATTACATCTGAATGTGATACAACCCAGCCTACGTCAACAATAACTTCAAGGATGTCAACCAGCAAACCTCATGTAGAAAAACTCGATGTAAAAATTCTCTCAAACATAGATATTCTAGTGTTTCTGACACTATAAAAACACCGACGGTGAATTGATGGTGGAGGTAACTGTGTTATTTGAGATCGATTTTCTAGAATAGTTGATTATTAAACATGTATTTCTTCGTAGATAAAGTAATTTCTCTATACATATATTCATATATTTACCTATATGTATATATGAATACATTTAAAAATTACATAAATATTCTCTTTTTCAAGTAGTAAAATCTGAAAAAATAGTAGTGGCATATTAAAAGAAAAAAATTATTAAAAAGAGAGACTGAGTGATCAACTGATACGTACACTTTGTCTGACAGGTAAATAAAGCGCGCTTAAAAATATCAGAAATATATGCACAATACGCTGAACTTTAATAAAATGAGAAAAAAAATCATCTAGAACATCAAATAAAAGCCATAGGCGAGTAACCTTCATAATATAAACATATACCTTATTAATGAAAACATATTATCAGTATGAAGTAACACAATTTGAGGAGTTAAAATTTTAACATTTAATTGTCCCTTAACGCTGACAAAGAGTAGAGAGATATGTTGACATAGAAAGTCATCTTATATACTAGAGGAACCGTTGAGAGACCAGACCTAAATTGTAAGAAAACGATTTCGTTTTCTGTTGATCGCTATTCAAGAAGAAAACAAGTTTCCTCATTATGATTTAACTAATTTAAAAGTACATATCCAAATGATAATGATCTTAACATAAAAATTAAAAATAAACGTTATGGAATTCTATATTATATGTACTCGTATCTAAGATTCCAACAAAGCTATTATATGAAAGAATTTCAAGCACTTCCAAATGCACTAAAGTTTAAGATAAAAGTTCCTTTTATTCAATAGCGGCCCAATTGATATAGAAATTTAATATGAAACAGTAAGCAAGGGCCTCAGCTACTGCATTTTTACTGATGATCGAATAATAGAAAGTCCTGAAAGTCTTATAAATTAAGTAATATGAATGAAAAAATGGTTTTAATAGACGAGTAAGGTTTCGAATGATTTTCATTACAAAAAGAAGTAGCGGATGTTTTTAACAATAATGAGTATAACAATTTCATTATAAAACCGCCATTTGATTTTAAATGCTTATCAATAAAAAAGGAAAGAGAAGCAAAGTGGTTAACAAAAAACTGTCATCACCTAAGCTGGACTGCTGGATCAGTTTCATTTCAAAGCGTTTGTCATTTTTTAAAGCCAATGCAAGATGTTTAAATATATGAAAAAGGTGAAGAAAAAAGATGATAGTTGGAAAAAATTTTACACCGAAAAATTTCTAACGTTGACTATATAGGCTACATCAACTTTAAACAAATGGAAATAAAAAATATTAAATATTTATACTATAGTTACTACAACTAGAGAGGAATTCAATTTTACTTAAAGCAGAAACTCCCCACAAACTTTTAAGTAAATACATCTAAGAATTAAAAGAACGTTTTTTTAATTTCAAATAAAAAAACTATCGAGATATTTCACATCTATACACAAAAGACCAGGCGAATATTTACAACAGCACATGACAAAAAAAATGTATTTAAACAGGGAGCCCCAGACTTATTTGTATGTACATACATACATAAAATCAATTTGTAGATCCATATGTACATATGTACACATATTATCAAATTTCTTACCCATGCTCAAGTATTTATTGGATTTTAACAATCACACTTACATATCTACATCATGAAAACATACAAACCGTTCTCCAAGCTATTGACGCTTGAAGACGAAAGTCGAAGAAGACAAATGTACTTAAATAAACAAACTTATCACAGACCAGTCAAACTCTATCGCGCATACACACATACACATACACAAAATCACCACGATCGTACGCAAGAATTTTGCAAAATCTGAAATTAATATTTATACAAATATAAACAAATTTCTGACCGACAGACTTTAACACTGGACAAATTTAAGCTTGATAAAATATAAAGCAATCTCATCCTCCAATATGAAAAACATACTAGGATTAGGGAAGTTCAGATATATGATAATATTTTCTAGCAAACAATGTTCATATGAGAAAGAATTTATTTCTACGTACATATAAATACTATGGTGAGAAAATCACATACACACACACATACTAAAATTCATCTATGAAAAATTAAACCTATTTCAACAACGCCCCTCCCCTCACAAATCACAGTCAGCCTAAAGTTCTTACAGATATATATACACAAAATCTCAAGGTAACATACAATCTATCAATCTCACAACCTAAATCACGATTAGCCTTAAACTCATATAGACATACATATATGCACACAGATACGTATACATATACATGAACACCTTCACCTCACCTCTCATTAATCATGATCAGCCTTAAACTCCTACATATATACACACAAATTGCGCGGTTATATTACATGAACACTTCGCCCCTCATAAATCACGATAAGCCTTAAATTTTCTACAGATATACATACACAAATTCTCGAAGTCACATACAATCGATCAATCTCAACAATTCAAATTACGATCAGCCTTAAACTCCTACAGACATACATGCACAAAAATTCCTACGGACATATAAACAGCCAAATTCTTATAGATACATATTACAATAACACCGCCCGCCTACCTCAAATCAAGGACAGACTTAAACTCCTACATATACATACATACACACACACACACACATAGGCACATTCTATCTATCTATCACAACAAGACCCTCCCCCACCTCAAATCACAATCAGCCTTAAACTCCTACGAACATACATAGACACAGATTCCCACGGACACGTATTACATGAAGACTCTCACCTCACCTTTGATAAATCACACACAGCCTTAAACTCTTACAGACATACATACATACATATATACATGTACAGAGATTCCCACGGATACATATTACAACAACTCCTCACCCTCCACCAGTCGATCTACCACCAATACATCCCATACATTGGCTTAAATTCCAACAAGCATATACGTCACCGAATTCTCATGGTTACATATTACAAAACACCCTCACCTACCCAAATCACGGTCAGCCTTAAGGTCTTACAATCTAGACAACCCCCGTCCTCCACCAATCACAGCTAGACTTGAATTCTTACAGCTAGACACACCCCGCCCTCCACCAATCACAGCCAGACTTCAATTCCTACAGCTAGACACACCCACAAATTTTCCGTCGGCATTAGGAAAAATTATTTCCATGATTTTCCCGTCGGCATTTGAAAAAAATAAGCATGTTTTCCCGTCGGTATTTGAAAAAAATAAAGATGTTATCCCGTCGGCATTTGAAAAAAAATAAAGATGTTTTCCCGTCGGCATTTGAAAAAAATAAAGATGTTATCCCGTCGGCATTAGAAAAAAATAAAGATGTTATCCTGTCGGCATTTGAAAAAAATAAAGATGTTTTCCCGTCGGCATTTGAAAAAAATAAAGATGTTTTCCCGTCGGCATTAGGAAAAATCATACAAATATAAAAATCTTAAAGCTATAAACCCCCTTAATGTATTCCCACAAAATATTCCACGCACAAGTTCCCACGGTCATACATACATACATACATACATATACTTAATATAAACAAAAAAAGTTAATATAAACAAAAAACTCCTAATGTAAACAAAAAACACAGACGGACGGACGGACACACACACGTAGGTATCAAATTTCACAAATTTCCAAGAATTTTAAAATTTCAGCCACAATTTAACAATTTCAGCCCACAATTTAACAATTTCAGCCACAATTTAACAATTTTAATTGGCCCCGAATTGGCAGTTCCCTACTACTCTGGTGGCGATTGAGTACCTTCGGGGGGTGTCTTCCCCTTCATATATATTTGATTCGGTGGTGGTAAGTTACGCCCGAACAGTATATTGGCGGGAGCCAGGCCAGTAGATTCTTGTACGGCCGTATTGATGGCAAATGCTATTTCCGCTAACGTGATGTCCCATCTGCGGTGGTTTCCTTCGGTATTTTGAGCAATCAAGGTCTTAATGACTCTGTTGATGCGTTCCGTGGGATTCTCTTGTGGTGTATAAGGAGCAGTGAGTTGATGATGATGTTGAGAACTAATAGACATTCGCAACATAAATTTTATGCATTATAAAAATTGTTAAAGGAATTTTTTCAGTCCTTCAATGAATAAAATTTTTAAGGTCGAACAAGCCGACCAAATGTATTACTTACATGAAATAAATATTGTAACAATGTCTCTTCTATGGATGAGGAGACAGTTACATGCAAATAATGAATTGGATAAATGAAAGGTCGCAAAAGCCGACAAAATGTGGTTACTTAAATGAAGTAAATATCGTCGTGACAAATGTCTTTTTTTTTCTTGGTTTGGAGGAGACATCAGAAGCATCATTATTTATTATAATGTGTTTCTTACAGTATATACATGCATGCAAATAATGAATAACATTTATATAAATCAAAATAAATATTTTGTACACTATAAAATTTGTTGAAGGAATTGGACCACCCTATCACACAAATATAATTTTGAATTTTTATTATTTAAATAAAAATTAGCCACAATCAAACTTGATTACTTCGATGAAGTAAAAGTTTTTAACGACGCAAAATTTATTGAAGATACTAAATGCCGCCCATCAGTAAATATAATTTTAAATTTTCATTTTAATGAAAAGCAGCCAATCGAACTTGATTACTTCGATGAAGTAACAGTTCTAACAAGGTGTCCATATAAGAAGGAACCATCAGAAGAATCATTAATAATATGTTTCTTATATATGTGTATTTTATACACTATAAAATTTATTAAGGTGCCAAGTCCACCTTCAATAAATACAATTTTGAATTTGTAATATTCAAAGGAGATGTCAGGAAGCAGAACGGTCGGAAGAAACATCATTAATAATAATGTGTTTCTTATAGTCATATGTTTATATAGCTGGGGTATTTACATATGACTTAAATCAAGCGTAGCAAAATAAAAAATATATATAACATTCATATGTGTATATTTTAAATAAAATAAATCGAACTTGATTACTTCGATGAAGTAACAGTTCTAACAAGGTGTCCATATAAGAAGAACTTGATTACTTCGATGAAGTAACAGTTCTAACAAGGTGTCCATATAAGAAGGAACCATCAGAAGAATCATTAATAATATGTTTCTTATATATGTGTATTTTATACACTATAAAATTTATTGAAGGTGCCAAAGTCCACCTTCAATAAACACAATTTTGAATATGTAATATTCAAAGGAGATATGTCAGGAAATTGAACGGACGGTCAGAAACATCATTAATATAATGTGTTTCTTATAGTCATATGTTTATATAGCTGGAGTATTTACATATGACATAAATCAAGCGTAGCAAAATAAAATATATATATAACATTCATATGTGTATATTTTAAATAAAATAAATGAAGCATAAAATTATAGTTGTACTTGTACAAAACCAATATGAGTTTTATATAAGTTAAACATTGTTCTTTTATAGAACTAAGACATTCGCAACATAAATTTTATGCATTATAAAAGTTATTGAAGGAATTGATATATGCCAATTTTATTTTGGTGTATTTTTGATTTCTTTCAATAAATAAATTTTTGAACTGTTATTACATAAACGAAAACATAATATCACTCTAAGCGGTGGATCACTTGGCTCATGGGTCGATGAAGAACGCAGCAAACTGTGCGTCATCGTGTGAACTGCAGGACACATGAACATCGACATTTTGAACGCATATCGCAGTCCATGCTGTAAGGTACTTTAATAATTTTATTGAAGTGCTGCTTGGACTACATATGGTTGAGGGTTGTAAGACTATGCTAAATGAGTTGCTTATTTCACTTTCTTTTGAAATTGAATAAGCACATGTTGTATTATTGGATACACATTAAGTTGTATTCATAATACTAAAAGCTAAAGATATAAAAATAATACCTATCATTAGATAAAATGAAAGCGAATCTTTTATTTAATTGGGAAAGGTCTAGTATAAAAATATTGTTTTATTTATATAACTAGGATTGTCTCATATAAATATGAAATAAAAGATCGATAAAGCAAATTAAAAATTATAAATATGTAGAACATATGTTTTTAATGAAGATAATGAAGAAATTATGTCTAAAAAATGAAGCGTATTATTATTTAATAAAAAAAAATCAAAATATTTATACAACCTCAACTCATATGGGATTACCCCCTGAATTTAAGCATATTAATGAGGGGTGGAAAAGAAACTAACAAGGATTTTCTTAGTAGCGGCGAGCGAAAAGAAAATAGTTCAGCACTAAGTCACTTTGTCTTTATGGCAAATGTGAGATGCAGTGTATGGAATGTCAAATTTCTAGTATGAGAAATTAACGATTTAAGTCCTTCTTAAATGAGGCCATTTACCCATAGAGGGTGCCAGGCCCGTATAACGTTAATGATTACTAGATGGCATTTCCAAAGAGTCGTGTTGCTTGATAGTGCAGCACTAAGTGGGTGGTAAACTCCATCTAAAACTAAATATAACCATGAGACCGATAGTAAACAAGTACCGTGAGGGAAAGTTGAAAAGAACTCTGAATAGAGAGTTAAATGGTACGTGAAACTGCTTAGAGGTTAAGCCCGATGAACCTGAATATCCATTATAGAAAATTCATCATTATGATTTTAATATGTATAATATTATAATAATGGTGTGCATTTTTTCTATAAAAGGACATTGTAATCTATTAACATAAAAATATTTATCATAAGGTCATTAGCAAGAGTTTACTCAAATTATATTGCTTGCAATTTAACATAGAATAAATGCTTTTGATTTGATAAAGTGTTGATAGATTTATTATATATAGTGCTTAAATATTTTATATTGTATAATATCATTTAATTATTAATTTTTATGATTATTATATGCACTTATATGATTAACAATGCGAAAGATTCAGGATACCTTCGGGACCCGTCTTGAAACACGGACCAAGGAGTCTAACATATTTGCAAGTTATTGGAAATGAAAACCTAATAGCGAAATTAACATAACTTAAAAATAATGGGATTAGTTTTTAACCTATTTTATAAGTTATTAATTCAATCCCGGGGCGTTCTATACAGTTATGTATAATGATATTTATATTATTTATACCTCTAACTAGAGCGTACCTTGAGCATATATGCTGTGACCCGAAAGATGGTGAACTATACTTGATCAGGTTGAAGTCAGGGGAAACCCTGATGGAAGACCGAAACAGTTCTGACGTGCAAATCGATTGTCAGAATTGAGTATAGGGGCGAAAGACCAATCGAACCATCTAGTAGCTGGTTCCCTCCGAAGTTTCCCTCAGGATAGCTGGTGCATTTAAAATTTATGTAAAATAATCTTATCTGGTAAAGCGAATGATTAGAGGCCTTAGGGTCGAAACGATCTTAACCTATTCTCAAACTTTAAATGGGTAAGAACCTCACCTTTCTTGGTATGAAGGTAGTGGTTGTGATATAATGTGCCCAGTGGGCCACTTTTGGTAAGCAGAACTGGCGCTGTGGGATGAACCAAACGTAATGTTACGGTGCCCAAATTAACAACTCATGCAGATACCATGAAAGGCGTTGGTTGCTTAAAACAGCAGGACGGTGGACATGGAAGTCGTAATCCGCTAAGAAGTGTGTAACAACTCACCTGCCGTTTATAAGCGGAGTATAGCGGAGTTTTGTAAAGCGTTTTTGAGTGGTTAAAAGTTAAAAACAATTAGTGAGCTTTATATTTTCGGAAAGCTTAAATTCTCGTGATTACGGTGATATAAAAATCTTTGAATTCGGTTGGCGGATGCCGAAAATATTCGCGGATTACAAAAGTGATTCGGGACTTGAGCGATCTTGCACGTACAAGTGGACTTGTTAACTTTGTAGTGTGTTTTGTGACGCCGTTGTTTAGCGGTGGGTGAGACTACGGCGGTATAGTCATTTGGTGGCGGAAAATCAGATTAGTGTTGCCGCTTTGGTATTTTTGGATATTTAGCGTTACCGCTTTGAAATTTTTTTCGAAAATTCAGTGTTGCCGCTTTTGAATTTTCAGAAGTTCAGTGTTGCCGCTTTGGTGTTTTTTCGCAATTCAGCGTTGCCGTTTTTTGAACTCGAAAGCAAGGTAGGTTTGCATTTTATTGCTATTTTTCGAATATTTGTGCGGTGATGGCTCCACCGGGGCCACTATCGGTAAGGAAGAAGAAGCCGAAGGGTGACGTTGATGACGATGTGTCCGACGTCACTTCTCAATGCAATGTTGCCGCCTGTGTCGATGAAAAAAGTGCGACATAGCGACACCGACAGCGATAAAGGGGAGCATAGGTTGGAGAAAAGGGTTAAGCCCAATTCGCCGAGAGAGCATCGAGCTCGTGCTGCTGCTGCTACTACTGCTACTGCTGCTGCTACTACTGCTGCTGCTACTGTTGCTGATGTTGCTGCCGGCGGTGGTGCTGTTGGTGTCATTAGTATGGATGTTGTTGCTGAAGGTGCTGCTGGTACTGTTTGTGGTGAGGCAGTTTATGAGAAGGTGGAAGAGGGGGAGGCAACGGTTACTGATGCGACGGATAGGGTGCGTGTTGCCCCTATGAACCGTCGTTCTAGGAAAAGGGCGGCGAAGGGTCCTGGTGCTGTTGGTGCTGGTGTTAGTTCTGCTGGTGCTGGTGTTAGTTCTGCTGGTGAAGCTGTCGCCGAACTCAAACGCATCACAGGTGCTTTGATGGAGGTAGTGTTGGCGGATGGCGTTGACAGAGATGTAGGCAGGCAGGTGTCGAGGATATCAGCCGATTATGAGGTGTTGATGATGTGTCTGGTGGCGGAGAACGAGAGGTTGAGGGGACGTGTGGAGGCCGGCTCACCTGGCGTTTTTGGTGGTCGTGCTGCTCCTGCTGCTGCGTCAACTCTTGTTGCTCCGCCCGCTCGTGCGCCCGTGGCTGTGATGGCGGCACCTGCCGTCAAGCCAGTGGAGACTTGGTCGGTGGTGGTCAAGGTCAAAGGTGTCTCGACGTCAAAGGAGGTGGTGCAAAAGGTAGTGCGTGAGGTTGGGCCAACTCTTGGTGTACGTGTCCATGATGTGCGTCCGATTAAATCGGGTGGTGCGGTAATACGCACACCGTCTGTGGCTGAGCGAGAGCGTATTGCGGCTAACTCTAAGTTCGCGGAGGTTGGATTGGAGGTCAGTGTCAACGACAAGCTTGGACCGAGGGTGTTAGTACAGAAGGTGCACTCTGAGATAACGCCGGATGAATTCATGCAGGAGCTATATGAAATGAATTTGATCGACATGATGTCTCCTGAGGTTTTCAGGAAGAGCGTACGGCTGGTTACTGCGCCATGGCGTACTGATGGTGGCCAGCAGGTGAACGTGACCATCGAGTGCACTGAAAGGGTAGCCGAGCAGCTAAGAAGCACGGGCGCTTACATTAAATGGTTCCGGTTCCAGGTGCGTTCACAGGAGCCAATCCAGAGCTGTTTTAGGTGCCTTAGTTTTGACCACCGGGTACAGAACTGCAAGATGCGTGAGGAGACTTGCTTGCGGTGTGGTGTAGCTGGCCATCGTTCCTCCAACTGTGTGAACGAGGTGAGGTGCCGGAATTGCCAATTCAAGGGTTTGGCTGCAGGTCACAGGATGTTGTCCATGGAGTGTCCTATATACGGGGCTATGGTTGCAAGGGCGAATTCTAGACATTAAACATGGAGCAGATCTTGTTAATACAACAAAATCTCCAGAGGACGTATTCTGCGACGTGTGAGTTTGGCCAGGCCATGAAGCGAAGTGGGGCTTCTTTTGCACTTGTGCAAGAGCCCTACTTTGCAAATGGTTGTGTCAGAGGACTGCCGGCTACGATGAGGGTATATTCCAACCTTCCAGGAAATGCTGCTGTGGTTGTGGACGACAGTACTGTTGACTGCACTGTTGTGAGTCGTACGCGATGGGGTGTTTGTGTGGCGGTAGAGGGCGAATTTGGGCGCTTATATCTCGCGAGTATTTACTGTCCGCCTAGTGCTTCATTGAAGCGTTATTTGGGATACATGGATTCAGTGTTACTACTTGCGAGTAACATTCCTGCAATCCTGGGCCTAGACGCGAATGCATGCTCTCGCATGTGGTCCCGATTGATGATTTCCTGCATCGCAGGGTTGCGTGGGTAGTAACGTTGTTTGATTGGTCGATCGTGTTTCATCCTGATGACGTGCTCGCTTACATTACATGGGTCCTTTATTGCCTCAAAGGACATTTTGGCCTCTGTTAAAATAGATTCGAGTTCTTCCTCCTGTGCCTCAGTAAGGAAATCTCTTGTGGTGATGGCGTGCGCCGTGTCCTGCATGCGTGGTCTACTGCTGTAGGTTTTTATGGGTCGGCCCTCAATTAGCAATACTGCGTTCCTTCTCCGTAAGAAGTCCATCCCGAGAATGATTGGTTCCGCTAAGCTATCTAATGCTGAGGCTAGCAGTCGTGTAGTTGACCCATATAGCGTGATGATGAGCGGGTATACTTGAACGAAAATATATTGAACTGAAGTGATGATAACTTTGTTCAAAACGCGCTAATTTAGCGCCTTTTTTAGTAAACGCGCTAAGACGAAAAAAAGCGCGTTTAGCATAGTTAAAACGCGCTAAATCTAGCGCGAAACGCGCTAAATTGGCATCGCTGATTGCTACTAAGCGCATCATAAAGTAATGTAATATTATTGCATTACCACATACTGTACACAGTAAAATTTAAAAAACAATTGAAAAAAATTAATAAGTAAGTAAGTAATAAGCTCGAGGTATGAACGAGCTTATATGAAAAACCGTACAATTGATCTGAACTTAGGTTTTTGTTTACTTTTTTGTTAGGTTATATTTTAAATACTGGGGATTTTATAAACGAAAAATACTACCGCTTGGAACAGTTTTTTCTTTCCCTTGAAAAAATTATAAAAAACATAGTGATATGCATTACCTTGAGGAGATGCAAAAACAATTGCACTATAATTATCAAAGTTAATGCTAATGTAATAAATTCGCATTTGCATTGATTTGGTTTAGTGTGGGAATTTCCCACTGGGAAAATGGTCAATACATTTCTTTATATAATGCGATAGGCTGAGTTTACATCTGGCATTTCCTTTGTGCCATGTGCCCAAAAAACGTAACCACTAATAACTAATGAAAAAGTGGTTGATTCAGACATGTATTTATTGATTTAAACTGTTTCCAATCATATTGGATTCTATAAAATTATCTATTAGTAATGTATGAAACTGTTTAACTTAATAAATAAGTGTCTGAATGAAATACTTTTTCATTAGTAATTAGTGGTTACACTTTTTTTACGCATGGCATACAACAAAAAGGAACCCTACAAGAAATGAACCCAGCGGGAAAAAGAAGGAGTACGGATGCCTTCTAAAAAACCTCTGTACTGCTTATTTTGGATGTACAAGGCCTGCTCCCTCCATCCCATCTTCATATCTTTTTAACACACGTTGTCATTGCGAGGTAGGCCTTCCGTTATCGCTTCTTTCACAGATATTCTAAAAGACCTTCAAATTAATTGCTCTTTAAGAGCCTTCCAGAGAATGGCTGTTAAAAGGCCTTCAAATAAAGGTCATATTGAAAGGGGTTTAATAAAGGTTTTCAACTGCTGGGGCGGTGTTGAAATACAAGTAAAATAGTTGTGAAAATATATTTTATATGAATATAAAATATTTTACCAACTGTTTTACTTGTATTACAGCACTTGTAAGATTTGAGAAACAGGTCCGAGGTATTCAATATACGTTTATTTTGTGATCAAAAGGGTCGAATATATTGAAATTAAACTTCTGAAAATAACAAGAAGTCACATAGTATTTGGTATGAAATTTTGTTTCTTATAAAAAAAAACAAAATATTTTACTCCTTCTGTTCTCTCTTCTTATAGAAGGGAATGTGGAATGTGTATCCAATCTTTTTTACTAAAGAGCCTAAGTCTTTTTTGAGGCCTTCTTCAGAAGTTACATAAGAATGTTAACTGGGTCAAAAACATGAATTGGTTTGCTTTTGCTTTGGCAAAATAACAAAACAAAATATGTTACTCCTTCTCTTCTCCCTTCTCATAGAAAGGAGTTTGGAATGTGTACCTTATCTATTATGCGGAAAAACCGAGGCCTTCTATAAGGTGTAACGTGGTTTTTCTTTCCAGCTGGGGTATGACCCAGTCTGTCCAGGTTCGATCCCAAAGGTCCACTAACTTTGAAATAAAAGATTTATTTTCCTCGGTGTTAAGAAAATACACAAAGCTTTATTTAACGAAACTTATGCTACTAGGATATCTTAAAACTACAGGGTATATTGTCAGTGAATTACAGGCGCTGACATCTATAATTAATACCAACTAGTTACGGGAGTATTCGGTGGGCCTTGTGAGGCCGTTTAGTAAATGCGGGCGAGAAGAATTCGGTGGCTATCGTAATTAATTAAAAAAAATGAGTTTCAAGATGAATTCGGTGGATCTTGAAACCAGTATAAAATAAACTATAATTAAATTCAAGATGTATTCGGGGGATCTTGAATATAAAACGAGTTTTCAAGATGAATTCGGTAGATCTTGAAAACACGGCAAAGCAAAAGAAATAAATTCAAGATGAATTCGGGGGACCTTGAATATATATATAAAAAAAATAAATTATTTCAAGATGAATTCGGTAGTCTTAAAATAAAATAAATTCAAGATGTATTCGGGAGATCTTGAATATAAAACGAGTTTTCAAGATGAATTCGGTAGATCTTGAAAACAACGCAAAGCAAAAGAAATAAACTCAAGATGAATTCGGGGGATCTTGAGTATATACAAAAAATAAATTATTTCAAGATGAATTCGGTAGATCTTGAAATAAAAATAAACTAAAAATAAATTCAAGATGAATACGAAAGATCTTGAATACTAACTACTATTTATTATAGAAAGCACAAGATGAATTCGGTAGATCTTGTATGCTTCCTTTCAAAAATTAGAACAAGACTTTACGTTGATGTACGTTCTGCGTAATATACAGGTAGTGCCCCTGCTTACCGTACTAAGACGTCCAGCTCGTCCTGATTGCTTGTTGCCTAAACTTATCGTCTTATAATAATTATTATTTTAAGCTTTTGAGAAGTATTTTCCCATTTGCATAGTTTGTTCGTTTTAAGTTACAATCTGTACAAAGCCTGCATGTGTTTTATAGCATGCATGCTTACAAAAGCATGTACATGGTTGTTGTTATTTTACTTCTCTTGTTATAGCGTACGTATGTTTATGAAAGTATGTGTGTAGTACGATCGCATCTTGACTGCATGAGCGTGGTTGTTGTGTTTGTTGTGTACTTATAAAAACAGTTGTGTAGTTGTTGGTATTATTTCTGTTGGTAAGCTTTCAATAACAAACAAACAAAAAAAATGTAAATTAAATAAAACAAATATACAGTGTTGGAAGAAAATATAGAGTGATTTGTGACTAAATATACAGTATCGGGAAAAAGTATAGAGTCATTTGTGACGGAACGTTACAAAGGCATTCTTTAGCAGTTTTATAAGAATGGTAATTGAGTCGAAAAAATTCCTGAGCAGGCCTTTAATAAGGCCTGAAGTAAGAAGGACTTCTTAGTTTTACCGCTGGGAATGACTGAAACTAACACAAACAAAATTGTCTCACTAACACCCTACAAGAAATGAATGACTGAAACTGACACAATGAATGACTGAAACTGACACATTTCCAACAATTTTATATTGAATTCAATAATGACAGTCAATTGACTAGTCATTTGAGCGGAAGTGATGGATTTATTTATTAATTACAGTTGCTCTACTCTGGCATATACATATGTTAGAGTGGAACATCTAAAGTATATATGTCAAAACTTTTAAATGTCAAGTTTCGGTCTGTGAATATTAGATTTTATACAAATGTTAAAAAGAAATAAGTAAAATAGTCAATAAAAGAAATTCACAAAGTTTAATTTAATATGTATATTTCTCTTCAAAATTTTAGATATTTGTAAAAAGCAAGGTGTGTTTTAGACGAAAAGGTGTTAAGAGGACTAGATACAGCTTAAGTTATTTGGTGTTTGGTTTATTTGTATTTTTTTGTTTTAAATATGTTATTTTGCTCGTGTATCTTAAAGTTAATTTTTATAATAAAAAAGCAAATAAAATAAAATAAAAAGTACATATATTTGCTATCAGTATATCAATCATGTATGATTACTCAATTGTGCGGGATATTTTAGTCAATTATGATCAGTCAAACTTGAGTAATGTTTATGCTATCATTGATTAGAAAAAACACTGGAGTGAGCAGTTCAACTATATGTTAAATTCATTAGTTAGAGAGAGATGCAACATCACATGTTCACAAAAGTTTCCATCACAGTTTTCATTTAGCCCTTAATAATGTGATAGAAACTTTGTTCTACGCAATGATGAATATATGATGCATGACTTCCGATCGAATGACCGGTCAATTGACTGATACTATTCTTGTAGGGAAATGTATGGATAGACAAAACCAAAGTAAATTTATGAGTCCCAAATTCACAGTCATTAGTACTTTAATAATTTTATTGAAGTGCTGCTTGGACTACATATGGTTGAGGGTTGTAAGACTATGCTAAATGAGTTGCTTATTTCACTTTCTTTTGAAATTGAATAAGCACATGTTGTATTATTGGATACACATTAAGTTGTATTCATAATACTAAAAGCTAAAGATATAAAAATAATACCTATCATTAGATAAAATAAAAGCGAATCTTTTATTTAATTGGGAAAGGTCTAGTATAAAAATATTGTTTTATTTATATAACTAGGATTGTCTCATATAAATATGAAATAAAAGATCGATAAAGCAAATTAAAAATTATAAATATGTAGAACATATGTTTTTAATGAAGATAATGAAGAAATTATGTCTAAAAAATGAAGCGTATTATTATTTAATAAAAAAAATTCAAAATATTTATACAACCTCAACTCATATGGGATTACCCCCTGAATTTAAGCATATTAATGAGGGGTGGAAAAGAAACTAACAAGGATTTTCTTAGTAGCGGCGAGCGAAAAGAAAATAGTTCAGCACTAAGTCACTTTGTCTTTATGGCAAATGTGAGATGCAGTGTATGGAATGTCAAATTTCTAGTATGAGAAATTAACGATTTAAGTCCTTCTTAAATGAGGCCATTTACCCATAGAGGGTGCCAGGCCCGTATAACGTTAATGATTACTAGATGGCATTTCCAAAGAGTCGTGTTGCTTGATAGTGCAGCACTAAGTGGGTGGTAAACTCCATCTAAAACTAAATATAACCATGAGACCGATAGTAAACAAGTACCGTGAGGGAAAGTTGAAAAGAACTCTGAATAGAGAGTTAAATGGTACGTGAAACTGCTTAGAGGTTAAGCCCGATGAACCTGAATATCCATTATAGAAAATTCATCATTATGATTTTAATATGTATAATATTATAATAATGGTGTGCATTTTTTCTATAAAAGGACATTGTAATCTATTAACATAAAAATATTTATCATAAGGTCATTAGCAAGAGTTTACTCAAATTATATTGCTTGCAATTTAACATAGAATAAATGCTTTTGATTTGATAAAGTGTTGATAGATTTATTATATATAGTGCTTAAATATTTTATATTGTATAATATCATTTAATTATTAATTTTTATGATTATTATATGCACTTATATGATTAACAATGCGAAAGATTCAGGATACCTTCGGGACCCGTCTTGAAACACGGACCAAGGAGTCTAACATATTTGCAAGTTATTGGAAATGAAAACCTAATAGCGAAATTAACATAACTTAAAAATAATGGGATTAGTTTTTAACCTATTTTATAAGTTATTAATTCAATCCCGGGGCGTTCTATACAGTTATGTATAATGATATTTATATTATTTATACCTCTAACTAGAGCGTACCTTGAGCATATATGGTGTGACCCGAAAGATGGTGAACTATACTTGATCAGGTTGAAGTCAGGGGAAACCCTGATGGAAGACCGAAACAGTTCTGACGAGCAAATCGATTGTCAGAATTGAGTATAGGGGCGAAAGACCAATCGAACCATCTAGTAGCTGGTTCCCTCCGAAGTTTCCCTCAGGATAGCTGGTGCATTTAAAATTTATGTAAAATAATCTTATCTGGTAAAGCGAATGATTAGAGGCCTTAGGGTCGAAACGATCTTAACCTATTCTCAAACTTTAAATGGGTAAGAACCTCACCTTTCTTGGTATGAAGGTAGTGGTTGTGATATAATGTGCCCAGTGGGCCACTTTTGGTAAGCAGAACTGGCGCTGTGGGATGAACCAAACGTAATGTTACGGTGCCCAAATTAACAACTCATGCAGATACCATGAAAGGCGTTGGTTGCTTAAAACAGCAGGACGGTGGACATGGAAGTCGTAATCCGCTAAGAAGTGTGTAACAACTCACCTGCCGTTTATAAGCGGAGTATAGCGGAGTTTTGTAAAGCGTTTTTGAGTGGTTAAAAGTTAAAAACAATTAGTGAGCTTTATATTGTCGGAAAGCGTAAATTCTCCTGATTACGGTGATATAAAAATCTTTGAATTCGGTTGGCGGATGCCGAAAATATTCGCGGATTACAAAAGTGATTCGGGACTTGAGCGATCTTGCACGTACAAGTGGACTTGTTAACTTTGTAGTGTGTTTTGTGACGCCGTTGTTTAGCGGTGGGTGAGACTACGGCGGTATAGTCATTTGGTGGCGGAAAATCAGATTAGTGTTGCCGCTTTGGTATTTTTGGATATTTAGCGTTACCGCTTTGAAATTTTTTTCGAAAATTCAGTGTTGCCGCTTTTGAATTTTCAGAAGTTCAGTGTTGCCGCTTTGGTGTTTTTTCGCAATTCAGCGTTGCCGTTTTTTGAACTCGAAAGCAAGGTAGGTTTGCATTTTATTGCTATTTTTCGAATATTTGTGCGGTGATGGCTCCACCGGGGCCACTATCGGTAAGGAAGAAGAAGCCGAAGGGTGACGTTGATGACGATGTGTCCGACGTCACTTCTCAATGCAATGTTGCCGCCTGTGTCGATGAAAAAAGTGCGACATAGCGACACCGACAGCGATAAAGGGGAGCATAGGTTGGAGAAAAGGGTTAAGCCCAATTCGCCGAGGGAGCGTCGAGCTCGTGCTGCTGCTGCTACTACTGCTGCTGCTGCTGCTACTACTGCTGCTGCTACTGTTGCTGATGTTGCTGCCGGCGGTGGTGCTGTTGGTGTCATTAGTATGGATGTTGTTGCTGAAGGTGCTGCTGGTACTGTTTGTGGTGAGGCAGTTTATGAGAAGGTGGAAGAGGGGGAGGCAACGGTTACTGATGCGACGGATAGGGTGCGTGTTGCCCCTATGAACCGTCGTTCTAGGAAAAGGGCGGCGAAGGGTCCTGGTGCTGTTGGTGCTGGTGTTAGTTCTGCTGGTGCTGGTGTTAGTTCTGCTGGTGAAGCTGTCGCCGAACTCAAACGCATCACAGGTGCTTTGATGGAGGTAGTGTTGGCGGATGGCGTTGACAGAGATGTAGGCAGGCAGGTGTCGAGGATATCAGCCGATTATGAGGTGTTGATGATGTGTCTGGTGGCGGAGAACGAGAGGTTGAGGGGACGTGTGGAGGCCGGCTCACCTGGCGTTTTTGGTGGTCGTGCTGCTCCTGCTGCTGCGTCAACTCTTGTTGCTCCGCCCGCTCGTGCGCCCGTGGCTGTGATGGCGGCACCTGCCGTCAAGCCAGTGGAGACTTGGTCGGTGGTGGTCAAGGTCAAAGGTGTCTCGACGTCAAAGGAGGTGGTGCAAAAGGTAGTGCGTGAGGTTGGGCCAACTCTTGGTGTACGTGTCCATGATGTGCGTCCGATTAAATCGGGTGGTGCGGTAATACGCACACCGTCTGTGGCTGAGCGAGAGCGTATTGCGGCTAACTCTAAGTTCGCGGAGGTTGGATTGGAGGTCAGTGTCAACGACAAGCTTGGACCGAGGGTGTTAGTACAGAAGGTGCACTCTGAGATAACGCCGGATGAATTCATGCAGGAGCTATATGAAATGAATTTGATCGACATGATGTCTCCTGAGGTTTTCAGGAAGAGCGTACGGCTGGTTACTGCGCCATGGCGTACTGATGGTGGCCAGCAGGTGAACGTGACCATCGAGTGCACTGAAAGGGTAGCCGAGCAGCTAAGAAGCACGGGCGCTTACATTAAATGGTTCCGGTTCCAGGTGCGTTCACAGGAGCCAATCCAGAGCTGTTTTAGGTGCCTTAGTTTTGACCACCGGGTACAGAACTGCAAGATGCGTGAGGAGACTTGCTTGCGGTGTGGTGTAGCTGGCCATCGTTCCTCCAACTGTGTGAACGAGGTGAGGTGCCGGAATTGCCAATTCAAGGGTTTGGCTGCAGGTCACAGGATGTTGTCCATGGAGTGTCCTATATACGGGGCTATGGTTGCAAGGGCGAATTCTAGACATTAAACATGGAGCAGATCTTGTTAATACAACAAAATCTCCAGAGGACGTATTCTGCGACGTGTGAGTTTGGCCAGGCCATGAAGCGAAGTGGGGCTTCTTTTGCACTTGTGCAAGAGCCCTACTTTGCAAATGGTTGTGTCAGAGGACTGCCGGCTACGATGAGGGTATATTCCAACCTTCCAGGAAATGCTGCTGTGGTTGTGGACGACAGTACTGTTGACTGCACTGTTGTGAGTCGTACGCGATGGGGTGTTTGTGTGGCGGTAGAGGGCGAATTTGGGCGCTTATATCTCGCGAGTATTTACTGTCCGCCTAGTGCTTCATTGAAGCGTTATTTGGGATACATGGATTCAGTGTTACTACTTGCGAGTAACATTCCTGCAATCCTGGGCCTAGACGCGAATGCATGCTCTCGCATGTGGTCCCGATTGATGATTTCCTGCATCGCAGGGTTGCGTGGGTAGTAACGTTGTTTGATTGGTCGATCGTGTTTCATCCTGATGACGTGCTCGCTTACATTACATGGGTCCTTTATTGCCTCAAAGGACATTTTGGCCTCTGTTAAAATAGATTCGAGTTCTTCCTCCTGTGCCTCAGTAAGGAAATCTCTTGTGGTGATGGCGTGCGCCGTGTCCTGCATGCGTGGTCTACTGCTGTAGGTTTTTATGGGTCGGCCCTCAATTAGCAATACTGCGTTCCTTCTCCGTAAGAAGTCCATCCCGAGAATGATTGGTTCCGCTAAGCTATCTAATGCTGAGGCTAGCAGTCGTGTAGTTGACCCATATAGCGTGATGATGAGCGGGTATACTTGAACGAAAATATATTGAACTGAAGTGATGATAACTTTGTTCAAAACGCGCTAATTTAGCGCCTTTTTTAGTAAACGCGCTAAGACGAAAAAAAGCGCGTTTAGCATAGTTAAAACGCGCTAAATCTAGCGCGAAACGCGCTAAATTGGCATCGCTGATTGCTACTAAGCGCATCATAAAGTAATGTAATATTATTGCATTACCACATACTGTACACAGTAAAATTTAAAAAACAATTGAAAAAAATTAATAAGTAAGTAAGTAATAAGCTCGAGGTATGAACGAGCTTATATGAAAAACCGTACAATTGATCTGAACTTAGGTTTTTGTTTACTTTTTTGTTAGGTTATATTTTAAATACTGGGGAACAGTTTTTTCTTTCCCTTGAAAAAATTATAAAAAACATAGTGATATGCATTACCTTGAGGAGATGCAAAAACAATTGCACTATAATTATCAAAGTTAATGCTAATGTAATAAATTTGCATTTGCATTGATTTGGTTTAGTGTGGGAATTTCCCACTGGGAAAATGGTCAATACATTTCTTTATATAATGCAATAGGCTGAGTTTACATCTGGCATTTCCTTTGTGCCATGTGCCCAAAAAAACGTAACCACTAATAACTAATGAAAAAGTGGTTGATTCAGACATGTATTTATTGATTTAAACTGTTTCCAATCATATTGGATTCTATAAAATTATCTATTAGTAATGTATGAAACTGTTTAACTTAATAAATAAGTGTCTGAATGAAATACTTTTTCATTAGTAATTAGTGGTTACACTTTTTTTACGCATGGCATACAACAAAAAGGAACCCTACAAGAAATGAACCCAGCGGGAAAAAGAAGGAGTACGGATGCCTTCTAAAAAACCTCTGTACTGCTTATTTTGGATGTACAAGGCCTGCTCCCTCCATCCCATCTTCATATCTTTTTAACACACGTTGTCATTGCGAGGTAGGCCTTCCGTTATCGCTTCTTTCACAGATATTCTAAAAGACCTTCAAATTAATTGCTCTTTAAGAGCCTTCCAGAGAATGGCTGTTAAAAGGCCTTCAAATAAAGGTCATATTGAAAGGGGTTTAATAAAGGTTTTCAACTGCTGGGGCGGTGTTGAAATACAAGTAAAATAGTTGTGAAAATATATTTTATATGAATATAAAATATTTTACCAACTGTTTTACTTGTATTACAGCACTTGTAAGATTTGAGAAACAGGTCCGAGGTATTCAATATACGTTTATTTTGTGATCAAAAGGGTCGAATATATTGAAATTAAACTTCTGAAAATAACAAGAAGTCACATAGTATTTGGTATGAAATTTTGTTTCTTATAAAAAAAAAACAAAATATTTTACTCCTTCTGTTCTCTCTTCTTATAGAAGGGAATGTGGAATGTGTATCCAATCTTTTTTACTAAAGAGCCTAAGTCTTTTTTGAGGCCTTCTTCAGAAGTTACATAAGAATGTTAACTGGGTCAAAAACATGAATTGGTTTGCTTTTGCTTTGGCAAAATAACAAAACAAAATATGTTACTCCTTCTCTTCTCCCTTCTCATAGAAAGGAGTTTGGAATGTGTACCTTATCTATTATGCGGAAAAACCGAGGCCTTCTATAAGGTGTAACGTGGTTTTTCTTTCCAGCTGGGGTATGACCCAGTCTGTCCAGGTTCGATCCCAAAGGTCCACTAACTTTGAAATAAAAGATTTATTTTCCTCGGTGTTAAGAAAATACACAAAGCTTTATTTAACGAAACTTATGCTACTAGGATATCTTAAAACTACAGGGTATATTGTCAGTGAATTACAGGCGCTGACATCTATAATTAATACCAACTAGTTACGGGAGTATTCGGTGGGCCTTGTGAGGCCGTTTAGTAAATGCGGGCGAGAAGAATTCGGTGGCTATCGTAATTAATTAAAAAAAATGAGTTTCAAGATGAATTCGGTGGATCTTGAAACCAGTATAAAATAAACTATAATTAAATTCAAGATGTATTCGGGGGATCTTGAATATAAAACGAGTTTTCAAGATGAATTCGGTAGATCTTGAAAACACGGCAAAGCAAAAGAAATAAATTCAAGATGAATTCGGGGGACCTTGAATATATATATAAAAAAAATAAATTATTTCAAGATGAATTCGGTAGTCTTAAAATAAAATAAATTCAAGATGTATTCGGGAGATCTTGAATATAAAACGAGTTTTCAAGATGAATTCGGTAGATCTTGAAAACAACGCAAAGCAAAAGAAATAAACTCAAGATGAATTCGGGGGATCTTGAGTATATACAAAAAATAAATTATTTCAAGATGAATTCGGTAGATCTTGAAATAAAAATAAACTAAAAATAAATTCAAGATGAATACGAAAGATCTTGAATACTAACTACTATTTATTATAGAAAGCACAAGATGAATTCGGTAGATCTTGTATGCTTCCTTTCAAAAATTAGAACAAGACTTTACGTTGATGTACGTTCTGCGTAATATAAAGGTAGTGCCCCTGCTTACCGTACTAAGACGTCCAGCTCGTCCTGATTGCTTGTTGCCTAAACTTATCGTCTTATAATAATTATTATTTTAAGCTTTTGAGAAGTATTTTCCCATTTGCATAGTTTGTTCGTTTTAAGTTACAATCTGTACAAAGCCTGCATGTGTTTTATAGCATGCATGCTTACAAAAGCATGTACATGGTTGTTGTTATTTTACTTCTCTTGTTATAGCGTACGTATGTTTATGAAAGTATGTGTGTAGTACGATCGCATCTTGACTGCATGAGCGTGGTTGTTGTGTTTGTTGTGTACTTATAAAAACAGTTGTGTAGTTGTTGGTATTATTTCTGTTGGTAAGCTTTCAATAACAAACAAACAAAAAAAATGTAAATTAAATAAAACAAATATACAGTGTTGGAAGAAAATATAGAGTGATTTGTGACTAAATATACAGTATCGGGAAAAAGTATAGAGTCATTTGTGACGGAACGTTACAAAGGCATTCTTTAGCAGTTTTATAAGAATGGTAATTGAGTCGAAAAAATTCCTGAGCAGGCCTTTAATAAGGCCTGAAGTAAGAAGGACTTCTTAGTTTTACCGCTGGGAATGACTGAAACTAACACAAACAAAATTGTCTCACTAACACCCTACAAGAAATGAATGACTGAAACTGACACAATGAATGACTGAAACTGACACATTTCCAACAATTTTATATTGAATTCAATAATGACAGTCAATTGACTAGTCATTTGAGCGGAAGTGATGATGGATTTATTTATTAATTACAGTTGCTCTACTCTGGCATATACATATGTTAGAGTGGAACATCTAAAGTATATATGTCAAAACTTTTAAATGTCAAGTTTCGGTCTGTGAATATTAGATTTTATACAAATGTTAAAAAGAAATAAGTAAAATAGTCAATAAAAGAAATTCACAAAGTTTAATTTAATATGTATATTTCTCTTCAAAATTTTAGATATTTGTAAAAAGCAAGGTGTGTTTTAGACGAAAAGGTGTTAAGAGGACTAGATACAGCTTAAGTTATTTGGTGTTTGGTTTATTTGTATTTTTTTGTTTTAAATATGTTATTTTGCTCGTGTATCTTAAAGTTAATTTTTATAATAAAAAAGCAAATAAAATAAAATAAAAAGTACATATATTTGCTATCAGTATATCAATCATGTATGATTACTCAATTGTGCGGGATATTTTAGTCAATTATGATCAGTCAAACTTGAGTAATGTTTATGCTATCATTGATTAGAAAAAACACTGGAGTGAGCAGTTCAACTATATGTTAAATTCATTAGTTAGAGAGAGATGCAACATCACATGTTCACAAAAGTTTCCATCACAGTTTTCATTTAGCCCTTAATAATGTGATAGAAACTTTGTTCTACGCAATGATGAATATATGATGCATGACTTCCGATCGAATGACCGGTCAATTGACTGATACTATTCTTGTAGGGAAATGTATGGATAGACAAAACCAAAGTAAATTTATGAGTCCCAAATTCACAGTCATTAGTTAACTAATAGCAATGATTTAACCAATAATATTTGATTCACAGCTCTTTGTTTACCATTAGTTAAACCGCCAAATGTCATTGGTTAACAAATAGTTAGACAACAGCTGATTCGTTGTAAACTTTATTAGTATTGTTGTTTTGTGAAAATTTTTAAACACATTTCGCACATATGTTGTCGAGAATATTCTTTGTATTTAGCTGTAACACATTCTTTTTTTATTTTCTATTATATTTTGGTTTTCCAGAACCATTTTCAGCACTAATTCAATAGTTTGCACGGTAAAGTTAGACAAGCGAGCACTGTTTTATAAATTTTTAAGAAATAGTATAACAAATGTAAACAAAAACCAAAGTAAATTTATATAAAGTATATGCAAGTACTCAGGTGATTAATTTTTTTCTCGTGTAGTGTGAATGCCTGAATGTCAAAAGTTGTTTACAATTTTTGTACGCCATTTTGTTTTGTTTTGCTTTGTTATACACAATTGTGTATACTGAAAACGTATGTGAAAAAGTTTAAATAAATTTTTACTTAAAAAATGTTTTACAAAACATTTAAAAATAATTATATTTAATTATTAAAGTACATATGTATTCTTTATTATACTTATTTCACATATTAAAGGTTTATCAATTAATAAACTTACTTTGGTTTTATCTATCCATACATTTTCTTTTTGTTGTATGCAGATATGGGACTATTGCATTAAATAAGTAAATGCATTGACCATTTTCCCACAATAAACCAAATCAATGCAAATGCAAATTTATTACATTAGCACTAATTTTAATAATATTAGTGCAATTTTTTTTTGCATTTTACTAAAATCCCTTCAGAGACATTCATCAACATTGCATTGTTACTCTTAGTGCACTATTTTTTGCACCACTAAACACATTATGAATAGTATTATTGAATTAGGTCCGTTTGTTTACTTTTCCAGTAAAATCCAGTAGTTGAGTAAATTTAGGGTAATTTGAAAATTTTACTCTCAAGAATGTCTCTTGCACAAAAAAGTACGCGAACCCAAAAAAACGTAACCACTAATAACTAATGAAAAAGTGGTTGATTCAGACATGTATTTATTGATTTAAACTGTTTCCAATCATATTGGATTCTATAAAATTATCTATTAGTAATGTATGAAACTGTTTAACTTAATAAATAAGTGTCTGAATGAAATACTTTTTCATTAGTAATTAGTGGTTACACTTTTTTTACGCATGGCATACAACAAAAAGGAACCCTACAAGAAATGAACCCAGCGGGAAAAAGAAGGAGTACGGATGCCTTCTAAAAAACCTCTGTACTGCTTATTTTGGATGTACAAGGCCTGCTCCCTCCATCCCATCTTCATATCTTTTTAACACACGTTGTCATTGCGAGGTAGGCCTTCCGTTATCGCTTCTTTCACAGATATTCTAAAAGACCTTCAAATTAATTGCTCTTTAAGAGCCTTCCAGAGAATGGCTGTTAAAAGGCCTTCAAATAAAGGTCATATTGAAAGGGGTTTAATAAAGGTTTTCAACTGCTGGGGCGGTGTTGAAATACAAGTAAAATAGTTGTGAAAATATATTTTATATGAATATAAAATATTATACCAACTGTTTTACTTGTATTACAGCACTTGTAAGATTTGAGAAACAGGTCCGAGGTATTCAATATACGTTTATTTTGTGATCAAAAGGGTCGAATATATTGAAATTAAACTTCTGAAAATAACAAGAAGTCACATAGTATTTGGTATGAAATTTTGTTTCTTATAAAAAAAAACAAAATATTTTACTCCTTCTGTTCTCTCTTCTTATAGAAGGGAATGTGGAATGTGTATCCAATCTTTTTTACTAAAGAGCCTAAGTCTTTTTTGAGGCCTTCTTCAGAAGTTACATAAGAATGTTAACTGGGTCAAAAACATGAATTGGTTTGCTTTTGCTTTGGCAAAATAACAAAACAAAATATGTTACTCCTTCTCTTCTCCCTTCTCATAGAAAGGAGTTTGGAATGTGTACCTTATCTATTATGCGGAAAAACCGAGGCCTTCTATAAGGTGTAACGTGGTTTTTCTTTCCAGCTGGGGTATGACCCAGTCTGTCCAGGTTCGATCCCAAAGGTCCACTAACTTTGAAATAAAAGATTTATTTTCCTCGGTGTTAAGAAAATACACAAAGCTTTATTTAACGAAACTTATGCTACTAGGATATCTTAAAACTACAGGGTATATTGTCAGTGAATTACAGGCGCTGACATCTATAATTAATACCAACTAGTTACGGGAGTATTCGGTGGGCCTTGTGAGGCCGTTTAGTAAATTCGGGCGAGAAGAATTCGGTGGCTATCGTAATTAATTAAAAAAAATGAGTTTCAAGATGAATTCGGTGGATCTTGAAACCAGTATAAAATAAACTATAATTAAATTCAAGATGTATTCGGGGGATCTTGAATATAAAACGAGTTTTCAAGATGAATTCGGTAGATCTTGAAAACACGGCAAAGCAAAAGAAATAAATTCAAGATGAATTCGGGGGACCTTGAATATATATATAAAAAAAATAAATTATTTCAAGATGAATTCGGTAGTCTTAAAATAAAATAAATTCAAGATGTATTCGGGAGATCTTGAATATAAAACGAGTTTTCAAGATGAATTCGGTAGATCTTGAAAACAACGCAAAGCAAAAGAAATAAACTCAAGATGAATTCGGGGGATCTTGAGTATATACAAAAAATAAATTATTTCAAGATGAATTCGGTAGATCTTGAAATAAAAATAAACTAAAAATAAATTCAAGATGAATACGAAAGATCTTGAATACTAACTACTATTTATTATAGAAAGCACAAGATGAATTCGGTAGATCTTGTATGCTTCCTTTCAAAAATTAGAACAAGACTTTACGTTGATGTACGTTCTGCGTAATATACAGGTAGTGCCCCTGCTTACCGTACTAAGACGTCCAGCTCGTCCTGATTGCTTGTTGCCTAAACTTATCGTCTTATAATAATTATTATTTTAAGCTTTTGAGAAGTATTTTCCCATTTGCATAGTTTGTTCGTTTTAAGTTACAATCTGTACAAAGCCTGCATGTGTTTTATAGCATGCATGCTTACAAAAGCATGAACATGGTTGTTGTTATTTTACTTCTCTTGTTATAGCGTACGTATGTTTATGAAAGTATGTGTGTAGTACGATCGCATCTTGACTGCATGAGCGTGGTTGTTGTGTTTGTTGTGTACTTATAAAAACAGTTGTGTAGTTGTTGGTATTATTTCTGTTGGTAAGCTTTCAATAACAAACAAACAAAAAAAATGTAAATTAAATAAAACAAATATACAGTGTTGGAAGAAAATATAGAGTGATTTGTGACTAAATATACAGTATCGGGAAAAAGTATAGAGTCATTTGTGACGGAACGTTACAAAGGCATTCTTTAGCAGTTTTATAAGAATGGTAATTGAGTCGAAAAAATTCCTGAGCAGGCCTTTAATAAGGCCTGAAGTAAGAAGGACTTCTTAGTTTTACCGCTGGGAATGACTGAAACTAACACAAACAAAATTGTCTCACTAACACCCTACAAGAAATGAATGACTGAAACTGACACAATGAATGACTGAAACTGACACATTTCCAACAATTTTATATTGAATTCAATAATGACAGTCAATTGACTAGTCATTTGAGCGGAAGTGATGATGGATTTATTTATTAATTACAGTTGCTCTACTCTGGCATATACATATGTTAGAGTGGAACATCTAAAGTATATATGTCAAAACTTTTAAATGTCAAGTTTCGGTCTGTGAATATTAGATTTTATACAAATGTTAAAAAGAAATAAGTAAAATAGTCAATAAAAGAAATTCACAAAGTTTAATTTAATATGTATATTTCTCTTCAAAATTTTAGATATTTGTAAAAAGCAAGGTGTGTTTTAGACGAAAAGGTGTTAAGAGGACTAGATACAGCTTAAGTTATTTGGTGTTTGGTTTATTTGTATTTTTTTGTTTTAAATATGTTATTTTGCTCGTGTATCTTAAAGTTAATTTTTATAATAAAAAAGCAAATAAAATAAAATAAAAAGTACATATATTTGCTATCAGTATATCAATCATGTATGATTACTCAATTGTGCGGGATATTTTAGTCAATTATGATCAGTCAAACTTGAGTAATGTTTATGCTATCATTGATTAGAAAAAACACTGGAGTGAGCAGTTCAACTATATGTTAAATTCATTAGTTAGAGAGAGATGCAACATCACATGTTCACAAAAGTTTCCATCACAGTTTTCATTTAGCCCTTAATAATGTGATAGAAACTTTGTTCTACGCAATGATGAATATATGATGCATGACTTCCGATCGAATGACCGGTCAATTGACTGATACTATTCTTGTAGGGAAATGTATGGATAGACAAAACCAAAGTAAATTTATGAGTCCCAAATTCACAGTCATTAGTTAACTAATAGCAATGATTTAACCAATAATATTTGATTCACAGCTCTTTGTTTACCATTAGTTAAACCGCCAAATGTCATTGGTTAACAAATAGTTAGACAACAGCTGATTCGTTGTAAACTTTATTAGTATTGTTGTTTTGTGAAAATTTTTAAACACATTTCGCACATATGTTGTCGAGAATATTCTTTGTATTTAGCTGTAACACATTCTTTTTTTATTTTCTATTATATTTTGGTTTTCCAGAACCATTTTCAGCACTAATTCAATAGTTTGCACGGTAAAGTTAGACAAGCGAGCACTGTTTTATAAATTTTTAAGAAATAGTATAACAAATGTAAACAAAAACCAAAGTAAATTTATATAAAGTATATGCAAGTACTCAGGTGATTAATTTTTTTCTCGTGTAGTGTGAATGCCTGAATGTCAAAAGTTGTTTACAATTTTTGTACGCCATTTTGTTTTGTTTTGCTTTGTTATACACAATTGTGTATACTGAAAACGTATGTGAAAAAGTTTAAATAAATTTTTACTTAAAAAATGTTTTACAAAACATTTAAAAATAATTATATTTAATTATTAAAGTACATATGTATTCTTTATTATACTTATTTCACATATTAAAGGTTTATCAATTAATAAACTTACTTTGGTTTTATCTATCCATACATTTTCTTTTTGTTGTATGCAGATATGGGACTATTGCATTAAATAAGTAAATGCATTGACCATTTTCCCACAATAAACCAAATCAATGCAAATGCAAATTTATTACATTAGCACTAATTTTAATAATATTAGTGCAATTTTTTTTTGCATTTTACTAAAATCCCTTCAGAGACATTCATCAACATTGCATTGTTACTCTTAGTGCACTATTTTTTGCACCACTAAACACATTATGAATAGTATTATTGAATTAGGTCCGTTTGTTTACTTTTCCAGTAAAATCCAGTAGTTGAGTAAATTTAGGGTAATTTGAAAATTTTACTCTCAAGAATGTCTCTTGCACAAAAAAGTACGCGAACCCAAAAAAACGTAACCACTAATAACTAATGAAAAAGTGGTTGATTCAGACATGTATTTATTGATTTAAACTGTTTCCAATCATATTGGATTCTATAAAATTATCTATTAGTAATGTATGAAACTGTTTAACTTAATAAATAAGTGTCTGAATGAAATACTTTTTCATTAGTAATTAGTGGTTACACTTTTTTTACGCATGGCATACAACAAAAAGGAACCCTACAAGAAATGAACCCAGCGGGAAAAAGAAGGAGTACGGATGCCTTCTAAAAAACCTCTGTACTGCTTATTTTGGATGTACAAGGCCTGCTCCCTCCATCCCATCTTCATATCTTTTTAACACACGTTGTCATTGCGAGGTAGGCCTTCCGTTATCGCTTCTTTCACAGATATTCTAAAAGACCTTCAAATTAATTGCTCTTTAAGAGCCTTCCAGAGAATGGCTGTTAAAAGGCCTTCAAATAAAGGTCATATTGAAAGGGGTTTAATAAAGGTTTTCAACTGCTGGGGCGGTGTTGAAATACAAGTAAAATAGTTGTGAAAATATATTTTATATGAATATAAAATATTATACCAACTGTTTTACTTGTATTACAGCACTTGTAAGATTTGAGAAACAGGTCCGAGGTATTCAATATACGTTTATTTTGTGATCAAAAGGGTCGAATATATTGAAATTAAACTTCTGAAAATAACAAGAAGTCACATAGTATTTGGTATGAAATTTTGTTTCTTATAAAAAAAAACAAAATATTTTACTCCTTCTGTTCTCTCTTCTTATAGAAGGGAATGTGGAATGTGTATCCAATCTTTTTTACTAAAGAGCCTAAGTCTTTTTTGAGGCCTTCTTCAGAAGTTACATAAGAATGTTAACTGGGTCAAAAACATGAATTGGTTTGCTTTTGCTTTGGCAAAATAACAAAACAAAATATGTTACTCCTTCTCTTCTCCCTTCTCATAGAAAGGAGTTTGGAATGTGTACCTTATCTATTATGCGGAAAAACCGAGGCCTTCTATAAGGTGTAACGTGGTTTTTCTTTCCAGCTGGGGTATGACCCAGTCTGTCCAGGTTCGATCCCAAAGGTCCACTAACTTTGAAATAAAAGATTTATTTTCCTCGGTGTTAAGAAAATACACAAAGCTTTATTTAACGAAACTTATGCTACTAGGATATCTTAAAACTACAGGGTATATTGTCAGTGAATTACAGGCGCTGACATCTATAATTAATACCAACTAGTTACGGGAGTATTCGGTGGGCCTTGTGAGGCCGTTTAGTAAATTCGGGCGAGAAGAATTCGGTGGCTATCGTAATTAATTAAAAAAAATGAGTTTCAAGATGAATTCGGTGGATCTTGAAACCAGTATAAAATAAACTATAATTAAATTCAAGATGTATTCGGGGGATCTTGAATATAAAACGAGTTTTCAAGATGAATTCGGTAGATCTTGAAAACACGGCAAAGCAAAAGAAATAAATTCAAGATGAATTCGGGGGACCTTGAATATATATATAAAAAAAATAAATTATTTCAAGATGAATTCGGTAGTCTTAAAATAAAATAAATTCAAGATGTATTCGGGAGATCTTGAATATAAAACGAGTTTTCAAGATGAATTCGGTAGATCTTGAAAACAACGCAAAGCAAAAGAAATAAACTCAAGATGAATTCGGGGGATCTTGAGTATATACAAAAAATAAATTATTTCAAGATGAATTCGGTAGATCTTGAAATAAAAATAAACTAAAAATAAATTCAAGATGAATACGAAAGATCTTGAATACTAACTACTATTTATTATAGAAAGCACAAGATGAATTCGGTAGATCTTGTATGCTTCCTTTCAAAAATTAGAACAAGACTTTACGTTGATGTACGTTCTGCGTAATATACAGGTAGTGCCCCTGCTTACCGTACTAAGACGTCCAGCTCGTCCTGATTGCTTGTTGCCTAAACTTATCGTCTTATAATAATTATTATTTTAAGCTTTTGAGAAGTATTTTCCCATTTGCATAGTTTGTTCGTTTTAAGTTACAATCTGTACAAAGCCTGCATGTGTTTTATAGCATGCATGCTTACAAAAGCATGAACATGGTTGTTGTTATTTTACTTCTCTTGTTATAGCGTACGTATGTTTATGAAAGTATGTGTGTAGTACGATCGCATCTTGACTGCATGAGCGTGGTTGTTGTGTTTGTTGTGTACTTATAAAAACAGTTGTGTAGTTGTTGGTATTATTTCTGTTGGTAAGCTTTCAATAACAAACAAACAAAAAAAATGTAAATTAAATAAAACAAATATACAGTGTTGGAAGAAAATATAGAGTGATTTGTGACTAAATATACAGTATCGGGAAAAAGTATAGAGTCATTTGTGACGGAACGTTACAAAGGCATTCTTTAGCAGTTTTATAAGAATGGTAATTGAGTCGAAAAAATTCCTGAGCAGGCCTTTAATAAGGCCTGAAGTAAGAAGGACTTCTTAGTTTTACCGCTGGGAATGACTGAAACTAACACAAACAAAATTGTCTCACTAACACCCTACAAGAAATGAATGACTGAAACTGACACAATGAATGACTGAAACTGACACATTTCCAACAATTTTATATTGAATTCAATAATGACAGTCAATTGACTAGTCATTTGAGCGGAAGTGATGATGGATTTATTTATTAATTACAGTTGCTCTACTCTGGCATATACATATGTTAGAGTGGAACATCTAAAGTATATATGTCAAAACTTTTAAATGTCAAGTTTCGGTCTGTGAATATTAGATTTTATACAAATGTTAAAAAGAAATAAGTAAAATAGTCAATAAAAGAAATTCACAAAGTTTAATTTAATATGTATATTTCTCTTCAAAATTTTAGATATTTGTAAAAAGCAAGGTGTGTTTTAGACGAAAAGGTGTTAAGAGGACTAGATACAGCTTAAGTTATTTGGTGTTTGGTTTATTTGTATTTTTTTGTTTTAAATATGTTATTTTGCTCGTGTATCTTAAAGTTAATTTTTATAATAAAAAAGCAAATAAAATAAAATAAAAAGTACATATATTTGCTATCAGTATATCAATCATGTATGATTACTCAATTGTGCGGGATATTTTAGTCAATTATGATCAGTCAAACTTGAGTAATGTTTATGCTATCATTGATTAGAAAAAACACTGGAGTGAGCAGTTCAACTATATGTTAAATTCATTAGTTAGAGAGAGATGCAACATCACATGTTCACAAAAGTTTCCATCACAGTTTTCATTTAGCCCTTAATAATGTGATAGAAACTTTGTTCTACGCAATGATGAATATATGATGCATGACTTCCGATCGAATGACCGGTCAATTGACTGATACTATTCTTGTAGGGAAATGTATGGATAGACAAAACCAAAGTAAATTTATGAGTCCCAAATTCACAGTCATTAGTTAACTAATAGCAATGATTTAACCAATAATATTTGATTCACAGCTCTTTGTTTACCATTAGTTAAACCGCCAAATGTCATTGGTTAACAAATAGTTAGACAACAGCTGATTCGTTGTAAACTTTATTAGTATTGTTGTTTTGTGAAAATTTTTAAACACATTTCGCACATATGTTGTCGAGAATATTCTTTGTATTTAGCTGTAACACATTCTTTTTTTATTTTCTATTATATTTTGGTTTTCCAGAACCATTTTCAGCACTAATTCAATAGTTTGCACGGTAAAGTTAGACAAGCGAGCACTGTTTTATAAATTTTTAAGAAATAGTATAACAAATGTAAACAAAAACCAAAGTAAATTTATATAAAGTATATGCAAGTACTCAGGTGATTAATTTTTTTCTCGTGTAGTGTGAATGCCTGAATGTCAAAAGTTGTTTACAATTTTTGTACGCCATTTTGTTTTGTTTTGCTTTGTTATACACAATTGTGTATACTGAAAACGTATGTGAAAAAGTTTAAATAAATTTTTACTTAAAAAATGTTTTACAAAACATTTAAAAATAATTATATTTAATTATTAAAGTACATATGTATTCTTTATTATACTTATTTCACATATTAAAGGTTTATCAATTAATAAACTTACTTTGGTTTTATCTATCCATACATTTTCTTTTTGTTGTATGCAGATATGGGACTATTGCATTAAATAAGTAAATGCATTGACCATTTTCCCACAATAAACCAAATCAATGCAAATGCAAATTTATTACATTAGCACTAATTTTAATAATATTAGTGCAATTTTTTTTTGCATTTTACTAAAATCCCTTCAGAGACATTCATCAACATTGCATTGTTACTCTTAGTGCACTATTTTTTGCACCACTAAACACATTATGAATAGTATTATTGAATTAGGTCCGTTTGTTTACTTTTCCAGTAAAATCCAGTAGTTGAGTAAATTTAGGGTAATTTGAAAATTTTACTCTCAAGAATGTCTCTTGCACAAAAAAGTACGCGAACCCAAAAAAACGTAACCACTAATAACTAATGAAAAAGTGGTTGATTCAGACATGTATTTATTGATTTAAACTGTTTCCAATCATATTGGATTCTATAAAATTATCTATTAGTAATGTATGAAACTGTTTAACTTAATAAATAAGTGTCTGAATGAAATACTTTTTCATTAGTAATTAGTGGTTACACTTTTTTTACGCATGGCATACAACAAAAAGGAACCCTACAAGAAATGAACCCAGCGGGAAAAAGAAGGAGTACGGATGCCTTCTAAAAAACCTCTGTACTGCTTATTTTGGATGTACAAGGCCTGCTCCCTCCATCCCATCTTCATATCTTTTTAACACACGTTGTCATTGCGAGGTAGGCCTTCCGTTATCGCTTCTTTCACAGATATTCTAAAAGACCTTCAAATTAATTGCTCTTTAAGAGCCTTCCAGAGAATGGCTGTTAAAAGGCCTTCAAATAAAGGTCATATTGAAAGGGGTTTAATAAAGGTTTTCAACTGCTGGGGCGGTGTTGAAATACAAGTAAAATAGTTGTGAAAATATATTTTATATGAATATAAAATATTATACCAACTGTTTTACTTGTATTACAGCACTTGTAAGATTTGAGAAACAGGTCCGAGGTATTCAATATACGTTTATTTTGTGATCAAAAGGGTCGAATATATTGAAATTAAACTTCTGAAAATAACAAGAAGTCACATAGTATTTGGTATGAAATTTTGTTTCTTATAAAAAAAAACAAAATATTTTACTCCTTCTGTTCTCTCTTCTTATAGAAGGGAATGTGGAATGTGTATCCAATCTTTTTTACTAAAGAGCCTAAGTCTTTTTTGAGGCCTTCTTCAGAAGTTACATAAGAATGTTAACTGGGTCAAAAACATGAATTGGTTTGCTTTTGCTTTGGCAAAATAACAAAACAAAATATGTTACTCCTTCTCTTCTCCCTTCTCATAGAAAGGAGTTTGGAATGTGTACCTTATCTATTATGCGGAAAAACCGAGGCCTTCTATAAGGTGTAACGTGGTTTTTCTTTCCAGCTGGGGTATGACCCAGTCTGTCCAGGTTCGATCCCAAAGGTCCACTAACTTTGAAATAAAAGATTTATTTTCCTCGGTGTTAAGAAAATACACAAAGCTTTATTTAACGAAACTTATGCTACTAGGATATCTTAAAACTACAGGGTATATTGTCAGTGAATTACAGGCGCTGACATCTATAATTAATACCAACTAGTTACGGGAGTATTCGGTGGGCCTTGTGAGGCCGTTTAGTAAATGCGGGCGAGAAGAATTCGGTGGCTATCGTAATTAATTAAAAAAAATGAGTTTCAAGATGAATTCGGTGGATCTTGAAACCAGTATAAAATAAACTATAATTAAATTCAAGATGTATTCGGGGGATCTTGAATATAAAACGAGTTTTCAAGATGAATTCGGTAGATCTTGAAAACACGGCAAAGCAAAAGAAATAAATTCAAGATGAATTCGGGGGACCTTGAATATATATATAAAAAAAATAAATTATTTCAAGATGAATTCGGTAGTCTTAAAATAAAATAAATTCAAGATGTATTCGGGAGATCTTGAATATAAAACGAGTTTTCAAGATGAATTCGGTAGATCTTGAAAACAACGCAAAGCAAAAGAAATAAACTCAAGATGAATTCGGGGGATCTTGAGTATATACAAAAAATAAATTATTTCAAGATGAATTCGGTAGATCTTGAAATAAAAATAAACTAAAAATAAATTCAAGATGAATACGAAAGATCTTGAATACTAACTACTATTTATTATAGAAAGCACAAGATGAATTCGGTAGATCTTGTATGCTTCCTTTCAAAAATTAGAACAAGACTTTACGTTGATGTACGTTCTGCGTAATATACAGGTAGTGCCCCTGCTTACCGTACTAAGACGTCCAGCTCGTCCTGATTGCTTGTTGCCTAAACTTATCGTCTTATAATAATTATTATTTTAAGCTTTTGAGAAGTATTTTCCCATTTGCATAGTTTGTTCGTTTTAAGTTACAATCTGTACAAAGCCTGCATGTGTTTTATAGCATGCATGCTTACAAAAGCATGTACATGGTTGTTGTTATTTTACTTCTCTTGTTATAGCGTACGTATGTTTATGAAAGTATGTGTGTAGTACGATCGCATCTTGACTGCATGAGCGTGGTTGTTGTGTTTGTTGTGTACTTATAAAAACAGTTGTGTAGTTGTTGGTATTATTTCTGTTGGTAAGCTTTCAATAACAAACAAACAAAAAAAATGTAAATTAAATAAAACAAATATACAGTGTTGGAAGAAAATATAGAGTGATTTGTGACTAAATATACAGTATCGGGAAAAAGTATAGAGTCATTTGTGACGGAACGTTACAAAGGCATTCTTTAGCAGTTTTATAAGAATGGTAATTGAGTCGAAAAAATTCCTGAGCAGGCCTTTAATAAGGCCTGAAGTAAGAAGGACTTCTTAGTTTTACCGCTGGGAATGACTGAAACTAACACAAACAAAATTGTCTCACTAACACCCTACAAGAAATGAATGACTGAAACTGACACAATGAATGACTGAAACTGACACATTTCCAACAATTTTATATTGAATTCAATAATGACAGTCAATTGACTAGTCATTTGAGCGGAAGTGATGATGGATTTATTTATTAATTACAGTTGCTCTACTCTGGCATATACATATGTTAGAGTGGAACATCTAAAGTATATATGTCAAAACTTTTAAATGTCAAGTTTCGGTCTGTGAATATTAGATTTTATACAAATGTTAAAAAGAAATAAGTAAAATAGTCAATAAAAGAAATTCACAAAGTTTAATTTAATATGTATATTTCTCTTCAAAATTTTAGATATTTGTAAAAAGCAAGGTGTGTTTTAGACGAAAAGGTGTTAAGAGGACTAGATACAGCTTAAGTTATTTGGTGTTTGGTTTATTTGTATTTTTTTGTTTTAAATATGTTATTTTGCTCGTGTATCTTAAAGTTAATTTTTATAATAAAAAAGCAAATAAAATAAAATAAAAAGTACATATATTTGCTATCAGTATATCAATCATGTATGATTACTCAATTGTGCGGGATATTTTAGTCAATTATGATCAGTCAAACTTGAGTAATGTTTATGCTATCATTGATTAGAAAAAACACTGGAGTGAGCAGTTCAACTATATGTTAAATTCATTAGTTAGAGAGAGATGCAACATCACATGTTCACAAAAGTTTCCATCACAGTTTTCATTTAGCCCTTAATAATGTGATAGAAACTTTGTTCTACGCAATGATGAATATATGATGCATGACTTCCGATCGAATGACCGGTCAATTGACTGATACTATTCTTGTAGGGAAATGTATGGATAGACAAAACCAAAGTAAATTTATGAGTCCCAAATTCACAGTCATTAGTTAACTAATAGCAATGATTTAACCAATAATATTTGATTCACAGCTCTTTGTTTACCATTAGTTAAACCGCCAAATGTCATTGGTTAACAAATAGTTAGACAACAGCTGATTCGTTGTAAACTTTATTAGTATTGTTGTTTTGTGAAAATTTTTAAACACATTTCGCACATATGTTGTCGAGAATATTCTTTGTATTTAGCTGTAACACATTCTTTTTTTATTTTCTATTATATTTTGGTTTTCCAGAACCATTTTCAGCACTAATTCAATAGTTTGCACGGTAAAGTTAGACAAGCGAGCACTGTTTTATAAATTTTTAAGAAATAGTATAACAAATGTAAACAAAAACCAAAGTAAATTTATATAAAGTATATGCAAGTACTCAGGTGATTAATTTTTTTCTCGTGTAGTGTGAATGCCTGAATGTCAAAAGTTGTTTACAATTTTTGTACGCCATTTTGTTTTGTTTTGCTTTGTTATACACAATTGTGTATACTGAAAACGTATGTGAAAAAGTTTAAATAAATTTTTACTTAAAAAATGTTTTACAAAACATTTAAAAATAATTATATTTAATTATTAAAGTACATATGTATTCTTTATTATACTTATTTCACATATTAAAGGTTTATCAATTAATAAACTTACTTTGGTTTTATCTATCCATACATTTTCTTTTTGTTGTATGCAGATATGGGACTATTGCATTAAATAAGTAAATGCATTGACCATTTTCCCACAATAAACCAAATCAATGCAAATGCAAATTTATTACATTAGCACTAATTTTAATAATATTAGTGCAATTTTTTTTTGCATTTTACTAAAATCCCTTCAGAGACATTCATCAACATTGCATTGTTACTCTTAGTGCACTATTTTTTGCACCACTAAACACATTATGAATAGTATTATTGAATTAGGTCCGTTTGTTTACTTTTCCAGTAAAATCCAGTAGTTGAGTAAATTTAGGGTAATTTGAAAATTTTACTCTCAAGAATGTCTCTTGCACAAAAAAGTACGCGAACGGAAAAATCGCACAAATTTGCAGGTTAATCAAAACAGCTGATCATAGTGTTGTATAATATGTGTGGTTTTGACTACCCATCAAATACATATTTTTGGTAATTGATGCATGCATTTTTATAATTATAAATTTGAAGCGATATATATTTCTAAAATAGAAGTTTTGTGAAAGCTTTAGCTTGTATTTGGTTTTTAGTTTTTATTCTGGATAAATGGCATACGAAAATACATCAATATTTTATTTCTGATAGTCGTTACCCTGAATAGTATGCAGAAATAAGTATTCGCATATACATACACCTTACATCTCTAAGAAATTAAAGCAAATAACACAATTAAGTTTAATTTAAAAACTGATAAATTTAGGGATTATTATTCTTTAATTTGTTTCATCTTGAACATACTCTTCAGTTTTTTTTGTTAAACATTTACTTCAGCTTTTCTTCTTTTAAATGTTTTTATTAAAAAATTTTTACTTTGTATTTGTTTACTTTTGTTTATTTTATTAAATCATATGTTTTTCTCATCTACTGGATTTTACTGGTAAAAATTTTTCCAGTAAAAATTTGCAGACTCTCAAGTCAACAACTGTCAATTTACTCTCTCAATTGTGTAAACGAACGCATTTCAGTAAAATCCAGTACAATTTTGCACAAAATTGCACAAATTTTGGGGTAAACAAACGGACCTATTATCAGTGAAACATATAGTGCAAAATACAACGTAAATGTGTACATACATTAAAACATACGTACATACATAAATATGTAAAATTTTTCTATGTACATATCGTCATCTAAGAGGAAAAATCATCACTACGTTTTTTATAATTTTTCGAGAGAAAGACAAAACTTGATGAAATTGTTCCAAGCGGTAGTATTTTTCGTTTATAAAATCACCATTTTTTAAGATATAACTTTACAATAAACGAAAACCTAAGTTCTGATCTTTTTTCAATTGCACGGTTTTTCATATAAGCTCGAGATTCAACGTACTTGGAGTATGAAACTTTTTAATTTTTTTCAATTGGTTCTGAAATCTAGTTTGTATTTATATTGACAGTTTTTTTTCGTTAATTTGTATGTACGTACTTATAAAATAAATAATTACATACTTAAAGTGCCCTCAATGAAATTCAGTGTATTTTATATTTTTTATTTGTGCTATCTCCTAAAAATATTTTCACGTCTTATTCAATTTTACTGTGTACAATATGTGATAGTGCAATAATATTGCATTACTTCATGATGTGCTTAGTGGCAACACAAAATTAGTGTATTGTTTGTCATGCGATTAGCTGCTAATGCAATATTAATCCCTTACTTTTATTTAAGTGCAAAAAATAGTGCACTACAAGCATCAATTTAAATTTGCACTAAAATTTTTGTTTTTTATTCAGTGCTTATGCAAAAGTAATGCAAGTTGCCCAGGTCTGGTTGTATCCATCTGTTTTTGACATTCATCCATTATTCTTACACAAACAAATCGCCTGTTGTTATACCCTTCACCAAAAATGGTAAAGGGTATATATAGGTTTGTCCAGATTTTTGTAACTTCTACAATATTCATTTGCGGCGAAATAAAGTTAGTTATTCTGGATCCTTATGAATAGGAGATGAAAAAAAGACATGTCCGTCTGTCCGTCTGACCGTCTGACCGTCTGCATGTACGGATTTTCTATGTGTTGCTTGAAAGTGATTGTATGAAGCTCCTAAAAGAGTTAGAGAGCTCGGAATTGGACTGAATCGACCGCATTTGTCTTGGCACGATTGGTATTGAAAATCAGCAAAAATAAAGAATCGGTTCTTGCATTTTCTATATATAAAGTTTTATCACACATTTTTTACAAATCTACCAAAAAAGTTGCCGTGCATAGAACCAACAATATTTAATTCTGTTACTAACCTCACTAGCTACTCCACCGCTGAAGCTTGCTTGAATTTACTTTATATTTACTTTAGTTAAACATTTTCTTTAAAAAGCATTATTTCGTATTAAACCCCTTTTTGTCACCAATACATAGACATTCCCTTATGGTGTTTTTGCTTGGCAAATGCTTTTTCGTACGCTTGCATATGAATTGTTGTGTATAACAATCAGTAGAGTCATGCAAAAAACTGTATATGGATGTATGTATAAATATACGCTACCATGAAGACCATTCACTCGTACATACACACATATGTATATGCATAAGAGTGTTCATATGAACAACTACAACAACAACAACACGCTACAAATAGTATTGAAAGAGGAATATCCAATTGTTTGTAAGTATGTATGTAGTCAACTCTACGCACAGCAACAATATGCTAGCAAACGTATTGAAGGAAGAATATTAAGTTGTTTGTGGTAAGAAATGGGATTTTTTTTTTGTATACAAATAAAGTATTGTGCTAATGAATGCGTGTTGATAAAATATATAAAATATATGTGCCCTTAATTATGAAAGTGGTCTAAGTCATATATTTCTTTCATCGAGATATTTAATAGATTGATTTTGAAGAAATTAAAAAAATATTTTTATATTATGCAACATTTTAACTTATAGTTGTACTAGTGTCGATTAATAGAAGTTTATTTAATATTTATTAAATATTTTTTCAAGTTTATTACAGATTTATTTCATATTTCGATGCAGAAATATATGCATATGACTTAGACCACTTTCATAATTAAGGGCACATATGTATGTATGATTGTAAATACGTATGTATGTATATTCAATGTGCCCATGTACATATATGTATAAATTCGTTTGCTATGTCGGTATAATGTAAATAAGCGGTTGTTAAAGAGCGTTGGTTTTTTATAAATATTTCAAAGGGGATAGGATTGTGTTTGATTTGCTTGTTTGTTTTCTGAATATAATATATATGTAACAAAATGCATAAGATTTAAAGGCTAACGTGGTTAATAAGTAAGAAGTCGGTTTGTCATAACTTCTATGCTGAGTTTCGAACTTAGCTGAAAATTTTTTTTCAATATATTTTTGGAAAAAAATTAATCAGGGACAAAAAATAATAATTATTGTTGAATTTTCATAGAAAAAAGGCAAAACTACATACAAGGAAGCATCAAACAAAGTGGACAATCACACCATTTTAATTATTCTAAACTATTTTCTAAGCTCCAATTTTAAAATTATAATTTTTATTTTTTAAGCAGAAATAATTGTTATTTCCTGATTTTTATATTTTAACTGGAAATAATTGTTATTTTCTGATTTTCCTTTTTTCCAGCAGAAATTGTTAGTGCTTTCGTTCTGCTAGTGTTTGTCAGAATATTTACAATTAACTTTGGTGTTATTTGTTCCTTAAAAATTATCACATGTAATTTGGCTTAAAGAGAGATACGAACTATAGCCTACTGAAATAATAATTATAGAAATAATTATTTTCCGATTTTTATTTTTTCGAGAATAAATAAAAATCAATTTGTGATTTCTACTTTTTCGAACAGAAATTAAATTAAGTTACATTGTGGGAAAAAATACATATACCTACATACATATGTACATACATACTTTGAACTTATAGGTACATATACGATATACCTAACTACTACGACAGGATCAACGTGTGGATATTCCGTAGCCAAAAAACGTGGTAGCCGCCCAAAGCTGCGAACCGCTATTTTTCACACTTTTTTGATATGGCTGTCAAATGAAAGGGATTTTCCAATGAAAAAATCATGGTGGAATCATGCTGAAAATTTGAACTCATTTACTGATATCTGGCGTTGTTTTATTAAAAACAAATACACATTTTTAACCCTTATACCTACTTATGCATATTTTGGTCACATGCATATATGTATTCCAGGTTCACCCAATTTAATTCAAAAATTTTAAAGTGTGTACATACATACTTATTTATAAAATTTTGGTAGTTTGTACACACAGCGATACAATTAAACAATTATTTCAACACTTGTACAGGGTGGGCCAAAAGTTACCATGGGGCTTAAAAGTTTAATAACTTTTTAGTTTATTAATTTTTTTTTTATTTTGACACGTATGTACATATTTATTAAGTTGAACAGTTTCATGCATAACTAATAGACAATTTTATGGAATCCAACATTATTGGAAACAGTTTAAATCAATAAATACATTTCTGAATCAAACAGTTTTTCCGTAGTAATTACTGGTTACGCTTTTTTTTGGCACATGGCACACAAGAAATGCCAGATGCAAAATCAGCCTTACAAACTGCAAGAAATGAGCCAGATGGGGCACACAAATCTCCAAAGTCTGATTCATTTTCATATATTTTGCCATGAACATAATATATGCTACATGTGATGAAAATTGTGCGCTTAAAAATATAAACTATTTTTTATAAATAAGGCAATTGTTTTAAAAATTAAGCCTTGCAATTATTTATGTATAGATATTCATTAGCGCAATATTGACTTCGGTGTGAATCGATATACTTATATATCTATTTGCAATTGTACAACAATAAAGCATGTATTCGTCCCCTACAATTAAAAAATCGGCAACATTTGGTTTACGTAGATTATTTGCAAGAAAATTGCATGAACACTACTCCTAGTTTGTTTATATTTTTTCTTTCGATATGTGTATACATATGTACATACATACATATGTTTGCAAATACCAATTTTATACTTGTACGATTTTTACCCAGCGGGAAAAATAAAGAGCAAGGATACCTTCTAGAAGGCCTTTGTACTCCTTCTTTTGGATGTACAAGGTCTACTCGCTCCATTCCACTCTTATATCATTTTTGCCTTTCCATTTCGCCTCTTTTGCCAGCAATTCTGTCTTCAAATTAATCGATTTTACTTTTGGTTTGGTAAAAATACACGCAAAAAATTTTACTCCTCTTCCCGCTTTTCATAGAAGGGAATGTGTATCTTATCTTTTATGCAAAAGAGTCGCGGCCTTCTATAAGGCATTCTTTAGCAGTTAGATAAAAATAGTAATTGATTTAATAAGGCCTGAAGTAAGAAGATATTCTGAGTTTTCCCGCTGGGTAGTAATGTGCTCACTTTGTATCAAAGTAGTGGTTGGCGTACACATTGTACATGCATACAATTATAAATACATATACATCTCTACACTTGAAGTAGCAAACTATCCAGTGTTGCCAGAAAATGCTGATGAGAGAATGTTAAATCGGTCAAAAAATTCTGCTAAAATGTTCTACAGAAGAAAAGTATAATGCTAGATTTAAATGTAGAAAAAATTATTGAAATAGCTTTGAATTCCATGTTTATACAAACTCATTAGTATTTACATGTATTTTTATAGCACATACAAACATAAAATAGTTAATGATTGATGTTTTTTTTAAATGTTATAATAACGTTAAAAAAGTATTAACGCACTAATAATCTCAAATTACTATTTTACCTATTCAGTAAAATATTTGTTTATTAAAAATACGTATGTACATTGAAATTGACTATTGAAGGGTTAGCTGGATCATATGCGCATTTCACTGTTGCTAGTGCAGATCATCAGGGAACCTTTACCCTGCAATAAAAACATGTACATTTATGAGAAAAATCCTCCATACAGAAGAATTTTTTTAAGAAATTAAAATTTTATATTTTCAACAAATTCTGCAAGAAAGCATTAAAGCATTTAGCAGAATTTTTTGCAAGTTGAATGCTGTTTAACTAATGAAAATGCAAGATCTAGCAGTGAAAATGCTAAAATGGCAACAATGGAACTATCCCAAACGCTTTTTGCTGTCATTGTGGATTATTAGTGCGTTAAAAACTTTTAAACGTAATTGCAACATTTCCTATAAAAATACCTGTAAATACTAATGAGTTTGTATAAACATGAAATTCAAAGCTATGTCAATAATTTTTTCTACATTTAAATCTAGCATTATTCTTTTCTTCTATAGAACATTTTAGCAGAATTTTTTGACCGATTTAGCATTATCTCACCATCATTTTCTGGCAACACTGGTTGTTATGTTGAGAACTTAGGGATTTTTTTTAAAGACATGTTGATACATACATACGAGTACATATACATATGTATATAAATATGCACAAGTAAATATAAATTCCTTTGTTAATGTCTGTATTGTGTATGTATCTATATGTATGTTAAAAAAAGTAAATCCCTTGCTAAAGATCATGGATTTCTTATAAATATTTTAAAGTGGACAAGATTGTTTGTTTGATGGTGCTTGTTGTTGTTGGTAATTTTCTTTCATTCATGTGTTATTTTTTTTTAAAATAAATTTGGTAAAAAGTACTTCTACTTAATTAAGGTGGTGTTTGTATATAGGCAATCGGCAGGGATTGATTCACTGGCTGAGTTCAATTAATGGTGAAGGTACTTATGAACATACATATGTATATATTATTATTATTTTCTAAAATTCTTCAGAAAAACTCCTTTATAGTATATATGTACATACATATGTATGTAAGTAAATAGATAGTAATTATGTATGCGTAGTATATGAAAGAAATATTTTTTAATATGTAGGAAAGAAAACATAAAGGTTGAGATGGGAATATGAACTCACGTTCTTCTATTTTCAGAACGAAAGTTTGATTCACATTTTGTTTTATTGGCATTTTGCACTTATTTTAAAGCTCTAAAACTTAGTTTAATTACATACATACATACATACATATGTATGTACCTATGTAGGTGCTTATGTACATATGTATATATGTAAATAAGTATGTATGTAATACCTACATGAATGTTTGTATCTAAGTACTCGTATGTATACCTATCATTGCAAATGATAAATTTATTAATGTTTTCCCCAGCAAAAAAAAATTAATGCGTTCAAGATTTAATATTGTTTCATGCTTTCTTTAGCATTTGTGTCTTCGAATGCATTCTAAAGTTCATCGCAAATCGTAATAAAGCTATAGTTTTTGAACTCATCAAAAACGCATGCAATATTACTGGGTAATTAACATTGGAATAAATATCCACACGAAATAGGCATGTATGTAAAAACAGAATTAAATCAACGCTTTGACACATTGTCATAAAACAAGTTTTATCTCCACCTAATAATAAGAGTGCAATAGCTCGGTGGTAGAGAGTGTGTCTTGACAGTCTTAACAGCAAAGTTCGTATCCTGGCTGCGACGAGGTTCTTTTTTGTTTTGTGAAAAACGTCATCGAATCAGGGAACTTTTATGGGTTCTAAGCACTCATTCAATGAAGAGCAGTATTGTTAAATGTGAACCCATGGTCGCCAGTGATACGCCTGTGTTAAAATCTTGCGTTTTGCACCTGAATTGAACCCATGCATTAACTATTTCTTTTGCATGATCGATTGCTAAATAAACTTACCTAAGGAGAAGTGTTGGGTTTTCAAAAAAAAAAAATAAAAAATTGATAACTTTTATATCTAAAGCCAGTTTGTATTCCTGCATTTTATTGGTAGATCTGCAGCAGTAATGTTTAAAAAGTTTATTTTTAATTTAAATTTTCTTAGGTATTATAAGAAATTTCAACGGAACATAGTAGGCTAGTAGGTTATTTGCAACTTAACAAGCTACATACATATCGCTCATTTTCTAAAAAAAAACATTATATATGTATATCAAAAAATGGGATTTTTGGGTTAATGATGCAAAATCCTCATATTGGTATTCATATTGTGTAAAAATTTCATACCATATATTGTATCTATCGAGAGACAAATAAAATTATCATTTTCCATTAAGTTGTGTGTAAATTGAAAACTTTAAAGTTTAAAATAAACTAGTTTTTTTTATTTAATAAACGAGCGATATGTATGACATTATATTGCGGGGTAACAAAAATTTATCGGAAGAGTAAATGAAAAAAGTTTTATAAACTAAAATATATTGTGTATATGTATATAAAAACACATATTTTTTAACCCTTATACCCATGCATATTGCTGCAAAGTGCCTATATTTCAGTTTCACTTGACTTGACATGTAAAAACACGATTTTAAAAAATTAATGAAAGCTAAATAATTGCTTTTTTAAATTGCACGATTGAAAGCGTTGGAAGTTGGAAGAAAATATTATATTATAAATGACAAAAACTTAAAATACAATAAAAACCCACTATCAGGGCAGCTATTAGTGGTATACTTTTGAAATCACGTGATTTGAAATCACCATGATTTTCAGCACAGGCCCGATAAATTTGAAAGTATGTATTTATACAAGTTCGCTGTTGAGCACACACAGTCATGTTAACAAGGCAAGCGTCAGTTAAGGAATATTTTGTCCGCAAGATGCATTTAAAATGCAGTTTTGCGCTGAATATTGCAGTTTAATTGGTAATAGATACGAAAGTTTTCTCATAAAATTACGCATGTCTACGTATCTACATATATACACATACGTACATATGCACGCATGACTTTTCTCTACATTTTATGATTTGTGAAGGGTATATAAGATTCGGCACAGCCGAATATAGCACTCTTACTTGTTTTTGTACTTTCTTAGTTGTTGTAGACCTGCATATACTTTATATAAATATCCCTACAAGAAATGAATGACTGAAACTAACACAAACGAAATTTTTTTGTTTTCACTAACACATTTGCAATAACTTTCTACCGAATTTAAGAGTGCCAGTCAATTGACTGGTCATTTTACCGGTAGTGATGACCGACATATATATAAATTATATTTGCTCCTCTCTAACATGTATGTTAGAGTGAAACATATAGTGTGCATATACCAACAATTTTAAGATATCGCATTTTATTGTAAAATATACAATTCGTTCGGTCTGTGCAATTAAAATTTATACAAGTGCTAAGGAAGTTAAGTAGCAACAATAGTGCATAAAATAAATTGAAAAGTTTCATTTAATTAACACATTTATGCATTTCTTTTTAAAACTTTAGATATTTACAAAAAGCAAGGTTTGCTGGAGCTGGAAAAAATCATGAAGAAGACTAGAGTGGTACCACCCATATTATTTTGTGTTTTAGATTGTTTATATAATTGTATATTAATTATTTCTTTATTTTCTTATAATAAAAAACAATTAAAATAACATAAAAATTATGTTTATTTATTTAAAAGTTTCATTTTACCAGTTTCTATGTAAACATTGACTAGTAATCGTTGACCAGTTTCTACGTAACCATTGACTAGTCATAGTTTACCAATGCTTATGTAATCAGTGACTGGCAAAAAAGAAGCAGAGTAAGCAGTTCAGATATATGTGTTTTAATTAAGTGAAATGAATAAGTAAAAGAGAGATAAAAAATCACACGTACACAAATGTTTTGGTAATTTTTTCACCAAGCCCTTAATAAACTAACTGGGGACTGTGACCGAAGTTTCGGTGATCGCTACTAGTCAAATGACTAGTCAATTGACTAGTAGTCAAATGACTAGTCAATTGACTACCCTACAAGAAGACTGCTAGTCAATTGACTAGTTATTTTACTAGTAGCGATCACCGAAACTGTGGTCACAGTCCCCAGTTAGTTTATTAAGGGCTTGGTGAAAAAAATGACCAAAACATTTGTGTACGTGTGATTTTTTATCTCTCTCTTCCTTATTCATTTCTCTTAATTAGAACACATATATCTGAACTGCTTACTCTGCCTCTTTTTGCCAGTCACTGATTACATAAGCATTGGTGAACTATGACTAGTCAATGGTTACGTAGAAACTGGTCAACGATTACTAGTCAATGTTTACATAGAAACTGGTAAAATGAAACTTTTAAATAAATAAACATAATTTTTATGTTATTTTAATTGTTTTTTATTATAAGAAAATAAAGAAATAATTAATATACAATTATATAAACAATCTAAAACACAAAATAATATAGGTGGTACCACTGTAGTCTTCTTCATGCTTTTTTCCAGCTCCAGCAAACCTTGCTTTTTGTAAATATCTAAAATTTTAAAAAGAAATGCATAAATGTATTAATTAAATGAAACTTTTCAATTTATTTTATGCACTATTGTTGCTACTTAACTTCCTTAGCACTTGTATAAATTTTAATTGCACAGACCGAACGAATTGTATATTTTACAATAAAATGCGATATCTTAAAAGTTTTGGTATATGCACACTATATGTTTCACTCTAACATACATGTTAGAGAGGAGAAAATATAATTTATATATGTATCGGTCATCACTACCGGTAAAATGACCAGTCAATTGACTGGCACTCTTAAATTCGGTGGAAAGTTATTGCAAATGTGTTAGTGAAAAAATTTCGTTTGTGTTAGTTTCAGTCATTCATTTCTTGTAGGGTAGTAGCCCTACAAGAACACTACCGGTTAAATGACCGGTCATTTAACTGGTTGTGCTTACTGATATGTCTTTTAAAGTTTCTATTAGTTTCTTAAGAGCTAAATGAAAAAACTGACCGAAACTCTTGTGTACATGTGATTTTGCATCTCTCTCTATCTCATTAATTCCACCCGACTATGTTACATATATCTGTGCTGCTCACTCCGATTCCTTTTATAGGTTATGACTACCAAAATATGGGTTAGCTCTGACTCCTTTTGTAGGTTAATACTACCAAAGTATCGGTTAGCTCCAACTAGTTAGTCACACGTAAATATTGGTTAGCTCTAACCAGTTAGGCAAACGTAAATGCTGGTAAGCTCTGACTAGTTAGAGCTTACCAATACTAACGTAAATATTGGTATATTTAAATATTTTTTAATTTTCATTTTAAATTAAAATTTTTTATTAAAGAAAGAGAAAACAATATTAAAATTCTTAAATCTAATTTAATTCTATAACTAAAAATAAACAATTCAAGTTTTCCAAGTATTTGGTGCAATTTAGCATGTATATCTGCAATGAAAAATAAATAATAGTTGAAAGTCTTTTTAAAAAAATTTATTTACATTTACCTTTTTCTTCCTCATCACTTTCCGACAAAACATCTTTAGGCACACCATCCTTCAAGCTAAAAGTTCTTCTTTCTAATACAACAAGTATTATTATTATTATATTATTTCTTTTTATATTAAAAACAATAACTTTTAAAACTTCAACACTTTTTATAACTTTGTGCTTCGATGACAGAAGCGTTGTTTTAAAAATATTTGCAAGAATTTTCGCATATATACATTAGATGTTTCACTCTAACATATATGTTAGAGTAGAACAACTAATGCAATATTTTCCTGAACTGCCAATAGCAAAAATTTTTGTTCAATGCGTTTTTTTTTTCTAATAATCCCCAAAATTTCCAAAACCTATTCGTATACTAATTATATTTTTTGACAATAAATAATCAAATAATTATAATTTACGGAAACATAACCAATATATTTTAATAAAACTTCAATTTAAATAAAACTTAAATAAATATGTACAAAAGTTAATATACCTAAATATGTAGTACGTATTGTAAAACAATCCCTCAAATTTTATTGGAAAAACGAAACAGTGGCAGCACGTGCAACAAAAAATCAACATAAAATTGTTGCATGCGTGTTAGTAAAAAAGTTTTGTCTGTGTTAGTTTCGGTCATTCATTTCTTGTAGGGAGTCTTCTTGTAGGGATGCTTTGACAAAAACCATATGCTATAGCAGAGCTGCCAATAGTGAAAATTAATAGTTTGATAGGGTTACCATTCTTTGCTCATATTAAGAACTTTAGTCAAATATTTTAGTTTACTAACATATGCTTTAACACATTCAGACAGCAAGCTACCAACTACTAAATGTCAAGGATAGAATACACATGTTTATATGGGAGTAATTCTTTTGAAGACAGCAAGGCAACATGGCGGCAGGCAGAGTTGGGCAAAATATATGGGTTGCGGTATTTAAAATACAAAATACTTGCTGGTCATGTATTTAAAATACAAAATACTTCCACGTCATGTATGTATTTAAAATACAAAATAAAAAATACTTTAATTTTTTGTACGTATTTAAAATACAAAATACTTCCACATCATGTATATATATATATGTATTTAATAGGGTATTAAATTAATCTGGTTTTTGTTTTAATCGGTTACTCACTCGATTAATTTATCGAGGTTTTATTAATTGTTAAATTATTCATTATTTTGAGATTTTATTAATGAAAAAAGGATAACAAAAATAACAATTTTTGAGCTAAATCAGACGATAAAAAATGTATATACATTTAATAGATTAAAGACACCTTCTAAAATAATCTTTTGGAAATAGTATTTAGTTCAAATGTTTAGGTTTTAAAAGATTTTTTCTTTAGTTTTAATAAAACTTGACTTAGAAAAAATTCTTTCACTAATCGTTATCGTATAAAACAAAATATTTTACGGTTATTTTTTAACTTTATTATAAAATTAAATGGAAGAAAAAACTGTTGACTTGTTAAATAAAATCAAGCTAAATGAAAGTACTTCTTTGTTTGCATGAACATCAATTTTACAACATATGCCTTTTGTTTATGAGCAGAACAAATTATTTGCTTCATAAAAAATATATCGCTGGTTTAGTTTGCTTATGTTGACAACACAATCTCCCAAAGCAAAAGAAAACATGTTGTTTTTGTATTGTTATAATTATTGTGTCGTAATAGTACCACCTACAAATAAAATGCCTTGTGACAAGATGCTTCAGAATTGACAACTGAATTGTGCTGAGGCCAACTCTAAGAGTTGGTATATTTATGTTTTTTTTAGCGATTCTAATTTTTTGTTATTGGTTTGACGAATGTACATTATAAATTCATCAAAATGCAAAACATTAAAAATTTAATGTATTTTGTAAATGTATTTTGTAAGTTATGCATGTCATGTATTTAAAATACAAAATACTTCCACGTCATGTATTTGAAAAACAAATACAAAATACGTATTTGTATTTTAAGTACGTATTTCAAACACATGTATTTCAAATACTGCCCATCCCTGGCAGGTTGTTGTCTATGCTGATTTTGTCGTTGTAGTCCAATTAAACTAATTTCTATTTCTTTGGCTACAACGAGAAAATTCAGTGTTGCAAGTATAATGCAAAATGTTGAATGAATGTTATCATACAATTATTTCATATTGTTTAGCAGAATCAATATCCAAAAATGGATGTAAAGCATAAATTTATTCACTTTTATACTTTTATGTCATATAAGTACATTTTGAAAGAGTAATTTAATTTTTATAAATGCGAAATATTTGAAGGTGGCAATACTGAACTATGCATTTATACTTAAATATGAAGTGCAGATGGTGCTGCTGCCATCTCCAAAATAATTAATTACCTGGCTACGAGGCGACAAATTCTGCTAGCGGCATTTGAAGTCGTGTGTTCGTGTAGCCTGCTGTGGTGAATGTGTTTAATGCAATAGTGTCCATACCTGATGACTTTATATCATGATGAATGCCAAATTGATATCATGATGGCGTATAGACTCAATTTATTAGTATTATGGCAGCGTTATGATATAATCATTAGAACTCACGGCCTGATAAATTCATCCTGATATCAAATGCCATTTTATGTGTCACTGTGCATTTAACGTTTATTACACAATTTTCGTTTAAAAATGGCAGCTCAACAATAATTTGTTATTAAACAACAAGCAAATTAGATATTTTTGGCAAGTATTTTGCAAATATTTGTTTGGTTCATCATGATATAAAATCATCAACGTCTACCACTTTGTGCTGATATTAATGAAAAAATGACAGTTGCTCTGCCGGCGTTATATTACGAGTTATCATATAAAATCATCAGGTGTGGACACTATGTAATAATTAACTAATGACTGTAAATTTGGCCCTTAATCACAGAATGTTTTGTGCCTTAATTGATAAACCTTTAATACATGAAATAAGTATAATAAAACATAAATACATATGTATGCATTTTAATAATTAAATAAAATTATTTTTAAATGTTTTGTAACACCTTTTTATGTAAAAATTGTTGTTAAACTTTTTCACATGCATACATATGTATGTACGTTTCCACTACACACAATTGTGTATAACAAAGTAAAACAAAACAAAATGGCGTACGAAAATTGTAAGCAACTTTTGACGTTCATAAATTAACACAACACAAGGAAAAAATTAATCATCTGAGTAATTGCATATACTTTATATAAATTTACTTTGATACCCTGCATAACAACAAAATGCATACAATATGCTGAAAAATAGAACAGTGCGGGTACAATGTCCACTTATTAATGATAACATTCGCGCAAGAGAGAGCGATTTTTTGTACATGTTGTGTGTACATACTCTTTTATACATATTTGCATGTAGATCAGTGATGGGAATTGGAAATCTTGATTTAGTCCCAAATCTGTTAAATAGTGCCGAAATCAATTGAATAGTGCCAAAACATTTTTAATATAATTTAAATGTTGGACGTGATGTTCGTTTAGTATACTATAGTCCTAGGAAATTCCATGAATATCATAAAAAATACATTCCAAAATTAGTTCTATACACACATACATATACATATCTGTGGACATTTGACAAAACGTCAAACACGTCGAAAAAGGTGTTAAAATGACAAAAAAAAAAGTTTAAAAAGTTAATAGAAATTTAAGGAAATTTTATGCTTGAATATTATAGGTAAATACTTAATAAACATTTTGTGATATTGGTTTTCCTTCTAAAAGCAAAATTTGTTTTTAACTACAACAGCAAAAACCAGATTTTTGGTTAAATCAATTTCAAACCAAAAAATTAACTTCTACCATACGAGTACAAGTCGTTTTGTCAAAATTGTTTTGATTATGTATGTATTTAAAAAGTATTTAAGTTGCTTAAGTCAAGACAAGTTGTAACTTTTGCTTTTGACTAATCGACTTGTTTCGAAAGAAGCTGATGGGAATTGGCAAAAACATGCTAAAACTAAATGGAGACAAGTTGTTTTGTCAAATGGCAGTTATCACACAGAAAGAAGTAAAAACAAGATTCAATTAAAAACAACAAAAATTCAGTTAAAAAATTAATTAGTTTTCAACCAATCACGCAAATTGTAGTATTAACTCATGCAATTTAATTGAAAATTTTTCAATTAAAAAAATATTACATTAACTAAAAATTTAATTGATGCATTTTTAAATATACAACAAAAATTTAATTGAAATATTTTTAAAGATTCAATTTAAAAAATTGATTGAAATACATATTTTTTCAGATTCAAACAACTTTTGCTTCGCATTGCGTTGAAGATTCGCTGTGACATCTAAGATGAAATGTACATGCTTATATGGAACATGTCACATAAAGTATTTTTAACGCAAAGCGAAGCGAAAAGTTAGGCAACTCTCAACTTTTTGCGAGCTTTGACAATCAGTTGTATATAGTAATTATCTTAATTTGTTTGGCCAAACTCGCATGTAAATAAGAAATTTTATTGAACTTTTGGTAGATTTACATAAAATACAAATTAGTGGCATCAGAGTAATCGAATTGTGCTGTACTTTATGCATTAAAGAAAGCAGTAAAACAAAAAGTTAGTGTTGTCAAAGTTTTTATTGTGCCATACACATTTTTCTTTACGCTTTTCTGCCAACGTTGGAAACGTCACGCAAAGCGTTGAAGATGTATATGACACCGCTTTTAGCCCTACATTCCGCCTCCAGTTTACCTATCCGCTCGACCGTCACCTGAACGAATGCGAAGGTGACTGCTGAACTGATTTTTATGAAAATGGAAATATAGGCTTTGAGGGCAAGACAACGTTTAGCGGGCTCAACTAGTCTTTTATTGAACAAAACTTGACTCCAAAGTACACAACGACATGACGACTGTTGCCATACTTCTTTATATTTCACCGATTTTTCATTGCAAAAATTATAAAGTGAGATTTGAAGATTTTCACTGCCAAGTTGCAGATTTTCTGGAATGATGTGTAACATCAATATTTCGTGTTTTTATCCGGTAAAGGAAATAACCATGGTGTTATTGTCAGAAACATACACTTAAGAAAAACTAGTAAATAAGTAGTTTTTAACGATTTATTTTGCACTTACCATACCACCAACATAACAATGTTAAAAAGAGACTAACAAATATGCGCAAAGATATACATAAGTACATACATACATATGTATGTACAGTAAGTCCTAGTCCAGAATTGCAATTTTTGTTGCAGCAATTCTTGAATATATGGGAGAGTGTTGAAATAGAAATATATACATTTTGTATTGCTCTCTCTCGCTCTTTCTCATTAAAAAATACAAAGTTGCTGCAACAAAAATTGCAAGTCTGGACTGGTTCATACTCCTTTGATTTTTTCTTTACCGAATATTAATGATGCAGCATTTTTTATAGCACTTCAAATTATCTATCAATTTTTACTTACTGATATAATTTTTTCGATTATTTTTTATGAATTCATATTCCTACTTAATTTCTAAATAAAATAATGAAAGAAATTTTTCAGTTTAAATGGTTGCCATTGTTCGGCAGACTTTTTATTGATTGTGAATCTGAAAACCGAATTTTAATGACACTAAATGTATATACACTACGTACACTAAATTATAAACAGTCGCAACATCAAAATTATGAAAATGGTTTTGTTTTTTTTTTCATAGAAAGCAAAAATTTTTTTAACGTTTTTTGCCACTTTTTTATGATTTAGTATACAATATGTAAGTATATTTCCTTGCACATATTTGCATGTACATACATATATCTACCATTTTGTTAAGCCTTATTTAGAAAACTTGTACACACATACATACATATGTTTGTGCTTTTGTTCATATTTCTATTTTTTATTAAACAATTTGTAATATCAGCATATGTTTTTCTATAGCAAGATAATTTATGTTAATTCGAAAACAAAATGAAAAACAATTCAAAATGAAGGTATTTTTATTGTTGCAGATTTTTTTCACTTGTTTTTCAGATTTGTCAGATTTTTTTATTAAATTTTTGCAGATTTTTGGTCTGGTCATGACTCAAAAATAGAATTTTTGAGTTGATTATGTAGATTGATTATGATCAGGAACTACTTTTTCTCTTTTTCCAAAATATTAATATGTGTGTATTTACTTTGTAAGCTGCACAATTTTTGTTCTTTTCAAAAACACACGAGAATAATTGTAGCTGATTGAAAAATTTACCTACAAAGTACCATGTTATGCCAGCATATTTTACGTTTGATAACCCCGGCTCATGGTACATCAAAAACTCAAATTAACATCGTGATTTAAATATGCCACTAGTGACTCTGAATTTATTATATATTTAGTATAAATTACTATCAATAAGATTATGTCCGATACTTGTCGCGCCTAATAATTATATTTAGACTTAAGATTTGAATACTCATTGTTAGTTCAGTATTGAAGATACAATAAATAAATATACATAAGTGTACAAAAAAATTTCAGCATATTGAAATTATTTTTTACGTCTCCCATATCTCCGACTCTCCAACACATAAGATAAGCAGGTCTATTCGGGAAGCCACTTTCACCACAAATCCGAGCACCTTTCACTTTTTGCTATATAATACTATGTTGGAGATGAGTGCTAGAAAACATATGTTTTCTTTCACATTGGAGGTATTCTAAAATACTTGGTCACCATGATTCAATGTCATATTGACATTTCGACATTAATATAATTTGTTATTTTAAGAATATCAGATTAAAACAAATTTTATATATTTCTTTTGCAAAAATACTTACAAATCAAATGTAATTTGGCTTACAGAGCGATACAAACTTTAGCCTAATAAAATCAATATAGAAACAAAGTTCGAACAATAATAATTAAAACTTATTAAAATCAATAGCTATGGGCTTGTGGCAAAAATAAGAAATAAATATGCTTAATAGTAATAAACCAAAAAAGATTGACTTAAGTAGAACAAAAAATAAGTCAATTAATTAGCATGTGCATAATTAGTAAAAGAACAAATGACAATGGCAAAAATGTTGTAAATTTAAAGGTGGTATAATTGAGCTTAAATTACAAAAAAGCTTTCAGCAAACTGTAATACGATGAATCCAAACGATTCACATATTCCATTTGCACTGAAAACTTGAGTATATAAACCAGAAATCTAAATCAACTGACAACAGACACAGTTGTCTCTGTAATAAACAAATTTGCAAGTACCCCCGGTCGAAATCTCAATTAGTTTGTGTGATTTTTCAAGAAGTTATAACACTTGATTTGTGACTTATATTTTTTATGCTTCTAATCTTATTTGGAATAAAAGCTTAATTTAGGTCATACTTTGGTATATTTCAACTTAAATGTGTTAGTTATAGTGTGTAGAACGATATTTGATTAAAAACATAAAGGTTAACAGATATGTTCCGGATTTAACTATAAAAGAAATAAATTTCTAAGAATCGACTTGAAATCTTAAAAGTACTCTCCTGCAAGACATTATAATATGACTTAAGCACTTTTTCCTTATTGCCACAGAAATAAAAATTCATTTGTAAAGACCAATAGAGCTTTAAATTAGAAAAAAATCATACAAATAGAAAATCAAGTTAATGAAAAAATCATTTTATTCGAAATACATATTAACACATATAAAATAATTAATATAATAATGATTTTGGGTGTTGAGCCACCGAGCCTCTTCTTGACGTAACATTTTCAGCCACTTTTTTTTGGAAATTTCTGGCCGTATGTCACTAATAACACCAACAATGTTGGCCTCCAAGGCTTCCATAATAATAAATACAACTTAAGTACTTTTTTCTTATTGCCACAGGAATATAGAAACAAACAAAGTTCGAACAATAATAATTAAAACTTATTAAAAATACATTTTGCTTATATCATGCGTAAATTAAGTTTTAGCATTGCATATTGACTAAAAATACGTCTTTGGGATATTTATAAAATCTGTACGACAACAACTGTTACAAAGAAAATCATTTATTCCTTTTAATAAATCGTCACAAATATTTATTGAATACCGTTACTTTTTCCCATCATAACCGAACAATTAACATTACTTAACAACGTAAATAGTACAATACTTTTTATTAGAATAAAAAAAGATTCCACATTAATGCGAGCCATAACCGTCAAAAAAGCTTAAGCAACATAATTCTCCAGGTTCGTTTTTTTGACGTAAATCGATTAGTTACGATCGCAGAAAATCGATTTTCGTCAAAAAAGGAAGTTCAATAAATATGCTGCTTAAACTTTTTTGGCGGTTATAAGTTCGAATGGATAAAAAGTGCCAGAAAACGAGCGAGAGTCCCATAGTGCCAGCTAACATCCAATAGTGCTCAAAATGGCACAATTGTGCCACATTTCCCATCACTGGTGTATATACATATGTCTACGAACTTAGTTCAGCCATTATTTACTCAGCAGCTGTTAAGAGTGGAAGTACTAAACGTGAAGGAAAATACATACCTACATACAGACGTGTTTTCAGATAAATATAATTTTTTATTTTTGTTTACTTTCTATTTGTGTACATAAAAAATATTATTTTTCAATTCGAATGGCATTTGTAAATAAAGTAAGTGAAGTGTTATAAAATTTGCGATTATAAATATGCATGTATAGTATATGTATGTATATGTACATACATATGTATGTAAGTATGTATAGACAAGAATAAAGTGCAGGGGAATTAATTAAAATCCCCTTCAAACATTAACGCCCTAATCCTAACAATTTTTTATTTTAGGTTTAAAACTCAGCTTGCCGTTGAACAGTTTTAGGCTAATAACTGTTTATTCTAACATTATATTCATAAAGGTGTATTTACATGGTAATACAAAGTATTACGACTTTGTAAATAGAATCAAAATATTATGAAATTCTCGCCGTGTTTAAAAACAAAGAGAACAAGAGTCTGTTGTAGGTATTTTTCATGGTTACACTGATACTATAAGTAATATGAAGTAAAATGAAAGCAAAGATATTAACCTGTTGAGTTAACAACACAAATTGGAAAATGGCAAAACAAAAGATATGTACTAATAAAACTAAATATTGGAGAAAACATTTTATTATTTCAATGAAATTTTACTACAAACATAATTTTTTTAAAGGTTTTTTTATTGTTTGTATGATTTTGCTATTGATGTTTGCAGTTTATACAATATTTACAAAAACAATATGAAAAGTTCCTGAGTTGAATTTGGTTGTTTTTGTAAAAGTGTCAGCACCTGCAATATAGAGCTGGCAAACTATCGATAGTCATGCCATTCGATATTTTCGATAGTTTGTTGGAAACTGTCGATAGTATCGAGTTATTTTATTATTTTTATAATTTTTTTCACACGGTAACCACTTTGTTCGGTCTCCGAACCACGATAGAAAATTATGCCGTTCACACGACGCATTCGTGATTCGTTTTGATAGTTCTTTTTGATTTATACAGATAGATAAAAAAAAAATTAGGTTAAAATTATAAATATTTAATTTTATTCTAATTTTTAAATTTTAAGCACGCATATATTTTTTGTTTTGTTTTATGTTTACAACTGCATATTTATGTATGTAATATTTTTGTTTTGATAGCCAATTCAGACAAATTAGCGGCAGTTTGTTATCAAAAGATTCAGCATGATTCAGAATGAAACAAAATTGTTTCTAGTTCAATCAATATTCACGCTAATAGTGAAAGAGAGAGCAAACCTCGATATTTGCTATCCGTGTGAACATGCTATAGGAATTCCATTAATTAAATTAAATTCCATTTTTTAAACAACGTCACAACTCAAAAAACTAGTTTTGAAAAAAATGAGTTTAGTTTTCAGTTTACATTCAACTCAGTGGAGTTACTATCCAATTTCCAGTTGTATTTCAGAAGTTTTCAATTATTTTTCAGAAAATTCTAAATATGTTTCAGAAGTTTCTAATTACACTGTGGAACATTTTTGGGATTATTGTCTGGGGGGTGAGAAATTCCAAGTCAGGGTGATGGTACTAGGTCAGTATAGTAAAACCCTAAAGGGTTTGGCGTTCGTATGTGTCAGTTTTTTACAATTCCTCTAATATGTTTCTATACCGTTTTCCTATATGTGGAACACTTTCGAAGTTAAAAATCAATTTGTGGAGGCAAAAAAATTTTTTTGCCTAAAAATGAAATTTCTTTTTAAATTCATAAAAAATCCAAAACGGAAAAAAGGATCAAGTGTTATTAATTTCGTGTTTTTTGCTCATGAGTTATGTGACTTTACGCGAAAGTAATTAGTTTTGGCACTTTTTTCCATTTTGGATTTTTTATGAATTTAAAAAAAAAATGTTTTAATTTTTAGGCAAAAAAATATTTTTTTGCCTCCACAAATTTATTTTTAACTCCGAAAGTGTTGCACATATAGGAAAACGGTATAGAAACAGATTAGAGAAATTGTAATTCTTAATTTTTCTAAATTTGTTTCATCAAAATCGGACAAGTGAAAAAGAAAAAATTTAAAAGGTCATAAAAAAAAGACTGACACATACGAACGCCAAACCCTTTGAGGGTTTTACTATACTGACCTAGTACCATCATCCTGACTTGGAATTTCTCACCCCCCAGATTGGCTGTTGTACTGTGTTATAGTTCAGAAGTTTCTAATTACACTTCAGAAGTTTCCAATTATGTTTTAGAATTTTCTAATTGCATTTCAGAAAATTCTAATTGCTTTTCAGAAATTTCTAATTGTTTTTTAGAAATTTCTAATTGAATTTCCGAATTTTCAAATTACATTTCAGAAACTTCCAATTGTATTTTAGAATTTTCCATTTGTATTTCAGAAATTTCTAAATGTATTTCAGACTGTTATGTGGATATATTATTTTTGTGCACCTACATTTTATAAAATCTAATCATTTCTAAGTATTGTATGTTAACATATTTTCAATAATATTTCAAACAGTTAATATTGTGTAATTATAACATAAGTATATTATTGCAGTATATGATATTATTAATATAACTTAGCATAATCTTATACATAGTAACTTAATCATAATGATAATTGTGCAAACAGAGATCAATACCTGGTTCCTGGTACCATATACATATATAAATATATTGTGGGAAAACCAAGTAACCTATACTTTTTTTGTTGATATTAAAAATATGTCAATAATCATTTTCTATTTATACTTAAATAATATATGTATGTATGTATATGGTGTTGCAAGTGCTGTATTGAATAATATACATAGTAAAAAATTGTACATTTATTAAGATGGAACAACAAAGCATGTGCGGAATATGTCTACAATCAATGATGCGAAAGCAGCTTATAAAATTGAGTAATACAGTATTTTCCTTTCTTGATTTCTAACACTATGTAAAAACACATAAATACATTTAAAATTTCAAATCAGATTAATTGATTTGGTCAATCTTCTGCATATACATATGTACATACATATACATGTATGTATGCAAATTTTTACATATGAATGTATGTACATACATATGTAGTTCACAATAAAGTGGTATAATTCCTACAAATATTGTTTATTTAAAAAAACCCCAAAATTTTATACAGAATAATATATATAAATATCTGAAATAAAAATGGAAAATTCTGAAATACAATTTGAAATTTCTGAAATGTACTTTGAAAACTCTGAAATGCAATTAGAAATTTCTGAAATGTAATTGGAAAATTCTGAAACATAATTAGAAATTTCTGAAAAGCAATTAGAAATTTGTGAAATGTAATAGAAAATTCTGAAACATAATTAGAAACTTCTGAAGTGTAATTAGAAACTTCGGAAATGTAGTTAGAAAATTCTGATTTTCAATATGTTAAATTTTATCGAGTTTATTGCCGATTTGGTAATATTTTTTTTCAACGATAGTATCGCTATCGAGAAAAAACTATCGATAGTCTAATAGAAACCAAACTATCGATACTATCGATAGTTTGCCAGTTCTACTGCAATAGAGACCTTTAGTGCTGCCAATGGTTACTTTAAATACACCTCTGGTGTGATGATAATACATAAGTTTCTAAAATGGTTTAGAAAATTAAACATTTACCGACCGCTGGTCAAATTTTCTATCCGTATTCTCTCCTACTTGATACATTTTGCTTTTCTATGATAAGATTTTGTATATTCTACAGCATATTTTGACATGTCGTAATACATTGTATTACCATGTAAAGACAGCTTAAGCACTACATAAGATTTTGCAAGTTTTAAAGAATTTTAGATTTCGATACTAGTAACACTACTATATTCAGTAGGTAGTGCTGCAATAAACTAGTTGTGATTTCATTCGGGTATTGAAATAAATGAATAACTTTATCGTTTTCGTGTAAACTAATTTTTTTTGAACTCTCTAAATATAATTTTAAATTTATTTATTGCTATTTTCCTCTGAAGTGAAAAGAAAAAAGTGAAATCGTTGCAAAAGAATGCACACGACTTTATATCGAGCCATAACCGCCGAAAAAATGTATCCCACAAACTCGAAATTTTACAGAGGAAGGTTTTTTTTAAAATGAAATCAGTTTGAATAAAGCCATTATTTTATAATGTAAATATTGTTTTGTGTAATACATTTAATTTTAATAATTTTAAATAGATATTTGCATCATAATGGTTGTTTTTGTGGGATACATTTTTTTTTGCTTTCCTTCTGGCAACCTATTATTAAAAAAGTGTGTGGTTTACACAAAAATTTATTTTAAGGAAGTGACTTCCCGTTTTTTTTAATTTAATTTTTTTACTTACTCCTTAAAATTAAATTAAATTTCATTAAAAAAAATAAATGTATACATTTCATAGTATATTTGATAAAACAAAAATAAAGTAATGTAATTCATATATTTAAAGTTTTGTATTAACAAAGTAATGTTATTCATATTAAAATCTTGTGAACTTGAATAACGATAGATAAGAATATATAAAGAACGCTAAATACTATCTTCCTGGTGGGTTCAGGTAGCAAATCTTTAACATATCCATCCCATTTTAAATTTAAATACTCGTGTTGGAATTTTACAGGTATAGTTTTTCTATCGCAAAGCGTTTTCAAATCCTTATATTTAGCAGAAGAAATGTTTAATATATCATCATATAATTGAGTAGGTCCATTAGAAACTATTTCGGAGTTTCTTCTGGACCGTGGAATTGAATTTAGATCATAATTTATGGTTTCAGATTCATCAAAGTAGCCATATTTAAGAGTAATATTTGGAATATTTTTGTCCAATGTAACCGAGCGTAATTTTGTAAATTGAATTTTCACTGAATTTGGAAATAACGCCTGTGAAAATGTCTTCCAGTCTTTAAAATCACTGTTAGTTAATTCAATACAATTATATTTTCTTGGGTTAGTTCTTGCATTTGATATTATGGAGTACCACTCACTTGGAGCCCAAATAGTTCTATTCCGAATAAATGATTCAATTGTACTATGTATCGAATCAACAGGCATCATGATGTGTCCAGGCAACAAGTATGTGATTTTTATATTAGTCACAAAATTAGAATTTTCAACAAAATAGGTTAATGTCGCAAGCATAGCTCTGTTTTTGTTCTGTCCTGCGCAGCTATCACAATAAAGATGGACTATAGATGGGTTTTTCTTTCATCGACTAATTTAAGGTATTGCAAAACAGTTGTGCAAATTTCATTATACCCTCGTTTACCATAATTTTCTTCCCATAAAAAACAAAATCTCTCTCTTGTACCACTCTCATAAAAACTTTCATTGTAGAATGAATATTTTCTAGAATAGAACAAAGTTACACTTTTTGCATATGGAGTATTTAAGACCTTTTGCAAGTCGAAACTTGTACATAAATAAGCCGGATTCTCTTTTCATAGCTTTTGGTCCTCCAAAAATATTTGCTTAGATTTCTCTTTGTTCTTTAGATGCATTTAATACTCTTCTGATGAATCCAATTGCTTTTTGGATTCTGTGTCTAAATTATTGTAATTCTCGCATAAGATACATTTATCTTTTTTAGGTAAATGGAAGCCTAAATTGAAACTGTTTCCAAAAATATTACGGAATACTCTTAACGATAACTGACTATTTACTTTATTAATAGTTTTCAAATGTTCTACATAATGCTGATATACAATTTTTATGTTTCGAAATTCTTGAGGTAGATATAATGTTTTACTTTTATTCCGGCAATAATGTGAAGGAACCGCTGGTAATTATTCTATAAAGGATTTTACTAGCGATATGCTTGCTTCATCAGATTTGTTGTGCGGAGTTGGCTTTTTATATTTTCAAGGCAAGTTTTATATGAACTTGTATTTTTTATTACGGATATTAAAATCGTTTTCAAAAAAATTTTTGACAAACTTTAAAAATGGTATTATTGATATTGATAAAATAATTAAAGCTGCACTTTTTTCTGTCACTTTCTCCATATCGCCTTTTAATATCGACTTGTTTAACACAAGAAGACAGCCAATCTTTCTGTCTAATTTTGTTGCCTATTCCCCAAAAATTTTCATTTATTCTTACCCTTTCATCTTCACAAATTTTATCATGACACGAATTTGGACATTTTTTCTTTAAGCACGGGTTGGGCAAAACACTCGTATTTTTTTCTTAACTTTTTGCAGCCTTTTAGGTATTCTCTTTTGCTTTCTGTAGCCCCTTTTCCCAACACACGTTTCCTCCTCGACTTCTTTTAAACTTTCCAAACCATTTAAATCAACGAAAGATTCATCTGAATTGCTATACGGTACCAGGGAGAGCTGTAAAAATATCCAATAATTGAAAACAAAAACATATTTTGCAAAAAAAAATCAAAAATACAAATCTTTATCTTTAATTAAAGTCTCCAAAAATTGTGTTTTTTTTATTTTTTCCACTGTGTTTCATTTATTTTAAAAGAGAATTTAATTGTATCCCACACAAGCGTTCAAAGGAAATGTAAACAACTCACCATATGCATTTACATTAAAATTGTTTTTGTTATAAAATCATAACGGTTTAATCTACAGAAATGAAATTTTGACAGATGATGCAAATGATGTTGAACTATCGATTTCGATAAAAAAAACAAAAATCGATTATGGTGTGGGATACATTATTTTGAAAAAAAAAAAAAAAAAAAAAAAAAAGTTACTCGAATACTCATTTGTTTTCATTGTACAGCACTAAAATTTTTTTTGTGGTTTTATATGTTTTGATTAGTCCTAATTTACACTATGCAAGTCTTATTGCTAAGCTGATTAGTTTGTTAGGAAAGAGGGACGAGGGGAAAAGAAACGTTACTGTCCCCTCGTCTCTCTCTCCCTCAAACTAATCAGCTTAGCAATAAGACGTGCATAGTGTAAATATGGACTTAAAGTATTTTTGCTAATGATAGAGTTAGTAGATTCGTATCGTAAGTTTACGAATCAGCTGACAAAATTTGTAAATTAAATAAAACATGTTGCTGTTAATTTAATATGTCGTCGGTTGGTTACTGGTTTGATGTATGGAACAAAAATGTGTTTTCGAGAAAATCGATGAAGAATATTTAGTTCATTAGTTTTATAAAAATACACGATTGAAGTTTTTGTTTAATAATAAAAGAAATAGATACATATGTATGTTTTTTAGACAAACTTAAAGTTGAAACTTTTTACATCCAATATGAAAAGTAATTACGATTTAAAGAAAAAATTACAAAAATCTTTGTTAAGGCATGTCCCAATCATAACAACAATACTGTTCACTACTTGTTCAAGTAGTTTAAATTACTGTATATATTTACATTTAAAGAAAAAACAACGGAATATATAAAAGGAAGTTTGAATATGTATATTTAATAAAAGAAATTTTATTAATAAAAAATATATATAAATTTCATTTGATTAAAACATAACACAATAATAAAATTCTTGTATTTTGCTTTGAATCACGTTCGTTGAGTAGAATATGCATTGATATGCATCATAACAATTGCGAATAACAACATTAATACTTTTAATATTGTCGATTGCTGTAAAACAATTTTTTAATTGTTCAACAATTGTGGAAATGACTCAGTATTGTAGCTCTATATATCCTGATATGCTCAAGATATCGTAAAACTGATAACGAATTTGGAAAGAGGACACATTATTGATATATAATCAATCAATAACTAAATTTTTTTTTAATTTTCCATACATCAAACCAATAACCAACCGACGATGTGTCGTAACGTATGTGAGGTAGAAATCTACAGAAAATAGATTTTTACGGAGCAAACGTTAACTCACATATGTACATACCAGTGTTGCCAGTGAAATTTCGAGAAAGATACATTTTAACTTCCAAAAAGATACATTTGTTCCCAAAAGGATACATTTTATAAAAAATTTTAAAGTCCATTTTTAACGTTTAACATTTATTAACATAACATTATTTCATATTTGATGAATATTGTAAAGAAAATTATATGATATAAATTAATTTTTATATTTATTTAAGTCATATATATTGGGAATGTAATTTTTAAAAATACAGTAAGCAATTTGTTATCAAAACAAATTCATTTTTGTAAAATTTAATAAACGAGTTAAGGCGATTATATCAAAAAGTTCATATAAATTTCCTGGAAATAAAAACAGATGTTGATATTTCGTAAAAAAAAATTCTGAATTTTCTGTACATTTTGCGTACAGATTCAAAAGATACGAAAAATCCCGGGATTACATGGTACCTGAAGTCATCAAAAGATACGAAAAATGTATCTTTCGTATCCTATTGGCATCACTGGTACATACACACACATGTATAAAGGCAGAATTAGCCGAACGTTTCCATTACCTAACGAAACAGCTGTTGGTTTTTGTTGATTGAAAACAATGCAAATGCTTACCAAAATTTACTGTAACGTTGACGGCACCAGAGTAGCAAGCCGTAGCGGCGCGGCTGGCGGCTAGCCGGTCAGCGGACTTTTTCTCAGAAGCCGAGCCGCCGCTGAATCACAAGGCTTATTATTATTATTAAGGCTTATCGGCTGCTTAATACTCAGCCGATTTTTATCTGTTTTTACTTTTATCCTTTTTAAATTATTTTTGATTTTGTGACTACTTATCATACGTATGGTTTTTATTTATATTTCGTATGGAATATGAAAGCCTGTGCCTTAAAAGGTAGTTGTTTTCGGTTTTGTTGTGCAAAAACTGCAAATCACACAGAAAGAGCTGTGACAACGCTTACGTTCTCTCTTTGAGTCGTTTCTAAAACCCATGCTCGTTTACACAAAGACTTTTTGTCGCAGCATTCAGGCGACTTTTTGATAATGGGCCTTGTCGTGGTTGGCGTATTTCGACTTCGACTACGACAGTTTCGTCCAAGATAAAAGAACAAGTGTTCTTTAATCTATTACAAAACCGTCGTAGTAAGCACAGAGGAGACCAGAGTTGTAGAAAGTGACTTAAGAAAAAAGCTCAAATCATCTGATTTGATCAATGTTAAAAAGGGACAAATATAGTGTGTTTGTTATTGAATATTTTTAGTACAATAATCAAAACAAACAGCAGAAATGTATACTTAGTGAAATGAACAATTGAAAATTTTTACAAAATTAAATGAAAAATTTTGCAGTGTTGAACTAAATAAAACAATGTGTAAAACATTATTAGTATTACAAAAGTCATTAAAATTAGTTTCCAAATCCTTACAAACTCAATTTTAAACATTTTCTTTCAAAAATATTAATTTTTAACTTCAACTTGCAAAAGGCAAACAACGAATGAGACCACAAAGCATAAATTGAAAATACACTTGAGCACATGAACATTTGCACAAAATTAAATGGAGGAATTTGTGGTATTGAATTAAAAAACACAATGCGAAAAAGATTATTAGTATTAATAAAGTGACTAAAATTTGTTTTCAAATGATTAGAGACTTTGTTTTAAGCATTTTCGTTCGCAAATATTAATTTTTACCATTTATTTACAAAAACTAGGCTGCGAATGAGACCACAAGGAATAAAACGTAATTACTTAAAAATAATACCACGCGAAAGAAAAAGTAAAGAGGATTTGATGACTGTGTGAGCGAGACCTCTAAAAATACCACAAAATCACAATTACCTTCCGTCTTACTTTGTGCTCGTGACACCGCTGGTCACCTCTGTGGTAGTAAGAGTCGATAAGGGTAATTGATTTGATCAATTCTTTTTATTCGTTCACTCCTAGCAGTGTTTGGGAAATCGAAAAGCTTAGGTAAAATTTATCTATAGTCTATATTATGTTTATGGTATATGTTTCTATGGTTTATTAAATAATTTGCGAATGTACTTTTGTTGGCATATCAGACATCAATTACTGCAATACTTAAACTATTGCAATAAAATAATGTTATAACATGGTGATTCAATAATTCACGTACTTCTCCAGAGCTAGATTGGGGAAAAAATTAAATGCTCATAAATTCGGCGTTCAGCCACCGCCGCCGAAAATATTTGCCTTTCAGCCGCCGCCGAAATATTTTGATTGGCCTGTTATTCTGGACGGCACGTCTCAACCTGTATAAAGGTAGCGTCCATAGCTCGCTTTTTGCGCGATATGCTTTACACGCGTTCCATCCTCTTGTTTCATTCTATACTTTGTTCGCGTTGAGTTACATGCACTGCTTTTCATGCGCCATTTTATTTTTGTTTTGATCAGCTGTGTGCGTGGAATTTGTCGTAAAAGTAATCGATAACTAATATGCAAATTTTGTTACTGAGAAAAGTGTGGTGAAAAGTTAATTAAAATACATCGCATTAATGAAAATATTCACATATTTTATTAAACAAGTTTTTTTTACTAAGAAATTTTTTTTATTGAAAAAAAAGAAAAAAATTATCCACGGCAAAATAATATTTATCGATAACGTAAGAAATAAAGTATTATTTAACATCTTTAGCATTCAAGAACAGCTGACTTTCTTTCATGGTGCTTGTAACGCGTACAAAAGTAGAAAGTAGACCTACTTTTTGCTTTGAACGCGCCTACGCGTTCTGCGCTTTTTGCAATATAACTTGTCACATACTATTACATTGATTCTACTTTTTTGACAGATGCATAGAAAGCGTAACGAGCAAAAAGCGAGCTATGGACCTCTACCTTAAAATAGAATTTCCTAACATAGCGTCTACAACTGCGATTAACTCTGACATAATATGTGAGAGAACGTCGGCAGAATAACAAAAATAAAATGCCGATATGTCTCTTCATCTCAAACAATAGGAACACGTAATTCTACTTTTCTTATAACATTTCATTTTATGCAAATTCTCATCGAGTTAACATGTATTTTTTTTGTATAATTATTTATTTTGTTTTCACATTTTCGCACAAACTTTAATTCACTAATCAAATGAAACACATTTAAACATATAAAATCCCAGAAATTTTGTCCAAAACATTGTTTTTCATTTATTTTAAGAAACACTCACGCATGCATACGAATTTATTTTCATGTACATATGTTTTTAGACAGTTCATCTCATAAGATTGTTGTTATAGGATTTCTTATAACAACGCTCTTATAAAAAATCTTATAAGATTGTGATAACACTAATTTGAAGTCTTCACGTAACATAATTCGCTCTGCGATTGAATTTGACGATCTCATCTTACATATTATGTTAGGTGTAGACCTAATGTAACGTTGTTAAGTGTTAAGTTTGTATACCAGTTATGGCACTACTGTATGTTCAATTGAAAGGGGATATTTTGGCCCTGTTTTTCGGTACTTTTGTTAATAATAATATCAGTGTAAAAAAAAACAACTTAAAATAATACATAAATATTTGCATATACATACATACTTACGCACATAAATACATACAGATTTATGTACATATATATATTAAAGAAATATATGAATATGAATAGGTTTACTATAAAAGCGGGATACATATATAAAAATGGTATCAAACCCTCTTATTGTGTATGGATATATTTTGGTATAAAAACATTTCATTTGCTACATACATATGCATGTGTGTATGCACAGATATATACATATGTATTTATTTATTATAAATATATAACAAACATAGATATATTCTTATGTACATTTAGCATTTAGATATTTTAGGTACTTTTTCTTCGCTATAGTACTATTTGATCTTTTTTTAATTCTCATCACTGTTCTGTGAACGAACAACTGTTTCTTTTTCATATTAAATTTTAACGGATAAAGAGAAAGTGAATAGTGATACTTACAAATGTGTTTACCAAAGGTAAATCAATAATTGTATACACAATATTTTTCATATTCCATTTCATTAAAAATTTGCGTTAAATAGCTGATGTTAATAACAATATCTACCCCAGTAGATAGACTTGGGTGCTGATGAAGTGCCTTGCTGCACAGAAAAATATCGGTATTTGCCCCAGCTTATAGTCTAATTTAATTTTTCTTCTCTTTAGAAACTCACATTAATTAATAAAAAATATTTCATTCAATAAAAATTTAAATTACTGAAAGAAAGAAATTATTTGTGATTAAAATTCACTATAGTTCAACTAAACATTTAAAATTGTTTCACTTAAATCATCATGGGCACGTGACAAACATATGTTCACTTGGCAATCACAGTTTCATATACTGGAAAGTAAAATCAACTGTAGAAAGCAAAAACAATGTAAACATAATATCCATTACAATAACACTTACAGGTATGTACCGACGCACAGTGGCGCCCGTAGAGCAAACGAGGTTGCAAAAATCAAAATTTTCATGTGCGCCTGCGAAATTTTAAATGAATCCATCTTATAGTAAACTTTTCAACGATCTCAAATATGCTACTCTTAACAATATCAGATTTTTAGTTTAGAAGACATAACTGTTCAAAGTTAACCAATTTTCGGATTTAAAAAAACACACAATTTTTAGGTAGTTTGATCCGATTTCAGGTGTAATATCACGAAAACTAGGCAACGAATAGTATTTTTTTTTGTTTTTAGTGATTGATGTGCTTATTAAATGTATAACAATAAAAAAAATTGTGCTGTTTGCTTTGTGTTTCTCTAGGTAAATCAGTATTTAAAAACTATCCATTTTTTCACTATTCTTCAACTTTGACGGAAAATAAAAAAAATTTACCTTTTTTTACCTCCGCCATATTTTCAAAATATGTTCTTTAACTAGTCTTTTACATAACTCAAAAGGTTTTATCTGCCTTTACGTGCCTATTTGGCTTCTACAGGTAAAAAACGTTAAAAAGACATGGTTGCAGAAATTGTATGGCGGGCATCCCTTACATGCCTTGACTGACAGTTACTTTGATGTAATAGTTTGAAAATTGCATTTTGAGTCAGTTGTCTACCTGAGAGCCTCTGGCGAAAAATTTGGTCCTAATATTCCGTTACAGACACAAGATGCACAAAAAACTACTCATTGAAATAAGCAGGTACGCACCTCACTTAAAAATTATTTTTGGCGTACATATGGTGAAGAACAATACTGACTTATGGTACAGGTAGGCACAAATCTCATTTGGCTACGTGCATAATATCAAAACTGTATAATTCAGCCCAAATGCATATGTATGCATGTAACAGGTACATTTGTAGACATGGTAGCATAGGCCTATATATTGCAAAACAAGCTTAATGCCTGCATTAGTCTACGACTGAAAGTTGGCGAAACAAGTATTGAAAACATGGCGTTGAACAATTTAAAACTATTTGAACTGTTTAGAAAGTCAATTACACCAACGTGTTTCGCGGAAGCTGCTTTAGAAGAACTCGATAGCTTATACGGAAATATTGAGAGAAGTAAAAGTATAAAAAATAATCTTTGTATGATACATGCCAAAATTAAGACAAAATGGGTGAAATGCAATCGAACCATTAACATCTTCAACTCCAAATACGAGGACTGGCTTAATGAAGACACCATCCTGGATATATTGGCAGTAGATAAACCCTCCACATCAACCAGAGGAGAAAAAGGAAGGCCAAAAAAAAGTATGGAGGAGTGTTCAATTTTCACAAGAAAGAGGAAACTTGCCGATGCCACCAATGACTTGACCACGAAGGATTTATCGGATGCGCTGTCTATTAAATACATAAAGGATAGTGAACGAGTTAGGTCGCAGATTACAAAATCTGTTGCTGATGCAAGCCCACTGCGACTAAAAAGGATTAAGGAAAGCATTCCCACTCCCACAAACGCACATATTAAAAAGTATAGTTCCGAAGAAGCCTTGGCTCTGTTTTTGGACTTAGAACTTTCCAAAGAGAAATATGAGATACTACGGGCATCTTTAATGCGACACGGGGCTGACCTTTTCCCCGGATACAAGCATATTACGCAAGCCAAAATAAATTCACGACCATTGCGTACGGAGTTTACGGAAGTCTCTGCGAAAGCCAATCTGCAGGATCTTATGGACCATACAGCAAAACGGTTGTTGGAAAGTCTTCCTGAAAATGAGGTGGAAATTCTTCCTCAGAAACTAACATTGATCAGCAAATGGGGCTGCGATGGATCATCCGGACAAAGCGTTTATAAGCAAAGGATATCTTCCGATGACACTACAATATCTGACGGAAATATGTTTATGGCATCTGTTGTTCCATTGCGGCTAAAATCTGATGTTTCCCTACACTGGAAAAATCATCGACCGTCATCAGTGCATTATTGCCGACCAATAATGTTTCAGTTTGCAAAGGAATCGGCAGAACTCATAAGGACCACGGTGAAGGACATTGAAGAACAAATAAGCAAGATTAAGCATACAAAATTGCAAATTGGAGAAGGAAAATATATTGAATGTAGTTACGAGTTCCACCTGACCATGGTTGACGGAAAAGTCGTAAACGAACTGACAGGAACAACCTCAACATTGACATGCCCGATTTGCAAAAAGAGTCAGAAGAACTTCGGTAATTTAAACGATTCTACAAACGAGGAGAATTACGAATATGGAATGTCACCATTGCACGCAAGGATAAGGTGTATGGAGTTCTTGCTAAAACTGGCGTATACCCTACCACAACAAGATGAAAACATCGATGAAAATACATCAATTAAGGATAAGGAAAAGATCAGAAAGAAGCAAATACAGAATGCTTTTTGGAAACAACTTGGACTAAAAGTAGACTGCCCCAAGTGTGGATACGGTAACTCAAACGATGGAAACACTTCAAGGAGATTTTTTGCAAATGATGAGGCAGTAACTAGAATCACTGGAATTGACAATGAAATCGTCAAAAGATTGGGAACGATCTTGAATGTTTTAAACTGCCAAGAAAGTGTTAATTCTACAAAATTTGGAGAATATGCATCGGAAACTGCATCTCTTTTAGCAAAAATTTATCCACAGAAGAAGTTGACCCCGACCGTCCATAAAATATTGGCGCATGGCAAAGATATAATTGAGTACCAGTCTTTGCCAATTGGAGAGCTTTCTGAAGAAGCGCAGGAGTCTCTTAACAAATTTTACAAAAAATATAGATTGCAGAACACGTTCAAAGCATCAAGGGTGAGGCAAAATGAGGACCTCTTCAACATGTTAGCAGCATCTTCCGATCCACTTATTTCTTCCCTGCGGCATGTGAAGTCACGAAAAGAACTACAATGGAATTATACTTTAGAAATGATTAGTCTTTTAAATATACCTTCTGTTACGAATTGTGATGAATATTTTACAGAAAATTCAAAAAATTAATTGAAAAAAAATTTGTTTAATTTGTTGGCTAATAACTTTAAAACAGAAAAAGCTTTCAAAAGAACTAAGAAATATAAGATTGGTAAAAATAATTTGATTTTGTTACCATAAAATAGATGAGTTAGAAAAAAATTAGAGTTTAGAAATGATTTGTATTTTAGACATACTTTGTCTTACCAAGAAAATGAATATTTTACAGAAAATTGAAAAAATCATTTAAAAAAAAACTCTTTTGTTGTAATTTTTTAGGTAATATCTTAAAACATGAAAAGCTTACAAAAGAACTACAAAAAAATATAAAATTCTTAAAAAAAATTTTTTTGTTACCAAAACTTGGATTTTTTCACAAATTTTAACTTTGAAAACCCATAAGTAAGCACCTATAAGGTGTAGCGTCCACTCCAACCGCTCATTTTATAGGTTGAACAATTATCTATGACATGCAATTTAAATTATTCGATTATCTTGTTCGGTTCAAAAGATATGATTTTTGCAACGAAAAAAGGCAAATGGCGCCACTGTGCGACGGTACATCGAATAAGTAAAAATAATTAATGTGATGATCGTAAAAGATAACCAAGAATAGTTAAACATACTTAGGTAGAGTGACATAACTTCGTGCTAACCTGAATATAAAAATTTAAAAAAACGGATAAACAGAAAGTGAATAGTGATACTTACAAATGTGTTTACCAAAGGTAAATCAATAATTGTATACACAATATTTCTCATATTCCATTTCATTAAAAATTTGCGTTAAATAGCTGATGTTAACAACAATCTCTACCCCAGTAGATAGACTTGGGTGCTGATGAAGTGCGTTGCTGCACAGAAAAATATCGGTATTTCCCCCAGCTTATAGTCTAATTTAATTTTTCTTCTCTTTAGAAACTCACTGTAATTAATAAAAAATATTTCATTTAATAAGAATTGAAATTACTGAACTTAAGCCCGACTAAGAAATTATTTCTGATTAAAATTCACTATAGTTCAACTAAACATTTAAAATTGTTTCACCTAAAATTTTTTATATTCAAAAAATTCTGCCAAAAAGCATCTAGCAGCATTTTTTGAAAGTTGAATCAAAGACTATAAATATATAAAGATGTTCCACGTAGAACAATAAATAAAAACTAAAATTTTTTGCGTTTAACGATGTTGCGGGGGAAGTAACAAGGGAAAATTATATTGTTTGTTATTTGAGCGAAACCACAAACAAAGAGAGCACAAAATTTTTGAGATTGTACACTTTATATAAGTATGTATGTAGTAATGTTGAATGGCATACAATGTATGCACACACATAAATGATGCTTATAGATAAATTTGTGTGTGTGTGTGTTATATTTCTTGTTCAAAGCACAGTCAGTACGAGAAAAAATATGAAATTACAAAAAGAAGTTTCTTGTTTTGATATATTGATGTGCAAATAAATTACGTAAAGCCGATGCGACCGATTGTGTTATTGTAGAGTAAAAATACGTGTTTTATTGTTGTAAAATTAAAAATAAGTTGATTCGCACCGAACTACATATAATTATTTGATTTAGAAATCCGAATTGTATACTTACAATATTTTTTTTTATTGCTTTAAAATTTTGAGTTTTTCAGTGCTTGTTGATTGGAATTTATATATTTCCCACGACGAATATTTTCTTAGCAGTGTAAGAACTAATAAATTAAGCATCTCCATCCTGTGCTTAAAGCATACGTTGCTCTCGTCAAACCAAAAGGAATATATTGTATTTTTGGTACAATTTACGCATTGTTCAACAATAATTTTTTTATGTTTTTATTTCTTTGGACTTAGAAAAAAGATTTTCAAAAACTTTTATGTGAATCTTACACACTGCAAAAAATCAGTCTGATGGAACACAGAAACTTCCAAAATCTGTTTCTTTATCATAATTTTTAGCGTGAACAAACATTTCTGAAGGATATGACAAAACTTTCGCTGGTTTATTTACATCTACACGGCATTTTGCAAAAAGTTTTTTCGTTCGCTTTTATATTTAACTCATCAACTTCGGCTTCAATAGATTTCTTATTCATTATTTTGCTTTCTAATGTTTTTATCCTTATATTTTGGAAACTTTCTGATTTTTTCTTTAATTTAAGTTTGTCTTGCGAAACAGTCTTCAGTTTTTTAAACATTGTAAAATATTTCTTTCTATAAAATTCTTCATTTTTACAACTTTTCTAACAATTTGTGCAAAACGATGGTGATTCCGATCTTTTGCGCTTATGAGGCGGACTTCTAAATAAGGGTAAAGCAACATCATCACTTAATAAACAGTTTTCTTTTTCTATATCTGAGTCATCAGTCAAGTTTAAAGTTGGTACTGCGTCGCACTTCAAGTATTTCTTTCCTATATTTTCTGACGGAAAGTGTCTTTCACATATATATAATGTCCGCGATCTTTCCAAAAAGCTTTCGTCAAAGTTGCACTTTTCTATCCACGTTTTAAGCAATATGTCATTGGAATATGGAAAATGAAAGATTTTTAAGTTTGGAAAACTTCATTTGGATCTGCCACAATGAGACAAACAACACTTATTGCCTGCTATAAGCGATAACTTCTTTTGTTTAATTTCAGTTAGTTCGCTCATTATGATATTTTTTACTTATTTAATTACTAAGACTTTTTTAATTTCACACTAGATTATATTTTCAAGCACAATATATTCACTGTGAATCAGTAGTACAGTCGAATTTTTGCCTAATCTTCATCGGGTTAAGATGTAGAATAAGAAAATTTCACTTCATATACAACGTTTTATGATTTATTTAGGTAAATAATTGTCATATGCAAACTTTTCTTTTGCTAATTCAATATGTAAAAAAAAATGTTTTATGACTTAATCAGGAAAAATAAAGCAACAAGTGTCTTTCAATAAAAAATGCAGGTAATAAAATTAAAAAATGCTTACCAGAGATATTTTTTTAAAGTATGTGGGGTTTTCCAATATATCTGCCTCAGCAAAATATATCTGCTTTAATCACAAAACTTGGGATATGCAGACAGCAGTACACACGTGCATTTTATTGCACCCGTTGTGGTAAAACCACAATTATTCTCTTCTTACAAATAATTTTATGGTCTTTATTGCTAAAAACTTAATTCCTACATGCTAAAACATTTATTTTTAAGGGTTGGAAACAAGTCATGCAAGTGTGATTGTGAAAAAAACATACTGCACCAGGTAAATAAATCGCAATACCGTTCATTAATCAAAGCAATAGCATATTAATTGAAACTTTTGTTTTTCTGCTGTCAGTTTTTGAACACTGATATTAAATTCAAATAACGGTAAATTTATTTTATTTTATTTTAATGTATTTGCAAAAGTACAACAATAAAATACATATTTTTGCCATACAAATAAACAATCGGCAACATTAAGTTCTACGTAGCTTATGTCCATATACATATGGATATGTGCGAAAACACAAGTTCTTTTTGTTTGTGTATATTTTTTCTTTGCTTTATGAAAAATACACACATCCATTCATACTTATGCATGCAAAGGCACACATACATACATGTATGCATATGCAGATGAATAGCAAAGACATGAGAATAATAAGTGCTCTGAGAAAATAAAATACTCTCTTTGAAACACATGGATTTAGTAGAAAATCCACCAGCAAATTAAGCACTGACAGTACAATGTATGGACGTAGAACATCTTTATATTTATAGTCTTTGGTTGAATGCTTTTTAACTAATGAAAATGCCAGATCTAGCAGTGAAAATGCTAAAATGGTAACAATGTTGTTAAGAGACGTTTGTAAGCCAGTGATGGCACTTTTGTATGACAAATGGAATGGGGTATTTTGGCTCTGTTTTCGGTACTTTTGTTAATTATATCTGTGTGAAAAACAACATAAATAATTGCATATGTATACAAATACTTACGGACATATGTATGTATATGTATGTATATATATACATATATACAATAAATAAGAGAAACATAAAAGGATTTCAATGGTATCAAAACCTCTTATTGTGTATGCACATATTTTATTATAGTAGTTTTAATTTAGCTGCCTTTTGTTTAAGTGCACTTTGGACCACAAAGTACACTTTGAACTAAACTGCCTAAAATGTCAACGGTCTAATTCATAAAAAATATTTTAGGTTTATTACAGGTTTATTTGACAAATTTCCCATAGAAATATGTCAAATAAGCGCTTAATAAACCTGAATTATTTTTTATGAATAAGGCAGTAAATATCTATCACTATTCTTTAAAATCCCATACAAATGCGATTTTTAATTGCACTTTCTATACCTGTAATTTTAAGATAAGTGCCTTAAAATATTTTGTTAATTTTAAATTATTTTCATACGAAAAATCAATGTTAGCTGCACATTGAATTAACTGCACAAAATATATTTTTTTCCGTATTTATTCTCGAAAATTCTTTTTTAAATGCACTTTTTATACCTGCACATTTACTACATTTTTTTTGCAATTTTAAATTATTTTCATATAAAAAATTTAAGTAAGCTGCACACTTAAAAAAATGTGGCTACCCTGCAGAAAATGCGAATAGTGAAAATGTAGTGATTTAAGTGACATTGTCAGTAGCACTACTGACCAGGTGTACCCTAACCATTGACATTTAACATTAGCTTGTCATTGAAAATGCACAACTAGACTGTAGCACTACTAAGTAGTTTTTTTGGGATCACATAGATACATTGGCATCAAAGATTCACTAGTAAATTTTAGGGGCTCTAGTCTACAATATCGATATTTCCTCTCTCGATGTCCGTAGTAAAACTGTACTGATTCAGTATAGACACTGTCACCACCTGCAGGAAATTGTTTGTCATTTCTATTAAATACATATGTATATTAAAATTAAAAATTGTATGTTTCGCTGAATTAGTAATGTCAAACAGTTACGTATGGATCTTAAAATGTGACAAATCTTTACCTGATGGCACAAAATCTTCCATAGAGTCAAAATTTCCATAATTGGCACCTTTCACTTAAAACTGTTCAATTTTCACATTTTTTATACAATATTTTATTTGTTTTTATTTTAATTTCTTTTTGTGTACTATGTTTTTAATTATTGTTCATTACATTTATATTAACCTAATAATTTTATAATTTTTACAAACACTTAAATTTTGCTTGACGTCACGTTTATTTTTAACAAACTAATAAAACATTAAGAAGAAGCATAGTTGTGTGTATATGAAAAAATGTTTTCTACGCATTAAAAGCATTATTAATAGACGCTCTGTTGACAATGTCACCAAAATAGTCGACAAAAGTGGTGACTTGTGGACACTTAACCCCATGTTTTCTGCAGGGCACATAAATATGCACCCATGTATGTGTATCCAACTGAAGTAGTTTTTTAATACACATTCATTATATTTATAAGCCAATGGCCGTTCTTACAAATGTGTGCCATGTGTCACACATGCGTAAAAAAAGAGTAACCACTAATTACTAATGAAAAACTGTTTGATTCAGACATGTATTTATTAAGTTAAACAGTTTTATACATAAGTATTAGACAATTTTATAGAATTCAACATGATTGGAAACAGTTTAAATCAATAAATACATGTCTGAATCAAACAGTTTTTCATTAGTAATTAGTGGTTACGCTTTTTTGGGCACATGACACACATGTATGTGTGTATGCACAGATGTATATATAAATATTTATTTATTATAAATGTATAACATACATAGATTTATTTTTATGTACATATATACACCAACACAGCTCAAGGAGCATTTACATATTTTAGGTACTTTTTCTATTTAAATTTTTTAATTCCCATCGCTAATTTCTATGAAAAGTTCAGAGTCCATAACCACTGTTGCCAATTCAGCTTTTTTCTCGTCAAAGCTATCGATTTTTAAGCACAATTAAAGGAAAAATTATGATTAAGCTATTAGCGGGAATTCTAGCGAATTTTTGTGCACCATAACTCGCTTAAAAATGTGAGATTTTTAGAAGCAGTGAACGTATATGATGCAAACTCTACAGTTTCAGAAAAAAGGTGATTGAATAGCACCAAAACAATGCAGGTTTTATAGAAAGAAAGTTAGCTAATGTATTCACATCGATACTCGCACTAACATCACTCTTAGGTGTTTAATAGTAAATACTAGAGATGTGCACATGTCGTGATTTTATCGCTTTACTCGTGAGTCACGCGTGATCGTGATCAAATTTATATTTAATTACGCGTGAGTGCGTGATCGTGACTTAAAAAAAATTACTCGTGCGTGATTGTGCGTGTTTTTTTAAGATTCACGCACGAATTCTCACGCTCTCACGAGATAACACTCATGCGTGGGTATATAACTGTATTGAAAATTTTAAATTTTCTTATAATAAATACTACAATCTATGTCTAAGCTGCCCAAAGTAGCACCAGAGTGCCGAACATCAATCGGCTTCTTATACAAATGAATACACATACGCGAATACATTACTCTCGTGTTTCTCTAGGTGGGCAGCTCTGATCTACGTACATACATATGTATTAGGGAAGTAACAAATACCAGTTTAGAGAATGCGGGTGTGAAAGCGAATAACACATTTTAATTATTGCGAAAGCTAATGCGAATTCGAAAGCGAATGGAAATATGTATTACAATACGTTAGAAAATCACATGAAAATACGTTAAAAAATAAGAACCTGAAGTTGTGTTGTATACACAGATGTACTACATATAGCATTTTATTTAAATTGAGTCTTAAATCGCTTAACCACCAGCAAATAAATTTCACTTATAATATAATTATGACAATATGTCGAATAATAAATCTCTTGAATTGAAAATAAAATTTTTTAAAACAGAAAATTCAAAAATGATAAAGATATTAAAATTAGTATAGATAATAATTAAAAATAAATTTACAAAATGTTAGCCAATCAACCCATTCATACTTTGCCCCTAAAGCTTGGCATTTTGTTCAACATTTCATGTGAAATGGTGTCACAATATATATTTAAAAAAATTTGAATGAATTGTTCATGAAAAAATGTTGCAGAAGTACGAGTAGTTCTCTTGGAAAAAAACATATGAAATATATCTTCAACATTTGAAAATTTCATGCGAAATAATATGAGTGGAATGAATGCTGCTCAATATTTTTCAAAAGTTTGAACAGACTAGTCTTAAGTAGAAAATATTATTGCGCAAATTAAACACTGCCTTTTCTCTTTCAAAAACCGAAAAATATTTCCAAACACCGCTAGTATATGTATCTTTTTCGTGCTGGCTGAAAATAATGTTCGTCTTTTTGACGTTTAATAATCGTAAACTGTGTTCGTAAAAGAAGTACAAATTTTTTTTTGGCTTTAGTATTCGCTTGAAATATTCGCATACATTTTAGCGAATGCAAAAGCGAATTCAAATAGCAAAAGTAAGCGAATAATTTGCGAATGCGAACATTCGTTATCTCCCTAATATGTATGTATATACATACAAATAGGTAGAATGAGCCTGCAAACATAATGCATACATACATACGTATGAATGTACATTGTACTCGTATGTGTAAGAACCTATTTTTCAACCAACAAACATAAAAAATTAATTATATATTTTTCGTAAGCGTGCGTGATAGTGATAAGTTGTACACCCCTCGTGCGTGATTAAGAATATTTTATACGTGAGCGTGCGTGATCGTGAACATTTTCGAAAACATTCGTGCGTGAAAGGCGTGAGTCAAAAACCACTCACGTGCACATCTCTAGTAAAAACCCTTTAGATAACTCCTATGTTTGCATGTTTTATTATATTAAAAAATTTAGTATTCCACACCGGAAACTCGACATACAAAAATCAGGTTTGTCATCGAACTTTTACTGCCTGACTTTATTTCAAGCAATTTGTTTTTTACTGGGAAATTCCCGAATTCAGTACTAAGCAAATTAGGTACCAATTCTACCTACTATAATACTAATGTTCAAATTTTTAGTTAAAAATAATATCGCTTATAATTTTTTTATAAACATATCGCTACTTAATTGCAACAGAGTCATATCTCAAAAAATGCATTTTTGGAGTTAATAATGCAGAAAAATTCGTTATATCATATTTAATCTTGTGTGAAAATTTCATACAAAAGGCTTTTACACTCACGTCTTGAGAAACGAAAATATTTTTATATTTTCATTGAAGTGTATATAAATTGAAAACTATAAATTCATTTTCTGCAAAACTAGCATTTTTGAGTTATGAATAAGGAAAGGATTTTCATGCATTTAAAACCGCGTTTTATGTACATAAAAAATACAAAAATATGTAAGTATTTAAAACTAATAAAATTAATAACAATAAAAACTTAAAAAAATCAGCTTCATTGCTTTCTTAACAAACATTTTGTCAAATCATATGGAATACAAAATAAATTTAAGAAGAACTTTTATTTACGTAAATGAATAAGTGTTTTTGTAAATTGTCAAAGGTAAATCTTTGACAATTAAAAAAAAACATTTTTATTGTAAAAATTAACATTCCACGTCAGCAAAAGTAATTGGTGGATATTTAAATGCTGCTAGTTCGTTTGTGAAATATTATGATTCTAAGTTTTAGCTGTTTGAAATATAAAATATTGATACACTTTGTTGCATTTTGTAAATCCATAACTTTTTGTATACTTTATCTTATTTATTTTTGATTTCTTCACTTATTCTGTTTTTTAGAGCATACTTTTTTTTACCGCATCTTCAATTAATTCTACTTGAGCTGTTAAAGAAATAAAACCATCTAATTGGGCTATAGTGTCAACACGAAAGCCATTCTCTGGGTGCACGAATATCAATTCAGTGCTTGAGTTTTTTTTAATTTAAAATTTCTTTAACTTTTTTTAATATAAATATAGTATTCTATAGCATTCAACCACGCTCCCCATCTACTTACTATATTCTGTGGGGGGAATTCGTATCCCTGGCTGCAACACGCAAACGAGCTTTTAAAAACAATTTCTATCCACATGAAATTAATACGGAACCGGTGAGGGCCCAAAAAAATTCCACAAACATATTTGGGTTTAAAAGGGCTTTTATCCCCTGCTTTTGTATTTTTTTTTTATTAAATTTTTCAAATGAATTGAGTTTTCATCCGAGTTCAAATTGTTTTCGTTTTCCTCTTTTTTGTTATTTGTGCTTTGCAACTAATCAAAAGATACCAAACTTTGCAAAATTTGGTATCTTTTGCATGAAAACTATTAAAAAAATTTATTAAAAATATACATTTAGTTTAAAATATGCACTAACAAATTTCTGCCTTTTTGTCGCAAATTTGTTGATTCGCAAAGATATTTTATTTAGGCTGAACTACGACCAACGACAGAAAACATGTATTTACATGAAAATCATTTCCCTAGTCATTACTATAGGGAAGTCAGTAACTGGGTAGAAAGCAGGACCAATAGTTCATGGCGAAGTAGGGAGGATTGTAGAGTCTCGATGCGATCGAGGCGATGCAAATTGTGATAGGCGCGTTGACAGATCACTGATCGGCCAGAGCAAGAACCAGCATTTGGGAAACTGGCACTCCAGATTTTTGTAGGATGTGCGGGGATGAAGAAGAACCAGAAACCATTGAACATGGCTGAGCAGACGCTTCCATGAAAGCATTACTTATATCGGGAAGTGTAAACTAGAGGACATCAGGGGCTTCATCATGGGAATTCGGTGGCTCAAGGACGGGTAATAGGGTCACTTCTGGCTATAAATGGGTGGTAAATATTACTTTTTGGGCAACAGAAGGGAATCACAATGGACGCAATTGGGTCTCCGAGTGGAGGTGCGGTATAGCACCACCCTTCCTAACCTAACCTAAATTGCGGGAAAATCCATCACCTACGAAATTGTCATTCACTCATCCTTTTTTCCCACAAATGTACATTTTTTTCATTTTTGTAAATAGAATTTAATTTTTTATGCAAAACCGGTCAAAACAAATTAAAAAAAGAGCCGCATAAAAATTAATTTGAAATGGTTTTATTACTTTTAAAGAATTGCAAATTTTACGACAACAAACATAATGAGCGCAGGCCAAACATGCTTAAAGGGGTGATTTTTCATTGAAATATGCATCAGATTTTGAAGTTTCGCTAGCAATATCAAAAGTGAGAGAATTCATTCAAATTTAGCAGCAGTAATCCGTCTGCTGGAATTCGGCTACCTTTTGGTACTACATGCATCTGTAATGCAAGTGTTTGTATGCATGCATGTTGTGCAGTTATTGTTCCTTTGGTTGTAATATTTCCCCTAAATTCGCCTGACAAATCTTTTTGTGTGCTTAGATCTATCTTCCATAGAGTCAAAATTTCCATAATTGGCACCTTTCACTTAAAACTGTTCAATTTTCACATTTTTTATACAATATTTTATTTGTTTTTATTTTAATTTCTTTTTGTGTACTATGTTTTTAATTATTGTTCATTACATTTATATTAACCTAATAATTTTATAATTTTTACAAACACTTAAATTTTGCTTGACGTCACGTTTATTTTTAACAAACTAATAAAACATTAAGAAGAAGCATAGTTGTGTGTATATGAAAAAATGTTTTCTACGCATTAAAAGCATTATTAATAGACGCTCTGTTGACAATGTCACCAAAATAGTCGACAAAAGTGGTGACTTGTGGACACTTAACCCCATGTTTTCTGCAGGGTACATAAATATGCAACCATGTATGTGTATCCAACTGAAGTAGTTTTTTAATACACATTCATTATATTTATAAGCCAATGGCCGTTCTTACAAATGTGTGCCATGTGTCACACATGCGTAAAAAAAGAGTAACCACTAATTACTAATGAAAAACTGTTTGATTCAGACATGTATTTAATAAGTTAAACAGTTTTATACATAAGTAATAGACAATTTTATAGAATTCAACATGATTGGAAACAGTTTAAATCAATAAATACATGTCTGAATCAAACAGTTTTTCATTAGTAATTAGTGGTTACGCTTTTTTGGGCACATGACACACATGTATGTGTGTATGCACAGATGTATATATAAATATTTATTTATTATAAATGTATAACATACATAGATTTATTTTTATGTACATATATACACCAACACAGCTCAAGGAGCATTTACATATTTTAGGTACTTTTTCTATTTAAATTTTTTAATTCCCATCGCTAATTTCTATGAAAAGTTCAGAGTCCATAACCACTGTTGCCAATTCAGCTTTTTTCTCGTCAAAGCTATCGATTTTTAAGCACAATTAAAGGAAAAATTATGATTAAGCTATTAGCGGGAATTCTAGCGAATTTTTGTGCAGCATAATTCGCTTAAAAATGTGAGATTTTTAGAAGCAGTGAACGTATATGATGCAAACTCTACAGTTTCAGAAAAAAGGTGATTGAATAGCACCAAAACAATGCAGGTTTTATAGAAAGAAAGTTAGCTAATGTATTCACATCGATACTCGCACTAACATCACTCTTAGGTGTTTAATAGTAAATACTAGAGATGTGCACATGTCGTGATTTTATCGCTTTACTCGTGAGTCACGCGTGATCGTGATCAAATTTATATTTAATTACGCGTGAGTGCGTGATCGTGACTTAAAAAAAATTACTCGTGCGTGATTGTGCGTGTTTTTTTAAGATTCACGCACGAATTCTCACGCTCTCACGAGATAACACTCATGCGTGGGTATATAACTGTATTGAAAATTTTAAATTTTCTTATAATAAATACTACAATCTATGTCTAAGCTGCCCAAAGTAGCACCAGAGTGCCGAACATCAATCGGCTTCTTATACAAATGAATACACATACGCGAATACATTACTCTCGTGTTTCTCTAGGTGGGCAGCTCTGATCTACGTACATACATATGTATTAGGGAAGTAACAAATACCAGTTTAGAGAATGCGGGTGTGAAAGCGAATAACACATTTTAATTATTGCGAAAGCTAATGCGAATTCGAAAGCGAATGGAAATATGTATTACAATACGTTAGAAAATCACATGAAAATACGTTAAAAAATAAGAACCTGAAGTTGTGTTGTATACACAGATGTACTACATATAGCATTTTATTTAAATTGAGTCTTAAATTGAGCAAATATTTATTAATTTATTAAAAATAAAATTTTTTAAAACAGAAAATTCAAAAATGATAAAGATATTAAAATTAGTATAGATAATAATTAAAAATAAATTTACAAAATGTTAGCCAATCAACCCATTCATACTTTGCCCCTAAAGCTTGGCATTTTGTTCAACATTTCATGTGAAATGGTGTCACAATATATATTTAAAAAAATTTGAATGAATTGTTCATGAAAAAATGTTGCAGAAGTACGAGTAGTTCTCTTGGAAAAAAACATATGAAATATATCTTCAACATTTGAAAATTTCATGCGAAATAATATGAGTGGAATGAATGCTGCTCAATATTTTTCAAAAGTTTGAACAGACTAGTCTTAAGTAGAAAATATTATTGCGCAAATTAAACACTGCCTTTTCTCTTTCAAAAACCGAAAAATATTTCCAAACACCGCTAGTATATGTATCTTTTTCGTGCTGGCTGAAAATAATGTTCGTCTTTTTGACGTTTAATAATCGTAAACTGTGTTCGTAAAAGAAGTACAAATTTTTTTTTGGCTTTAGTATTCGCTTGAAATATTCGCATACATTTTAGCGAATGCAAAAGCGAATTCAAATAGCAAAAGTAAGCGAATAATTTGCGAATGCGAACATTCGTTATCTCCCTAATATGTATGTATATACATACAAATAGGTAGAATGAGCCTGCAAACATAATGCATACATACATACGTATGAATGTACATTGTACTCGTATGTGTAAGAACCTATTTTTCAACCAACAAACATAAAAAATTAATTATATATTTTTCGTAAGCGTGCGTGATAGTGATAAGTTGTACACCCCTCGTGCGTGATTAAGAATATTTTATATGTGAGCGTGCGTGATCGTGAACATTTTCGAAAACATTCGTGCGTGAAAGGCGTGAGTCAAAAACCGCTCACGTGCACATCTCTAGTAAAAACCCTTTAGATAACTCCTATGTTTGCATGTTTTATTATATTAAAAAATTTAGTATTCCACACCGGAAACTCGACATACAAAAATCAGGTTTGTCATCGAACTTTTACTGCCTGACTTTATTTCAAGCAATTTGTTTTTTACTGGGAAATTCCCGAATTCAGTACTAAGCAAATTAGGTACCAATTCTACCTACTATAATACTAATGTTCAAATTTTTAGTTAAAAATAATATCGCTTATAATTTTTTTATAAACATATCGCTACTTAATTGCAACAGAGTCATATCTCAAAAAATGCATTTTTGGAGTTAATAATGCAGAAAAATTCGTTATATCATATTTAATCTTGTGTGAAAATTTCATACAAAAGGCTTTTACACTCACGTCTTGAGAAACGAAAATATTTTTATATTTTCATTGAAGTGTATATAAATTGAAAACTATAAATTCATTTTCTGCAAAACTAGCATTTTTGAGTTATGAATAAGGAAAGGATTTTCATGCATTTAAAACCGCGTTTTATGTACATAAAAAATACAAAAATATGTAAGTATTTAAAACTAATAAAATTAATAACAATAATAACTTAAAAAAATCAGCTTCATTGCTTTCTTAACAAACATTTTGTCAAATCATATGGAATACAAAATAAATTTAAGAAGAACTTTTATTTACGTAAATGAATAAGTGTTTTTGTAAATTGTCAAAGGTAAATCTTTGACAATTAAAAAAAAACATTTTTATTGTAAAAATTAACATTCCACGTCAGCAAAAGTAATTGGTGCATATTTAAATGCTGCTAGTTCGTTTGTGAAATATTATGATTCTAAGTTTTAGCTGTTTGAAATATAAAATATTGATACACTTTGTTGCATTTTGTAAATCCATAACTTTTTGTATACTTTATCTTATTTATTTTTGATTTCTTCACTTATTCTGTTTTTTAGAGCATACTTTTTTTTACCGCATCTTCAATTAATTCTACTTGAGCTGTTAAAGAAATAAAACCATCTAATTGGGCTATAGTGTCAACACGAAAGCCATTCTCTGGGTGCACGAATATCAATTCAGTGCTGGAGTTTTTTTTAATTTAAAATTTCTTTAACTTTTTTTAATATAAATATAGTATTCTATAGCATTCAACCATGCTCCCCATCTACTTACTATATTCTGTGGGGGGAATTCGTATCCCTGGCTGCAACACGCAAACGAGCTTTTAAAAACAATTTCTATCCACATGAAATTAATACGGAACCGGTGAGGGCCCAAAAAAATTCCACAAACATATTTGGGTTTAAAAGGGCTTTTATCCCCTGCTTTTGTATTTTTTTTTTATTAAATTTTTCAAATGAATTGAGTTTTCATCCGAGTTCAAATTGTTTTCGTTTTCCTCTTTTTTGTTATTTGTGCTTTGCAACTAATCAAAAGATACCAAACTTTGCAAAATTTGGTATCTTTTGCATGAAAACTATTAAAAAAATTTATTAAAAATATACATTTAGTTTAAAATATGCACTAACAAATTTCTGCCTTTTTGTCGCAAATTTGTTGATTCGCAAAGATATTTTATTTAGGCTGAACTACGACCAACGACAGAAAACATGTATTTACATGAAAATCATTTCCCTAGTCATTACTATAGGGAAGTCAGTAACTGGGTAGAAAGCAGGACCAATAGTTCATGGCGAAGTAGGGAGGATTGTAGAGTCTCGATGCGATCGAGGCGATGCAAATTGTGATAGGCGCGTTGACAGATCACTGATTGGCCAGAGCAAGAACCAGCATTTGGGAAACTGGCACTCCAGATTTTTGTAGGATGTGCGGGGATGAAGAAGAACCAGAAACCATTGAACATGGCTGAGCAGACGCTTCCATGAAAGCATTACTTATATCGGGAAGTGTAAACTAGAGGACATCAGGGGCTTCATCATGGGAATTCGGTGGCTCAAGGACGGGTAATAGGGTCACTTCTGGCTATAAATGGGTGGTAAATATTACTTTTTGGGCAACAGAAGGGAATCACAATGGACGCAATTGGGTCTCCGAGTGGAGGTGCGGTATAGCACCACCCTTCCTAACCTAACCTAAATTGCGGGAAAATCCATCACCTACGAAATTGTCATTCACTCATCCTTTTTTCCCACAAATGTACATTTTTTTCATTTTTGTAAATAGAATTTAATTTTTTATGCAAAACCGGTCAAAACAAATTAAAAAAAAGAGCCGCATAAAAATTAATTTGAAATGGTTTTATTACTTTTAAAGAATTGCAAATTTTACGACAACAAACATAATGAGCGCAGGCCAAACATGCTTAAAGGGGTGATTTTTCATTGAAATATGCATCAGATTTTGAAGTTTCGCTAGCAATATCAAAAGTGAGAGAATTCATTCAAATTTAGCAGCAGTAATCCGTCTGCTGGAATTCGGCTACCTTTTGGTACTACATGCATCTGTAATGCAAGTGTTTGTATGCATGCATGTTGTGCAGTTATTGTTCCTTTGGTTGTAATATTTCCCCTAAATTCGCCTGACAAATCTTTTTGTGTGCTTAGATCTATCTCCACGTGTGGTGCTAAGGCTTCAGCTTTTACTAATGTGGTGTCTTCTCCTGTGTCTACGAGTAAGGATAAGTTTTTACCCAGTGCTTCATTACATGGAAAATCAATAAATGTGTAATTTTTCTCTACTATTCTACCGTTTTCACTCTGTATTTTCTGTTCTTTTTGCGACTCATACCTGTAGTTAGAATAGTTTTTTTCTTTACAATTTTGCGGTATGTAGGTGTGGATGTATTTACGCCAATGTATTTTTTTGCTAGGTTTTTTGTGTTTTACGTGCACTTCGTTAAATGCTAATACACCTTGATTATCTGATTTATCTTTGCTGGCAATGCTATCGTGTGTCCATAAATTTTCGGCATCCCAACCCATTAGTTTGGGCTGGGCCACCGCGAGTTTCCCGAATTTCTTACTGGACAGTTAGTTCTTAGATGTCCCATTTCATTACAATTATACCATTTCGGTGGGTCGTTTGTTCCACGCCTATGACGTATTTGATTGATGTTGGCATTTATGGACCTTTGGGTCGTAGATTGTTGACCACTTTGCCCATTATTGTGTTGTTACCTATGGTCATTGTCATTTCTTCTAAACTAATTACTGTCAGATGTTTGCCAATTTGTGTTCAGCAGTGTGTTTTGGTTGCGTACTTCTGAATATCTTGGCTGTTGTTTTCTGCAGAACAGATTTTCTGCGTGTCCGGACGTTCTGCATACCCTACAGAATAATGCTCTTATTTGTTTGTTACTATAATCCCTGCTACTATATTGTTTACTATTTTGGTAATTGTTGAGATTGCAAGCATCTTATATGCTTTTGTATTTGTACTACTTTAATCTCCTTCGGTTGTTATAGGCGATAATGGGCACTTCCTGAGTGAGTCCCGAGCTTCTTGCAGGTACTTATCGAATTGCTTTTTAAACTGAACTTCTAGTCCTAGATCTCTGAATTCCTTCTCGTATTCTTCTAAGTCTACGAATTTCCTTTTTAAATATTCTGCTGTGTACCCTCTGTTTACTGTTTTTTTTTGCGTTTGATAGTAAATTCTTCACTTTATTCAATAACCTATTTCCTTCTTCCTCTTTGAGAGATCTTTTATTACGCTCTGTTGTATTTGTGTCTTGTTGTTCTATAATTTCTTGTTGTGTCTGAATTATTACTGATTGAATTTGTTGCGTGGTGTGTAATAAGTCCGTTGCTGTGGATTTTTCTTACAAACTAATTGAAGGAGTTGGTGAACGAGATCTGTAGGCAATGTTTAGTCTCTCTTCGCGTTTGATAATGCTACCGATAATTTTTGTATCGAGTCGTCCTTCTCGCTAATCAAATATTTTAACTTTAACTGTTTTTCAATCTCCTTTTCACTCATTTGTATAATCTGTATCACTTTTCAATTTTTTGCTAAATTTCTCCAAACCTAATTTCGACTTTTCTAGTTCTTCGATACTTTTTCTGAGTTCCTTTGACTTATTCCCGTTTAATTCACTTATCACTCCCAGTATATACCCTACTTCTTCTAACTTAGTAAATTTGTTATTTCTTACAATTTCTTTGAGTATTCATAAATGTTCTATCAGAATTAAAGGCTTTCAACTCTGACCGTACATGTACTTGCAGAATACCAACGTTAATGTTTAATTCATTCATCATTTAACTGTAGTATGAGTTTGTCCGTTTGTTTTTGTGGACTGTTCATTTAATTAAATTTATACTTACCATCCTTACGACTCGACCAAACCCGGACTTAGATTTTTGTGGCAAAAAAAAATTATAAATAGACACAATCAAAAAAAACTTTATAGTGCAAGGTTAAATTTTTATTATAAGGCAAAAATACACTTTTGCGGCCACTAAACCGACTGCACTTTCTTTTTACTGCTTCTAAGGCGAGCTATAAAAGCTGTACCAACAGAAACTTTCCATGTCAGAAACAGGCGGAATAATAGCATGCAAAGCTTTACCGGCTGCGCCAAATTATGTTAAGTGTATTTTTATTATTTATAACCTGGAGTATTCTTTATTATTATTAAGAGGTTCTTGCCACTGACTTATTACAACTGTCTTTTTTGTTTTTTAAGATTAGCTATTTATACAAAAATTAATATACTACAAATAATTTTATTATGCTAACAAGACAATAACTTATTTCTTAAATATTATTAACTTTTGACCAATTACGACACATCGATATTGCACAATTTGTCAGCGCAAAGAAAATAACAAGCAACCAAGTGAATGAACTGGTTGCTGCTGCGTCAACAAATTAGTGCAATGTACGGGTACGAGGGTTGTTCAATTATGATTCGCAACAGTTACCATTTGTCAAGTTTTCCCTTTTTTGGAAGTTTTTTGAGATGCCAAAAAGTGTTTAGAAAATTTAAGGTTTTTCATAAATACATAATTTAACTTTTGCAGTTGTTTATTAAGTGATGTTTGTATGCAATAAAACGATCTTATATTTTCTCATTTCTTTATTACTGCAACAGTGTCTAATTGTGTTTACTGTCTCTTATGTACGACTTTGCCGTTTAAATGGCTTTAAATTTTAATAAAACAATGTACAAATAAGAAATATATTTACTAATGTATGTGATATTTAGATATCATAAATAAATATAATAAAATATAAACTATAAATGTTATTTTATGTTTTTTTTATTACATGTTATGTTTTGGATTTTAATCGTTTTTATATTTTTAAATAAAATTAATTCCAAATACGTTTTTATGTTTTCTTTTAAAATTCTGGTACTTTTGTAGAAAAAAGTTTTTTTTTGGGAAAAAAAGTTTTTTTTTCAGATATAAGAAGTTTTAAAAAAAATATGTATGGTAACGCTGAGTACTTTGTACAAACATCAGTGTGACCAGATCCTAAAAATTTTTGCAGCTAAATTGACTGAAAGCTAAAAATTCCAAAAAATAATTAAAGTGCTAAAAAAATAATGCTAAAATTTAATACTTCTTTTTAAGCAAATATTTTCTTTAAAAGTAGTTATTTTTGCAATTTCTGCTCATACCGCCTTATAAATTTTTATTTGAACGTTTGAACGAAATAAAACAATAAAGAATTATTTATTTAGCCTATATATGTCTTTTCTCAATTTTGTTTCGTTTATAAGCAATAACGTGCAAAAATTTGTGTTTCTAACAACATTTAAAGCTTTTTAAATTATTTATTCCGATTTTACGTAAAAAGAACTTTTTCGTATAACCAAAAACACATTGAATTAAATACGATCTCGTTCTTTATTTTTAAGATCGTATGTATTCATTCATTTTCGAAAAACAGGCTTTCAGTTTTTACTTGTGTTCTTCAAACATGTCACAATTTGTTTGTTATTTTTAAGAAATTGTTAAATTAAATATTACATGTATGTATGTACGTGTATATTTGTAAATACATGTATTTATGTAAAAGTATGTATGTAATTTGTATATTTTTCCACAGTTAATCAAGACGAATGTAAATATTGTCACTTGTGTATCAAAAATTAAAAATATTTAAAAAAAAATATTTAATGGTGGCTATTATGGAAAACGCGACGAAGTGAAATTTTACATTGAACCAAAAACAAATTTTCAAAAATTGTTTTTGTTTGCCATACATTTCTAAAATGAAATAAACGTGAGAATTTCAACGCGTTTTTCTCTCTTTTAAAAACGGTTGATTTTGCATGAGAAACAAAAACAAATTTTTTACATTGACAAAGTTTTGCTTTTGTTTTCCATGTAACTTTCACCAAGTCGACGCGTATTCCAGAATAGACACCATTATACATATACATATGTACATAAATTTCTATGCAAATAAAGGAATCATTAATTATTACATATTAAATACATGATCAAATGAATATTCGTCATCACATTCTGAATATTTGTTCAAATTAATATATAAAGAATTTTTGCTTGCTAGAAAATTCTAAATACTAAATAATTGAAAAATGCTAACTACTAAATCGAAAATTTTACAGCTAAATCAACGAAAAAATTTAGCTGCAAGAATACTAAAATGGTCACGCTGACAAACATGCAAAAAAAACAGTGACAACGATTGCTTGATTTGTGCTTTGTTTTGATTACTTTGTACTTTTGTTTTCTTTATTTTTTAGATACATACATATTTTATAGATTATATCAGGGGTGCCAAAAAGTTCCTTATTGAAGAGTAAACACCAATACATTTAAAGAAAAAAACTAATTTATATTCAATATTTCTTGTTGTAAACACCAATACATACAAAGAAAAATTGTTGTTGCTTTGCACTTGCTTTTATACAGTGAATAACGACAAAAAACTAATAATATAGGGTGTTTTTTTAGAGGTATAGAACTTCGAATTGAAATAAAACACAAGAAAATCGTTTTAATGTCCATCAATTTGGCTTTATTGGAAGGATAATTTTATGCCATTAACGTTTAAATATGATTTCGGGCATGTGGCCGCCGCGGCTGGCTCGAATAAAGCCAATTCTACAGGTCCAATTTTCAACCACTTTTTCGAGCATATGGGGCCGTATGTTGGCAATAACGCCACGAATGTTGGCTTCCAAGTCCCCTAACGTTTCTGGTTTGTTGGCGTAGACGAGCGACTTCACATATCCCCAAAGAAAATAATCCAATGGTGTCAAATCACACGATCTTGGTGGCCAATTGACCGGTTAACCGAATTAATTGATCTGATGGACGATTATGTCGACCATAAAATGGACGGAGCTTGCGGTAAACTTCGCGAACTGAACCATTATTTTCGAAATAAATTTGCACGATTTGCAAGCGTTGTTCTTTTGTCAACCTGTTCATGATGAAATGGCAAACCAAACTAAATATTAATCACTTGACAGCTGACAAAATGGCCGCCAGTTAAAAAAGTGATGCCAACTTAAAGTTATATACCTCAATAAAAAACACCCTATACAAAGTTGTTTATGTATTTCGTATTGCTAGTGCTACATGTGTGTATGTGTATTTCGTATTGCTAGTGCTGAATGTATGCCGTGAGTATTGCAACACACAGCCTATAGATAAGCGCTTTTACAAAAACAAATGAGCACCATAGCGCATAGGGCTTGGGCACCCTTGGATTATATTATATTATAATACACATATATATATATTTATATACTTTGTGCCGGAAACCTTATTAATGCGCCTTGCTATTTAACCAGTGTTGTCGAAATCGATATTCAATTTTACACAGACAAGCCTTCAAAAATGTTATAAATTACACATAACAACTTTTGTGTTTGATAATAAGTACTGCTTTTTATAAAAAATATATATATCGAGTGATTTTTGTACTATTTGTTTCTTCAGTGTAAATTTTTTTATTGCAAAAAAACAAGATTCGTAACTTGATGCCATTCCAAAAATGCTCGGTAAGGTTTGCCATTTCACCATGAATACACTTACTAGCGAACAACACTTTCATTGAATTTTATTATAAAAATTCGTGCTGCGTGATATAGTAAACGAAACTTTTTATAGCTTTGCTACTTATTGGGCGATACAGGAGTTAAGACGTGATTTTCGTAACAAAAATAATCGACACTATTACAGTTATAAATTCATTTTTGTTTTGATTTCTTTGTACTTAAAAGCAGAATACGAAAATAAACGAAACAAATTGTTTGATTTTGTTTTGTTGCGTTTTTTAAAGTGAGAGAAACAAAAACAATGAGAACGATTGCTCAATTTGTTTTTGTTTTGCTTTTGCACATGAGCACAAACCAGAGAACACAGCCGATCGGTATAAGCCGGCTTACAGCCGCCACCGGCCACAAACAATACATTAATTTAATTGTACGCCGCTAGAAAAGAAAATAATGGGAAATAAATAAATGGGGACACGACAGCAATGCCAGTTGAAGATTTCATTTTTAGACTCGAGCATTTACAAGCTCATTATAATATCTGCTGGGGGGAAGTGTTAAGGGATTTCCACTTATTAGTGTCTGGCACAGCTAGAGAATGGTATTGGTGGCATCTCAGGAATCACTGTGTATCTGATTGGCAAAGTCTACGCGCAGCGCTGTTAAGTCGATATCAAATAGTCCGATCAAGTTTTGAATGCATGAGAGATCTGGTTGAAAGAAGACAAAACGTAAATGAGTCTATTGATACATATTTCCATATTATGTGTCAGTTGCGTTCCAGACTAGTACAACAAATACCTGAGTATGACATGATTCGGATTTTGAAAAGAAACATAAAAGATAGTGTTAGGAGAATTGTATACCCAATGGTTATTAACTCAGTAGAGCAACTACGTATAGAATGTAATGAAGCAGAAAAGACTTTTATGAGAAGAGACATGAGTAGTCGACAACAAATAGTGCACCCAGCAAGACATATAAGTGAGGTCTATTGTGAGCAAGAAGATGAAGAAAGTACGGAGGAGATAGCAGCTTTACGGGCAATACAGCAACAAAAATCGCAATTAAGTTGCTGGAATTGTAAAATACCAGGCCATGTATTCATGGAATGTCCATCGACTGAAAGGTCACTGTTTTGTTACCGTTGTGGGAAACCAAACGTGATAACACCAAAATGTCCAGCATGCCAAACGGAAAACCAGAAAAGAGGCGAGAAAGTGACAGGGGACTCTCGTCTGAGTGTAAACCCTGCACAGAAAAATCAGTAATAAAATGTAAACCACCAGTATGCCCAACAAACAATACAACAATTGTCCAAAAATTTGTAATGGCTAATGACAAAAACTATATACCTAAAATCAGACATTATTTACCATTTGAGGTCAGAAAGAAAAATTATGAAGAGGTAAGGGAAGGTATTTTTAATAAGAATTCAACAACAAAACAAACTTCAAGGCATGTAGAAAAGATTCGGGAGAAGTTTCAAAAACGAAAAAAACTGAGACGGTGTCTTATAGAATCTGTTTTTAGGGCTGGAAAAGATAGCGATCCTCGAATATTTGCAGAAGTATTAGTACCAGGTGAACCCATAAGGGGATTGTTAGATACAGGCGCATCTATTAGTATTTTAGGGAGAGAGTGTAGAGAACTAATGCATAAAGTAGACCTGAGTATTCTACCTATGGCGACCATTGTGATAACTGCCAGTGGTCAGCAGCATCGGATACTAGGTAAAGTAAAATTACCTATACGATACAAAGATCAAGAGCACACCATGCTTTTGTATCTCTGCCCCGACCTGGAACAAGTTCTCTATTTAGGCATTGATTTTTGGCGGCAATTTGGCTTGGCACCTGAAATAGTGAATGTGAATGAAATAGATATACTGAATATAGAAAAAGTCATGGCGAACAGGGATAATGAGTACAGGTTAAGGCCTCACGACCTAACTAAAGAGCAAAAGGATCAGTTAGATAAGGTAATAGCTAAGTTTTATACATTTGAAGAAAACGGTCTAGGCCATACCACACTAGAAAAACATAGCATAAAATTAGTGGAGGGCGCGGAACCATTTAAAGAAAGGTATTATCCAATATCTCCGGCGATACAAGAAATAACATACGCAGAGATAGATAAGATGTTGAGTTTAGGTGTCATCGAAGAAAGCAATAGCCCATGGAATAACAGAATAACAATTGTAAGAAAACCTGGAAAGAACAGATTTTGTTTAGACGCCAGAAAACTTAATAAAATTACTCTCAAGGACGCGTATCCCCTACAAAATATTGAAGGCATACTTAGTAGGATTGATGAAACCTACTACATCAGTAGTGTGGATTTGAAATTCGCGTTTTGGCAGATCGAACTGGATGAAAACAGCAAACCATATACGGCTTTTACTGTCGCTGGCCGCCCACTTTATCAATTTAGGGTGATGCCATTCGGGCTCTGCAACGCGGCGCAGAGACTGTGTAGATTAATGGACCGAGTTATACCGCAGCGCCTGAAAGAAAACGTTTTCATATACCTGGACGATCTCTTAGTTATTTCCAGCACGTTTGAGAAACATCTACAGCTATTGGAAGAAGTCGCGAATTGCCTCAGAAAAGCAAACCTTACCATCGGTATAAAAAAATCTAAATTTTGCTTTCAAGAACTTAAGTATTTAGGCTTTGTCGTTGGAGGAGGTGCACTAAAAACGGATTCTGACAAGATTCAGGCTATCAAAAATATCAAGATACCTAAAAACACGAGAGAAGTGAGAAGTTTTCTCGGTACCGCTGGCTGGTATCGGCGTTTTATTAAAGATTTTGCCACCATATCCGCTCCTTTAACAGACACGTTAAAAAAATCTAAAACTTTCCGAATGACTGCAGAGGCCATTGAATCGTTTGAACGTCTCAAGAGAGCGCTTACCACGGCACCAGTCTTAAAGCATGCCGATTTTAAGAAAAGGTTCTATATTCAATGTGACGCTTCAGAATACGGGATAGGCGCAGTACTTTATCAATTAAACGACTGTCAGGAAGAACACCCCATAGCGTATTATTCGCAGAAACTCAACACATGCCAGAAAAACTACAGCGTAACTGAGAAAGAATGTTTGGCAGCAGTAATGGCCATAAAAAAATTCAGGGCTTACGTTGAAATGATGCCATTTACAGTAGTTACCGACCATGCCAGCTTAAAGTGGCTCATGTCCTTGAAAGACCTTAGTGGTAGATTGGCGAGGTGGTCGCTACAGCTCCAGGCCTATGATTTTGATACAGAACACCGCAAAGGTACTGACAACATAGTTGCCGATATGCTGTCGAGAGCGCCTAGTGATTTAAAAGTAGAGGAAATCACACGCGAAGAATTGTTAGATTTTGAGACAGTAGAATTCGAAAGCGAGGAGTATATACAATTAATTAGAAACATTGAGCAAAACCTAGATAAATTACCGGACTTAAAAATAGTTGATGGCTTAATATTTAAAAGAACGATATTTTACCAGTTAGAGGAAGAAGAAAGTCAATGGAAACTCTGGATTCCAACTAATATAACTTCAGCAATTATTGAAAAAGCACACACATCAAATACGACTGCCCATGGAGGCATAGCAAAAACTTTAGAGAGAGTAAAAAGATATTATTATTGGCCTAAGATGACCACGCAGGTTAGAAACTACGTCAGACAATGTCGAACTTGCAAGGAAACGAAACCTTCCAACCAGAATCTCATGCCAGGAATAGGGGAAGAAGTTGTGACCGAACGACCGTTTCAGAAATTGTATATAGATTTTCTGGGGAAATACCCCAGATCGAAAAACGGGAATTGTTATGTTTTTATAGTGGTGGATCATTTCACAAAATTCATATTTTTAAAAGCTATGAAGGAAGCCACTACCAACAATGTAATACAATTTCTAGTACACGAAATATTTCACAAATTTGGAGTACCAGAGGTAATCCATAGTGACAATGGCGTTCAATTCACAGCAAAAACGTTTCAAAATATGATTGAGAGTTATAAAATTAAACATTTAAGAACCGCTGTTTACTCGCCACAGTCCAATGCCTCGGAAAGGGTAAACCAATCCGTATTAGCAGCCATTAGAGCATATCTTGAACAAGACCACAGAGAATGGGATATGTATTTGTCCGAAATCGAGTGCTCGTTGCGAACGTCGATTCATTCCGCCACCGGAGTCACACCATTTTTCGCATTGTTCGGATTCCACATGTTTTGCAGCGGAACCGATTATAAATTAGCTAGAAAATTACAGTCGCTAACAGATCATAAAGTCACTCAGTTAAACGGAAAAGAAAAACTAGACCTCATTCGTGAAAAAATTAAAAATAACATGCACGCAGCGTACGAAAGAAGCGCAGGAAAATATAATAAAAGGGCTAGGATAATTAAATTCATCCCCGGTCAAGAAGTCTATAGAAGGAATGTAGTGTTGAGTGATTTTGGCAAAAATATAAACGCTAAATTCGCAAAAAAATTTGTAAAATGTAGAATTCTCAGACCAGTGGGCAATAACATGTATGAATTGGAATCATTGGATGGGAAACCAATCGGCATATATCATGTTAAGGACATCAAAGTGTAAAAAAAAAAAAAAAAAAAAAAAGAAAGGCAATAATAGAGACTAGAATCTGTAATATATTATATAGTGCAATACTAGGATTAGACAAAATATAGACCTGACAATTAAAATTTTAGTGTTTAATATATTGTATTCGTCCCATCCTTTTTATTGTCACTATGTACCTGATTAGATTTTAGTCAATGTTAAGTTTTTTTATAGTACGTACCCAAGGGATAAGCTTTTGTGTAATTTAGGTTTTTTGCAAGTCGAGTACATACCAGTAAAATATAATTCAACATATGATGGCACCTAGGGAAAGGAAAAGTACACCAAGTAAAATCGTTCAATTAGAAAACCGCATATTCAAATATACTTCCCTAATATTAAGCTCGGATAAGAGAAACTAACGTCAAATGCCCGGCTAAAGACATCTCAGGGTGTGGGAGTTCCCCACGTGACTACAAAGTATATTAAGTACACCGCACACCATTTCTAACGGCGAGTCCTTGTTAGCAATGGAGTTTTGTTGCGGGGCCCTTGCAAAGGTGTGACAAATGTTAAAATACGCCCCTGTATTAGTTTTTTTTGGAGCGCTCTTTGGCGAAATTGGTTTGGGAACGCACATGGGGGTATTGGATGACTGGTATAGCGATGTGGGTCAAATAATACCAATGCCGCCGTGTCGTTTTTGGGGAGGTCCACCTTGTCAATTGCAGGTGGTCAAATTGCAGTGGAACCCCTGACCAACAGTGATGAATGATCAGGCGGGGAGTCAATCCGCATATAGACTCAAGATCTGTAAATAAAGAAAAAAAAATATAAATATTAATAAGGTTTTAAATATAAGGGAACGATACAAATGAGCTACCCAAAATTATTCCGGTGTGTTCTGATGTTTCTGATCTGCATGTGCTGTGTGAAATTTATGTAAACAAGAAAAAAATAAAAGCTATTTGACAGCAGTTGTGTACCATGGTATACAAATGCTGCGTGTTGTGAAACTTATATTCCAGAATGCAGTGGGTGGGAAGGAAGGTGAAGTTAATTTTTTTTTACTGAAGTTTTTGTTTTTGGGCGTTAGGTTCGAACGATACTCCGAAATGTTGATAGATTATGGCATTGAATATAAGCGAAAAGAGACGGACATCTAAGGTAGGGTAAGATAAAGATAAATATAATAATTAGGACAGGGATCATTATAGTGCGCTAAAAAAAATAAGGAGGGAAAATTTGTGGTATAAAAGGAGTTGCATTCGGCCATTTTAGAGGAGACAAGGTTAAGTTGAAAAGAAAAGTTGTGAGTGATCAAATTGAACGAGAAAAGAAAAAAAAAATTTAAACAACTCAAGCAATTTTACTGGTTTTGAATACGAACCAAAAGCCAGAGCAAAACATATAAATAAATAAGGCCAGAAGTTTGGTACATTGAGAAAGTCACTCCAAAGAAATATATTCCAAGAGGATCTGGTGGAAGTCAGTAGGGAAGAATATTTGTCTACCCCGTGGATATTCCGTGCTGGAGTCCCCAATTAAATTCTGAGGGAGTTGCAGAACAATAAAGGTGGAAAGTTTGTAGAAGTCTCGTAAGAAAAGACCACCGAAAATCTTACCAGGTAACCTTTAAAATATTGAATCGAAATCCAGCCTTGGAACTGTAAACTGAGGGATAAAAAAAGAAGTCAACAGACCTCCAAAAATAAAAAAAAAAAAAAGGTGGTTGCTGTATCCTCAAATATAACTAACTGTGCGAAAATATTTTTTTTATGTAAAAGTATATTGAATAACGATAATTTGTTTCTTGTGATAAAGATCACCATTTTTATGTGTATTTGTAAGTGTTCAAACAGTTTACTTTTGTAGGGACGTCAAGTGTTATGTATTTTTTTTAAATTGATTTATGTATGTCATATATATTGTGAAAGGGCTAATATAAATAACCTCTTAAATTTGTTTTGTGAAGAAACGTTTGTTTTTGTTGCGACCAAAAACGGTGTTATGAATATTATCTCATCTTGGTTAGTTCATAGAATATTGATTGACTGCATTTTGTATCATAGTCAAGTAAATCGTTTAAGAGAGCTCTTTTAGGCAGATATTTCAGTTACCAGAGTCAGCCTGTGAACTATGACCACAAAATATACCGGAAACAAAAATTTGATTTAGATGAGGAAATAATTATAAACAAGAAGGAAAAAAAACTTAAAGTTTGTTAGAGATAATTGTATCAAAAGAAAAGAAAAACGACAAGAGTTGGTTATTGATGTTAGTTCAATTTTATTCAAAGTTTGTATTTATTTATTCTATTGTTTAATTAATGACTTTACTAGAAAACATATTTTTTTTTCTTAGATCGATATAAAAAAAAAAAAAAAAAGATTAGAACGAAAGACTATTCATTTATTTATATACATATATATATACATATGTTATAATTTCCTGAAATCAGGGTTCGCTTAAGAAAAAAAGTAAAAAAATTCAAAAGGAAGATTTAGAACGTGAAAGTTTGTTACTAGTCTAGCTATAAGAGCAAAACAAATCATATTGTTAGGATTAAGTAGACATTTAAAATAAATTATGTTTAATAGTTAAGTGTAAAAAAATGAAAAATATGGCTTGGTAAATTGTAAAGCGTGTGGTTGTTAGAGTAATATTAGTTCTTTGGATACAGGTGACCACGGTAGGGTTAGGGCGACTGGAGGATAACAGCTACCTCCCGTTCAGAATATGTGGGCTTGTGAGTAAGGTTAGAGTCACCCATACAATAATTGGTACGTGCTTTAGGGCTAGAGGTGCGGGACAAATGCAGACCCATCTGAGATGACACTAGCCAGCCGAGTGCTCCCTCTAGTGCCACACTAGGCTCTCGTAACAATTTGTTATTTCACACATGAAATTTGTTTTATATTACTAAGTAGCAAAGCTATAACCGTGCATCTATAATCGTCATCCAAACTCAAAATGAATTAATTAATATAATTGATAGAAGAAAAATCATAAAAATCAAGTTTTTTTAGTTTCTTGCATACGAGTTTTGGCAGGATATATTTTTTTAAACTACTCCTTCAACGAACTGAACTGCTGAATTAGAAAAATTTTTAGTTTCAATTTTGTTATAAAATCGCCAACAAATTTATTTATCGCCAGAAAAATCGTCATGTCGCTAAACCAAAAATATAGAAAAAAAGTTGAAAAATCGTCCCGTTTGGCGAGAAATAGCTTGACAGCCCTAGTCATAGTTGCTTGAGAGAAATTATGTGAGCGTACACACATTTTAACATTCTCACTGCTAGAACTGGTATTTTCATTCGTTAAAAAAACTAAATATGTTTTACGGAATAAGTAAAATAATAATTTGGGATTATCAACATTTCTAACATTTCCCAAAAACACGAATTAACTGTTTTATGTTTGTATGTGCTATAAAAATACCTGTAAATACTAATAAGTTTGTATAAACATGAAATTCCAAGCTTTTTCAATATTTTTTTTTAAATTTAAATCTGGCATTGTACTTTTCTTCTGTAGAACATTTTAGCAGAAGTTTTTGACCGATTTAGCATTCCCTCATCATCATTTTCTGGCAACACTGTTTGTGCCACATTAGTGCCCTTTTACATTTGGGAAATTGAAAGACAGACAGACGAAGTTTGTAGAAGAAGGGGCGAAGATGCAGAGTGTGTAGTACACGACCCTCTGTACTGGACATTTTTTTGTTTCTCTTTTCTACTTTTCGCAATTTATTCTTGTTGCTTCATATGATTTTTCTCATTTCAGCGAATCTATGTATACTTGATGTGTATTATCAAGGCATATGGTATTTATGTGCATGTGTATGAGTAGCAATCGCGAAAAAGAAGTAAACAAACTACAAAATTTCTGTCTGTCTATTAATTTCCAATATGTAAAAGCTTCGGGCAAGAACAAAAGAGAATTGAAAAAATGTCCGGCAAGAAATGTCTCAAATGTAAAAGAGGACTTAGGATCATGATCAGGATCATGAGCCTGTTAATATATACAATGCAGAAAGCTGTCAAACTTTGTTTACAAGCTGCAAAAATGTTAGTGTATGTGTGTGAATAAAATGATTACAGTGTTGCCAATGAATTTGCACATTGAAGAAAATTACACTACACATGCTTTGTGTAGATTAAAATTAAAACAAAATTAAATAAAAATAGAACCCAAAGTAGAATTACACACATATTATACATGAATCTCTTTACATGGTCTACAGATGAGAGTAAAAATTACACACTGTGTATTACACACATATTGGCAACATTGAATGACTATAATCATGCATGAATACCGCCTCTGCAATTGTACTTTAGTTACCCTGTAATTGTTATTTTTAACAACAAGACATCTGTTTTTGACTAAATTCTGTTGGTTTCTACAAACAAAATGCGTGTGTTTCTTGGTGTTGCAATTTTGTTGTAGTCGTGCAAGTACCTTGTATAATTGTATCATGATTAGGATTATACTCAGTGAGGTAGTTTGCACGAGAATAATTTTTAAACCGCAAAATTTTTGTTCTTTTCTAAATTACACGAGACTAATTCATCTGGCACAAAATGTATACGTATATACAGCTTTGTGTGTGTTAGTGTTTTTTCATTTAACATTTGCTGTTTTTTAAGGTGTGTGTTTATTGGTTTTATGCTGCTAATGCGGGGTTGTAGGTGGTTGAAAAATTGTGCCAACCACAAAACCACTCTTTATGACCGCAGGGTAACCAGAGATGTCACGAGATGGAAGATAATTGTGAACTCTTGACGCCTCGCTCACACCGAACCTGTGTCTTCTTTAATGTTTCTTTCGTAGTGCTTAAAACGAACTCTCTAATCATTTGAAAACAAATTTTAATCACTTTTTTAATACTATTAATCTTTTTTGCATTGTTTTCTTTAATTCAACACCTCAAGTTCCTCCATTTCATTTTGTACAAATGTTCATGTGCTCAAATGTATTTTCATTTTATGCTTTGTGGTCTCATTCGTTTTCGGCTTTTTGTAAGTTGAAGTTAAAAAGTAATATTTTTGTAGGAAAATGTTTAAAATTGAGTTTGTAAGCATTTGGAAACTAACTTTAATCACTTTTTTTAATACTAGAAATGTTTTACATATGGTTTTTTTAGTTCAACACTACAAAATCTTTCATTTAATTTTGTAAAAATGTTCTCTTGTTCATTTCACAAATTACACATTTTCTCTTGTTTGTTTTGATTATATCGTTAACAACTTAATAACAAATATACTACAGTTGTCCCTTTCTGCCGAACCTGTGTCAGAGCTGATTTTAGCTTTTTTCATCACTCACTTTCTTCACCTCTGTGTACTTTGTGGTTATGACAGCACAATTATGCCCGTGTAAATCAGCGCAGTTGCTAAAATTAAGACTATTTACTTATCAGCGTTGTCAACTCGGTACGTTTCGCACCATTTTGGGTGCTTTTTTTGTGCGAAAAATCCTTAGTTGGTGCGTGGTGCGTTTTTTTTAATTTCGATGCGTTTTGTTTTATTTTTGTTGGCACCAACGAAAATTTAACGCAACAATGGGTTAAAATGGGACAATTCTTGTTGTGAAACTTACCAACTTCCTGATTTTTTTTATTATGCAACATTTTAATTTTGAGTTGTACTATTCTCGATTAATATAAATTTATTTGTTTTTTATTAACAGCCTTATTCATAAAAAATAATTCTGTCTTATTATGGCTTAATGAACGAATTTTGTATGGAAATCAGTTTCATAAACTTTTATAAAGCAAAAATATTTTTTATGAATAAGGCCGTTAATGTTTATTAAGCTTTTTTAAGATTTATTTACTATTTCGAATTAAAAATGCGTATGACTTAGACCACTTTCATAATTATATGCATGTACGTATCGTCACCTTAAATACACGGACGTAACTACACTTTTATATTTTTTACAGGAGAAACAAAAAACGTTACAAAATCAAAATAATAAAGTATTCTGGAAAATTTTATTCGAAATTTACTTGTAGTATGGATACACTTATATGTTTTTAACCATTTATTTATTTTTTTTTATAAATATTTAAGCTTTTATGGTAGTTGCGTTCTTTGCAATAAAAAAATAGATGCATTCGTAATTACGTCCGTTTGAATTTCTTTAATAAAGTCGTAATTTTTGATCGCAGAGGTCTAAATATTTGCGTGAACATGTAGTTTGATAAATTGAAGCATAATCAATCAAAAACTCGATTTCGAATTTTAGTGTAGTTATATCCGTTTCCATTTCAGGTGACGATATATACTATCTGCCTTATTTATTTGTACTAAACCTTTGTTACGATTTTTAGGTTTTATTTTTATTTTTTATAAAAACCCTGTTTTATTGTTAAATTTTTAATACAAAATTAATTAAGTTATCACTATTGATAACATTAGCTCAAAACCCAAGGTCCAAGTCGGACTGGATAAATATATAACTGTGGTAAAGCGTGGGCGAAACCCAAATTCTTCTAAAATTTCATCTGCTCAAAAATGTCTAGGGATAACAGCGCATCCTCTACTAATCGTCAAAACCGTTTTAAAATTTTGCAAGATAACAACGATAAACCCGCTGAATCTGCGAACAAAACCTCTAAACCACCACCAATCTATTTGAGAGAAAAAAATTAAAACGCCCTTATAAAAACATTAATCTCGATCACTGGTGAAAACAAATTTCACATTGTTCCAATAAAACGTGGAAACATTGATGATACGAAAATTAAAATTTATGAAGAAAACGATTTTCGCAAAACGGTTACTGAATTTGAAAAAAGTAAAACAAGTTTCTACACTTACCAGCTTAAGAGTGCTAAAGGCCTACAAATTGTACTAAAGGGCATAGATTCGTATGTTGTTCCCGAAGAAATAAAAGATGATCTCGTCCTCCAGGGATTTAAGGTAAAAAATTTATCAAACATATTAAATAGAGAGAAGATCCCCGAACCTCTATTTCGCGTTGAACTTGAGCCAAATGATATAAAATTGAGAAAAAATTAAACCCATCCAATTTCTAACTTAAAATATCTTTTATACCGAAAAATAACAGTTGAAGAACCTAACAAGCGTTCAGGGCCCGTACAGTGCCATAATTGTCAAGAATATGGCCACACAAAAACTTACTGCAAATTACCTACAGTTTGTGTTATCTGCGGTGAATTGCACGGTACTGCTAGCTGTACTAAGCCAAAAGATCAAGCAGATAAAAGGTATAGTAATTGTGTAGGTATCGTATGCCGATGCTGTTAAGACAAATTCTATTGCAGCACAAAAAGTTTCACCGCCAAATAATTCGACAAACACAAACTCTAGCTTTAACTTTAATCGCCTTGAAGCTACTATTGATAATCTGGTGCAAAATATAAATAACTTTACAACAAATGACTAGCATGATGCAAGAAATGCTGCGAATGCAGAATATTCTGCTTCAAGCATTAATTAACAAGCCATGAACACGTTAAAAATATGTTTCTGGAACGCAAACGGCATTCGCCAACATAAAAATGAACTTGAGAACTTCCTCATGGAAAAATATATTGACATAATGTTGGTTTCTGAGACTCATTTGACTTCGAAATCAATGCCTACTCGTTATATGATACAAAAGACCAGAGAGCAAGAGCATGCGGTGGATCAGCAATCCTAATAAAGTCGAGACTCAAGCACTACATTCTTAATAGCATTTGTGAAGAACACCTACAAGCAAAAAATATCTGCATTGAAAATTTTTGTACAAATTTCGTGATAACCTCAATTTACTCCCCTCCCAAATTTTCAATCACTGAGGATCAATACGAGAATTTCTACAAATCTCTTGGGCCTTGTTTCGTAGCAGCTGGCGACTACAATACAAAACATACGTTCTGGGGTTCGCGTCTTATTACGCCTAGAGGTCGGGCGTTGTTCAACACAATTTCAAAAATGGGCTTGGACGTCATTTCGAGTGGGGAGACCACTTACTGACCTACGGATATACACAAAATTCCGTATGTTATAGATTTTGGCGTCATGAAAAATATATCTAGGGATTTAATTCATGTTGAAGCTTCCCTAAATCTCTCCTCCGATCACTCTCCCACAATCGTTACAATTTGTAGCCCACTAAGAAGTGTCTTACCTCACCCATATGTGAATTTCTTTATTGAAAAAGTATGTATACGTATGTAAAAAGAAAGCGTATTTTCTTAATTTATTGTTTTTCTTTCATTACGCCACATAAATGCAATTTATTGTGAAAGAATTTTGTTTATCATATTTGATCAGGGATGGAAAATGGGTTTTTTGTATTTCTTAATAGAATAGAATTAAAAAATAATGAAAAATGCATAAAAAATAGTAAATAATACATGAAGCTGTGTAAAGTATTTCATATTAAATGTCGATTTGTAAAAATTTTGTAATTTAAAATATTAGCAAACAAGATTATCCAAAATACATTAGAAAAAGTACAATTGTATAATGATTTCCATCCATGGTTCTGACATGACTAAAATTTTCTTGCAAGTTTTTACAAGTAATGCTAGGAACACAACTGGGACGAACGACGAATTTTTCGGTGCGAACTTTCGTCATAAAAAATAAAACACATTTATGCATATGAAAATGAACACAACACCGCCGTTGAACGAAATTCGTCGTGCGTGACGAACTCTGATATAGATTTATTTCTATTTTGTACGCCGACGAACGACGAAAAAACAATTTTTTCTCTCTCTCTCTATCTTTGCACACACAATAACCAACTTTATCAAATATAAGAGAGGAATTCGCTGCGTAAATTCGTCGTTGTTGTGCTTCACACGACGAAATCGTTCGTCCCAGTTGTGTTCCTAGCATAAAGCGTTCATTTACTTTTTCGTATCTGGGAGAGTAATTTTGTAAATTTCTGCCTGGCTCTCTCGTTGCAAGTTTCTGCTAGGAAAGTAAATGAACACACCTTATATTTTCCTCTTTTTTTGTTAACTCCATTATTTTCGGCAAAACTTTTTTTAAATCATCTGTGCCTACAGCAAATTTATAATTTTTTTAATAGATTTGATTTTTTCGTCTTGTTTCTCAATCAACATTTGTTTACTCGCAAACTGCAAAGAACTTTCTGTAATTGGGATGTGATCCATTCCATCCTCCTGAGCACTATGCACAGTTGGAACCGGTGATGCAATTTTTTTTCGGTTTTTTCGGATTTTTTCTCTGTTTTCGCAAGCACATCTTTCTATTATTTTTTGTGCTGTTACTTATGTATATATTTTTTTTAAATCAACATTAAAATATTTTTCATGTTTTACATTAATTAAAATTATTTTCTTTTTCAGATAAGTATACGTTCGATACGACAATTGGCAAACCGTTCTTACGCATCTGTATCACATGTGTCAGAACATGGACCGACATTTGGCTTGACCGAGGAACAAAAACAGATGCAGGATTTGGCCCGTAAATTTACTCGTGAGGAAATTATTCCCGTAGCTGTACATCTCGACAGAACGGGTGAATATCCCTGGGATATTATAAAAAAAGCTTGGTCTTTGGGTCTAATGAACAATCACATTCCGCAAGAATTCGGCGGCTTAGGTTTAAGTAACTTTACCACTTGTTTGATTGCCGAAGAATTGGCTTATGGCTGTACGGGCGTTATGACTGCCATGGAAGCCAGTGGCTTGGGTGTAAGTATGCAAAATGTGCTCCGAAATGCTTCCCCGTATGTATTAAAGTATATCGATATATTTTAGCAAACTCCTATTATTCTTTCTGGAAATAAAGAACAAAAAAAGAAATATTTAGGCCGATTGATCGAAGAACCTCTAGTGGCTGCTTATTGTGTTACTGAACCCGGTGCTGGATCTGATGTTTCCGCAGTGAAGACACGTGCTGAAAAGAAGGGTGATGAATGGGTTATAAATGGTCAAAAAATGTGGATAACAAATGGTGGTGTAGCTAACTGGTACTTTGTTTTGGCCCGTACTAACCCCGATCCCAAAGCATCTGCTAGTAAAGCTTTTACCGGGTTCATAGTAGAACGTGATACTCCCGGTTTGACTCCAGGACGTAAAGAAATCAACATGGGTCAACGTGCTTCTGATACACGAGGTATTACATTCGAGGACGTTCGTGTTCCCAAAGAAAATGTTCTTATTGGAGAAGGTGCTGGCTTTAAAATTGCAATGAGCACTTTCGATAAAACCCGTGCACCAGTAGCTGCGGCTGCTGTTGGTCTGGCTCAACGCTGTCTCGATGAAGCTTTGAAGTATTCATTGGAACGCAAGACTTTCGGCACAGAAATTGCCAATCATCAAGCTGTTCAATTTATGCTTGCCGATATGGCAATTGGAGTTGAGACCGGTCGCTTAGCTTATCGTCTAGCCGCTTGGGAAGTAGATCAAGGTCGTAGAAACAGTTACTATGCTTCAATTGCTAAATGTCATGCGGCCGATATGGCCAACAAAATTGCCTCCGATGCTGTGCAAATTTTTGGCGGCAATGGCTTCAACACAGAATACCCTGTCGAAAAGTTGATGCGCGATGCCAAGATCACCCAAATTTACGAAGGCACATCTCAAATTCAACGCATGATAATTGCCAGAAATATGATTGAAGCCGCCAAACAATCCCCTCAATAAAACTTATTCACTGCATTTCTTTCGAAATCAATTACTCTGTATATTAATCATACATATATGATTTTTCAATACCTTCGAATTCAATTCCTTACTCGCGCCCTCCAGCTGACATAAAATTTCTAACTTTAACATTAACTAGTCTTGTGTATTTCATGAACGAACTAGTTCAAATGAACGATACAGTACTTTGAACTATGTGAACCAGTTCAATTGTTTCAGGCAGAAGTCCATGTATACCTAATTAGTTCATTGAACTAAAAAGAGCGATTGAACTAAATGAACGAACTAATTAATTATAAATAATGAATTAAATGACCGGTCACTAGAATGAACTAAATGGCACAAGTCTAACATTAACTATACAAAAAAACTATTTCAAAAGGGAATCATCTAGATTCTCGTACTTGAATGCCTGCGTAGGCAGCCACGTAAACCAACATTAACTTCAAATAGTAGGGATGTAACGAATGTCAGTTTAGTGAATGCGACAGTTCGCGTGGAATGCATGTTGGCATGTTCGAAAAAATCATCTTAAAAAAACATATGAAATGTATCTTCAACATTTTAACTATAGACTGCTCAAGTTAATGGTTTTTTCAAGTTGTAAAAATATTGTTAGTGCATTTGTATTAACAACTCAGTCCTAACTTACATAAGTTAGAACAAAATGTCATGTCAGGTGGAGACGTTTTCCCATCCATAAATTTTGTAAAAAAAAATTGTGTTATTAAGTTAAAGTTATTACTTTTGTCAATGGAAAAATAAATATAAAATTTTTGTAATCTATACCAATTCTAAATAAATGTTTCTTTCTTTGAACGATTCAAAATAAATTTTGCTCACATACATATAATAACCATCGTCTGAGATAAAATCTTGTAATTAAAACTGAATAATAAACTTGTGTGTGCCAACATACCACGTACCACGTAACTAACAAAAAAATCTGTGGTATTTTAAATTAATTATTGGGTATTACATCGAAACACATTTTCGAACCATTATCAGTCACTTGAATAATTTTTAGTTTATATGTATCTGTATGTATGCATATATCGCACATTCAGTTCAATAGTGTCATAACTCAAAACAACTTGTTTTGCAGAAAACACTTTTAAAGTTTTCAATTTACATACAACTCAATTAAGTACAAGCTATTTACACAGAAAAAAAAAGATTTTTAAATACACATAATTTATTTGTGAATGCAATTAAAATATTATTTAAAAAGGCACTCCAAAGATTTTTATAAATACAAACACACATTTCTAACATAAGAACTAAAATCAACTCAATTATTTCCAATTAAAATTATTGTGTTATTCACAATTTTTCAAATTTTAATGTGTATTTCTTTGTTTGTTTTTGTTTTCAACCAGAGTTCAGAAAAGTACACACATTGTGTTAAAATCTCGCACATATGTAAATGTAAGCAAACACAGCTAAAGCAACCAACACATATTTTTATTTTCATATCAATTATGTGTGTTTGGTTTTAATATTTGGTTGCGTACACGTACATGAGTAGTACACGTATTGTTCCATCTCAACACACTTGAACATGTGTGGAAGCTATAATTTAAGTTCGTGTTCGTGTACATCGAATAAAAGTACATGTACAATGGAAAGGTTCGAGTGTGGCTATACTTTAAGTTCGTGTATGTACAATGTACAGTAGGCTGCCAGTTATTTTTCAAAGTTGGAATTTACTTTACGCCAAGCCCCAGATTGGTTCGAATTGCTAAAAAAATAGTCCCTTGAAAATTTGAGCTCAATCGGATGAGGGGAAAGGGTGCCCATTACCCCCAATTTTTGCAAAAAACCTGATTTTTTACTTTGATTGTCAATAACTTCGTTAATATTTATTTAATAAAAAAAAGTTGTTGTGTCAGAGGAACAACTTTTGTTCACAATTTTTTTTTGTATCTCTAATATCTACTGAATTATAAAAAATAAATAAACGAAAAACCATGTTTATATGGGTGATTTCATGAGAAAAAAATGTATACATTGATATTTTAATTTTATTGTATTTTTTTAATATGACCTAAGTTATTTATAATGCCGTTTGATAAAAGAATTGTAAGACGGTCGACTTTTTCCTTTCCTTCTAAGGCAGGTAGTAATTTTCCGTCCCAATGGATACAAACTGCATCTAAAGCTTTGGCATTAAATTTATTTTTCAATTCAGCTACTCTTTTTGAACGTAGTTTTTGTCTAGCAGCAGGTACAGATTCTTTGTTCAAAATAATTACGGAATTCACAATAAGTATATTAAAATTTTAATGTGGCAACATTGAGCCATCTTAATTTTTTAATGGGAGCGGGCAACGATATAAACACATACTGTGTATGTCAAAGTCAGGCAAACACACATACATCTTTATATTATTTACATATTAGTTTATAATATGAGAGAGGGAGAATAAAATGCATGTGTGTACGAATGCTTATGAGAGACTGAATTATATTCTTCTGTACGTATTAAAATAAATAAATTTTTCAAAGTAACTTTTGCCCTGCGAAAAATACACATATTTTTTCATCAACTACAGCTGCGCTGACAGTTTTAAAATGTTTAGTTCATTATACAATTATACAAGGTACTTGCACAAGCCCAGCCTGTTAATGTTTACAATGCATATAGTTGTCAAACTTTGTTTTTTAATATCTTTTCTGCTGCTTTCATGCCATGCCGATTATTAGCATACTATATATCACGAATTTTCGCTTTTAATTAGAAAAATAACTACATATACATATAAACAATAACTTACACTCATACACAATAAATAAAAATGATTTTATTAGTTTTACAAAACGGAACTTGGAAAATATAAGCCATGGAAATGGTGTTCGGTAGTCTACCACGTCAGTAGAATTTTGAGAACTATATCACGTTAGTCGCAGAGGGTTATTAAGGACATGTCAGATACAACTTTTGCTTCGCGTTGCGTTGAAGATTCGCTTTGACATCTACGATGAAATGTACATGCGTATAGTTTTTTCACACTGAAAGTTAAAACCTGGTTTTAACGTTAAAACCATAAACAGTTGATTTTGCATTCACACTGCAAGTTTGTTAAATTCAGGTTTTAACTCACAGGCTGTCTAATAAGTTTGTTCGTATTATTATATAAAAAAAAGCAAAAATATATTATAAGCTTAACATTTTTGGCCCCCTTTTGGATGTCAGTTATATCGTCTAGTTTTACTTGCCAGAGGTCAGTGAAAATATTTTCGTTATTTTCCGATCGGAGTTCTCGTTGTACCTTCATAGTGAACAGACGTAATAGCGGAATTTTTCTTACATACATACTAAACAAAAAAAATCATACAAAAAAATATTCGTAGTACATATTAACTTTGATAAATAAGCTTTTTTTTTGCTTTGCTAATATTTTTACATATAGAAATAACAAAAACAAAAAAAAACCGTAAACAAAAAACACAGACCCTTGAGGAATACTCTATATGAGTACGTCAAATACAAATAATTGCGAAGTGAGTTATAACGGCAGAAATGCCTATTTTACTGTGAGTTCTTATGCTCTCAATGATAACAATAAAAATAACAAATCTGATGATAGACTTACTGTGAGTTCTGAAGCTCTTAATAAAAACAATAAAAATAAAAAATCTGATGATAGACTTTCTCTAACGGCAAAGCCGCATTTTCGTCAGCGATCAACTTCGCTTTGTCCAATGCCATCTAGTGATTCGTTAACATTACCGTTGCCCAGTACCTCTACATTTAACTCAGCAATATCATCCGCTTCGGGCTCGTGGTCATCACTTAACCCTGTTTTCACTATAGGTAAGAGTAGCCAAAAACCCAAGGTCCAAGTCGGAATGGACAGATATATCACTGTGGTAAAGCGCGGGCGAAGCCCAAAATCTTCTAAAATTTCATCTGCTCCAAAGATCTCTAGGGATAACAGCGCATCATCTACTAATCGCCAAAACCGTTTTAAAATATTGCAAGACGACAACGACAAACCCGCTGAATCTGCGAACAAAGCCTCCAAGCCGCCACCAATCTATTTAAGAGAAAAAAACTCAAACGCTCTTATTAAAAAATTAATTTCGGTAATTGGTGAGAATAAATTTCACATTGTTCCAATAAAACGTGGTAGCATTGATGAAACGAAAATTCAAATTTATGAAGAAAAAGATTTTCGCACAATGGTTTCGGAATTTGAAAAAAGTAAAACAAATTTCTACACATACCAGCTCAAGAGTGCTAAAGGTCTGCAGATCGTATTGAAGGGCATAGATTCCTATGTCGCTCCCGAAGAAATAAAAGATGCACTCGTCCTCCAGGGATTTAAGGTAAAAAATGTATCGAACATAATAAATAGGGAAAAGATCCCCCAACCTCTATTTCGCGTTGAACTGGAGCCAAATGATATAAAATTGAGAAAAAATGAGACGCACCCAATTTATAATCTAAAATATCTTTTATACCGAAAAATAACAGTTGAAGAACCACATAAGCGTTCTGGACCCGTACAGTGCCATAATTGTCAAGAATATGGCCATACTAAAACTTACTGCAATTTACCTACTGTTTGTGTTGTGTGCGGCGAATTACACGGCACTGCTAGTTGCAATAAGCCAAAAAATCAAAGTGATAAAAAATGCAGCAATTGTGGAGGTAATCACACCGCTAACTACAGAGGTTGTCCTGTGTACTCTTTCGTCAAACAGACTATGGGGCAAAAACCTAAATTAGCTCCAGCCCAATCAGCAAACGCTTTATCCGCCACTATTGCGCAAGTGAGCCAACCAGTTACTTCCCGTGTATCGTATGCCGATGCTGCTAAGACAAATTTTATTCCTACTCAAAATGTTTCACCACCAAATAATTCAACAAATACAAACTCAAGCTTTAATTTCAATCGCCTTGAAGCTACTATTGATAATCTGGTGCAAACTATAAATAATTTTACAACAAATATGACTAGCATGATGCAAGAAATGCTGCGAATGCAGAATACACTGCTTCAAGCATTAGTTAAAAAACCATGAACACGTTAAAAATATGTTTCTGGAACGCAAACGGCATTCGCCAACATAAAAATGAACTTGAGCACTTCCTCACGGAAAAAAATATTGATATAATGTTGGTCTCAGAGACTCATTTGACTTCGAGAAGTATTTTTAAAATTTCTGGCTACACCTTATATGATTCAAAGGACCCAAGAGGAAGAGCATGCGGTGGATCAGCAATTCTAATAAGGTCAAGACTCAAGCATTATATTATTGACAACATTTCTGAAGAACATCTACAAGCAACGAATATTTGTATTGAAAATTTTTGCACTAATTTTGTAATATCATCAATTTACTCCCCTCCCAGATTCGCAATTACTGAAGATCAATACAAGGATTTCTTCAAATCTCTTGGCCCTTGTTTCGTAGCAGCTGGGGACTATAATGCCAAACATACGTTCTGGGGTTCGCGTCTTATCACACCCAGAGGTCGAGCGTTGTTCAACACAATTTCAAAAATGGGCTTGGACGTCATTTCGAGTGGGGAGCCCACTTACTGGCCTACTGACATACAAAAAATTCCGGATGTTATAGATTTTGGCGTCATGAAAAATATTTCTAGGGATTTAATTCAAGTTGAAGCTTCTCTAGATCTCTCGTCCGACCACTCTCCCACGATCGTTTCAATTTGTAGCCCATTAAGAAGTGACTTACCTCATCCTTATGTGAAGATGATAAATCGTGTTAATTGGCTGGGATTCAAAAAATATCTTAGTACTCATTGCACAGAAAATATTACGCTAAGAACACCCGATGATATTGAATCTAATATTACCAACCTTAATGAAAATATTAAACAGGCTGCTGAACATGCCACTACCTCCCATCCGCAGACTGGGTTTAATAGAATTTATTCTACTGATATTGAACGTCTCGTGTGTGAAAAAAGAAGAGCTAGAAGGGAATGGCAACAGCACAGATCACCTCAACATAAAACTAGGTTTAAAGAGTGCACTAAACGACTCCAAGAGTTGCTTGCATTTGAAAAAAATGCATCTCTTAAAAATTATCTGGAAGGTCTTGATGTCACACCAGCATCTAATTACTCTTTGTGGCGCGCTGCTAGAAAGCTTAAAACACCCGTCTTGTTTAAACCACCTCTGCGCACATCTACCGGAGATTGGGCAAGAAGCGACTGTGAAAAAGGTAAATTATTTGCTGAGCATTTAAAATCCGTATTTACCCCAAACTCATGTACTGGTGCTGTTGATTTGCCGAGTGTAGTTGCGCTACCCCCTCGACCCATAAAATTTAAGACGCGTGATGTACAAAAACTAATTGCTGAACTCAACCCGAAAAAAGCTCCGGGTATTGATGAAATTAGTAACCAGATGCTGATGAAGTTGCCTCGTATTGCAATTAGAATCCTGTTATTCATTTTTAATGCCATTTTACGTCTGGAATATTATCCAAACAGCTGGAAGCTTGCCAAGGTTAAAATGATTCCAAAGCCGGGCAAAGATCTTACCAAGGCCGAGTCATATAGGCCAATAAGTTTACTGTCAACAATCTCAAAGCTCTTTGAAAAGTTACTCATGATAAAATTGTCCCCAATTCTAACTGATAATGAGTGCATACCGGACCATCAATTTGGTTTTAGAAGTCAGCATAGCACCATTGAACAAACTCATAGATTGGTTCAATTTATACGAAAAACTTTTGAAGAAAAAAAGTATTGCTCTGCGCTGTTTATTGACGTTTCTCAGGCATTTGATAAAGTGTGGCATGAAGGCCTAATTTTAAAATTAAAGACTTACTTACCGATAAACGTTCTAAATCTTTTGGAAAGTTACATTATTGCAAGGAAATTCACTGTTGTAGAAGGAGACTTTATGAGTATGCCTGAAACAATCTCATCCGGTGTGCCACAGGGGAGTATACTGGGGCCAGTTTTGTATTTGATTTATACTTGTGATATGCCTTTGAGCAGTAATATTCACACATCTACATTTGCCGATGATACAGCCTGCCTTAGTATGCACGAAAACCCTCACGAGGCTTCCCGATATCTTCAGCAACATATTACCCAGCTAGAACTATGGTTAAACAGGTGGAGAATAAAGGTAAACGAACAGAAGTGTGCTCAGGTAACATTTACCCTACGAAAAGAAACTTGTTCCCCCATTACAATCAATAATCAAATTGTTCCTCAAAATTTACAAGTGAAATACCTTGGTATACACCTTGATCGAAGGCTTACATGGAAACACCACATTGACTCTAAGCTAACGCAAATGAAACTTAAACTAACTCAGATACATTGGCTGATTGGTAGAAATTCAACCCTCAGTCTAGATTGTAAACTTTTGATATACAAATCGCTTTTAAAACCTATATGGTGCTACGGAATTCAGCTATGGGGCACTGCTTCAGCTTCAAATATAGAAAAAATTCAACGAAGGCAAAACAAAATTTTACGGATAATAACATCGGCTCCATGGTACATAAGAAATTCAAATTTACATCGTGATTTGAATATGCCACAAGTAACTGAAGAAATTGCTAAATACGCAGGCAAATATCTTACAAAACTCGAGTCTCATCCTAATCCGCTTGCTCGTAATATCTTGAATTTTACTGGTCACATCCGCTTAAAAAAGAGGGACACAAGGGCTCTAATACTCAACACTCCAGAAGAAACTGCTTGAAAATACTTTTGTTTTTGCTTATCACTACTTATGTATTATTAATAACTATCACTAAGTTTATGTCCGACACTGGTCGGGCCTAATTAATTATATTTAGATTTAAGATTTGAATAATTATTGTTAGTTCATATTTGAAGATACAATAAATAAATATATGTACTGAAAAAAAAAAAAAAAAAAAAAAAAAAAAAAAAAAAATTTTCCGATCAAAGTATACTTTATCTTCGCATTTTTTTCTTGATAATTATTGCCGCTGCAACTATTTTTAAGTTGAAAATATATCAATTGGTGTCTATTCTTTTTCACTGGGATAAACATTATCAGCCGCTTCCGGTTGTTTTAACTTGGCAGCACTGAATTTAGCACAGCGAAAACAAGGTTGCATTTTAATAAAACCAACTTAAAACCAATTCAAAAATGGTTTAAGTTGGTTTTAACAAAAACAATTTGTATTGTAAAACCAGGTTTAACAGTTGGTTTTAACGTTAAAACCAACTTTTATTAAAACCATGTCAGTGTGAAAACACTATTATATGGAACATGTCACATAAAGTACTTTTAACCCAAAGCGAATCAAAAAAATAGGCAACTCTCAACTTTTTGCGTGCTTTGACAATCAGTTGGTATACTTTTCTTAATTTGTTTGACCAAACTCGCATGTAAATAAGAAATTTTATTAAACTTTTGGTAAATTCACAAAAAACCGAGAAAGAGGCATCGAAATAATCGAGTTGTGCTGTATTTTATGCATTAAACAAATCAGTAAAACAAAAAGTGAGTGTTGTCAGTAGATTAGTAATGGGGACGATAGTCCAAGTTTGGGAATTCAAAACCGGGGAGAAAAGATAAATACTGGCAATCCTGTTGCATATGGGGGATTTTGGGGATTCATGCTGAGATTTTCTTAGCTATGTGTGTGTGTGTGTGAAAGTTTGGTTCTCTGTTTATATGTATGTATGTATATACATACTTGTGTGTACAGCTTTTGTTGTGTTGTAGAGAAACTTTGTGCTTACAGTGGATTTATGGATGTATCTGTGAGTGTTTGTATATGTGTATGTATGTGTGTGTGCATATGTGTGCGTTTTTGTATTTACTTGCATGTTTGCCAGTATCTACTACTTTTGTTACATTATAACCCTGTAGGAAATGTTGATGTTGAAAATGTACTGACTCCCTTTTGACTTTGTAACCAGTACTACTCTATAATTATTCCTCATGCAATGCTTCGTGCTATAGACATAGACTAGACATAGTGACTACTTAGTTCTTATGGGAAAATGGAGACATACCAACCAGACAGTTAGTTACTGGTACATTTCTATAATTTACATACATACAAATGTATGCATATTGACAAGTTGTTGACAATTCCACCACAAATACGTCATACCTGTTTTCTCTCTTTCTTTTATATTGACGGATAGAAGAAAACTTATTATACTACAATTGTCACTAGAATTTTAGTGTTGACACAAAGGCACTTGGTCCCAGTCTGACTGCAGGGTAGTAACAAGGGATCTGTGTGTTTGTGTGTATGTAGTGATCGTTATTTGATTGACTTTGAGTTTTCGTTGCTTTGCGTATGTATGATTATTATTGTATGTATACATGTATTTTTGGGGTCTCTGGGGAAATAATATAAAAGCTGTAGGTAGTGGCAACCCTGATAGATGTTTGGAATGGAGGGGGATAGGGAATGCGTTTGGTAATGTATGTATGCATGTTTATGTTGTTGGATTAATGTATGTCATCGTATCTATTTTTGCTTTGAAGAATATCATTGCTTGTGTGAATTACATCAACAATTCTTCATGCATATTTACATATATTTGTATATATGTTTTCTATGCTATTGACATTGCTATTCTTATGGAGATAGAAAAATATTGTGTTGGCATAGGTTTTATATGTGCATGTGCATTTCAGATATTAAATATTTTAAGTCCCATCAGGCTGACACGCAGAGTTTTATGAATAGGGGTAATTATATTTTTATTTTAGTATATTTTACTTTAACAAAAACTTATAGAGGGACCTGCACTCACGTTCCTCGATTCTCATATGAATTGTGGGAATGTGTGTATGTGTATGTGTGTGTGTGTGTGTGTGTGTGTGTATACGAATTTCATCATATGTCGTAATACCATCAGAGAAATTAGGTTTGATGACTACTACGCGATTCTCATGTAACGTATATAAGTAGAAAAAATAATGTAGATTGTCATCAGTCTGCTCTGATATCTCAACAAGTGACAACCTATTTACCTAACCAAAATTTTTAAAGTTATTGAAATCCAAACACTATCAAAGTGCTAAAACTAACAATTGTTTGTTAAACAAGTTTATAGTGTATAAAAAATAATTAAATAAATTGTTTATAACTAAAATAAATTGCTTATAAATAAAATAATTAAATAAATTGTTTATAAATAAAATAATTAAATTAATTAATAAACAAATAAATAATTAAATAAAATGAATACTACAAGTTGTACCATCTGCAATAAAGTCTTTATGACTCAAACAAAACTAAATCAGCATATGGAAACGCACTCATATGCTAACCAATCGATGGCTATGCTTGGAACTAGTAAGCTAAGTCTTCAAAACAAATATTGTGAGGATTGTGATGAGATGATCCCATTAATTGGTTATATGGCTCATGTCAGAACCACAAAACATAAAAACAGTTGTCAGCAAGAACGGATTGGAGATTTTCTCACTAGAAGAATAAGTAACTTCAATGGGAGGATCGAGACATATATATTCCTCAACAAAAATGTGGGTGTCTTGTTTCCGGAGGAGTTTCTGAAATCTACCAAGAGCTCCATAGTACAACAACTCAATGAACGTAGTAGGATACATACTACATTTAAATTTAATATGGAGCTCACATGTGATTATATGAAGATGGTGAATGATGAGATGAATGTTTCCCAACTTGTACATATTTCGAAAATGATGTTGGTGACTTTGTCTGATGACATAGAGGATATATACAAGAAACAAGCCGAGGAGCTAAGAGCCAAAATGGAAGAATTTCAAGAGAGGGATAGCGGATGGACATTGATTTCAATAAATTCCCTTGAAGTTAATATAAACAAGGCGTCCATAATAAGAGGATCGAGCTTTATCCCTCTTCCAAAAAATATTGCAATGAAACGTGCATGCATAAATATCGAGAACAATGATATTTATTGCTTTAAATGGTGTCTCATTGCGGCTTTGTACACAAATAGCGGTCTGAATCCTAAACAACGGAAAAACTTTAAAAATTACAATATTACAAATATTTCTGATGAGAATATTAATACAGGGGAAATTGTGTTAAATTTTGAAGGCCTAGAGTTTCCACTCCCATTGAAGCAGATAAAACAATTTGAAAAACAAAATGATCTGAGCATCTATGTATTTGGCCATAATGGCACATCGCTTATAGGACCATACTACATAACAAAAGGAGAAAAACACATTCATATTAATCTCTTATTGCTCCAGTCTAATGAAAACTTCCACTATGTACTCATCAAGGATATATCAAAGTGAGTTTCATTTGTGTATTTATGAAAAATCTGCTTTCATCTCTATTTAAAAAGTTACTTCTCATTGTTATATTTATTTATATCGTATTGGTATTTTCTATATTTTCTTCAGACTCCTTCGTTCCAGCATAACATCACACAGAAGTAAGATCATGATATGTAACACCTGCCTATATCATACACATGATGATTATATGTATAATCATCATAAAAATGTTTGTGTGAAAAAAGTCATCAGAATGCCAGAAGGTGAATGTATTATCAAGTTTAAGAACTACTACAAACAGTTAGATGTACCATTTGTAGTCTATGCGGACTTTGAATCTATTTTGGAAAAAGTTGATGATGCTATAAGTAAAAGTACCACAAATGTACAGAAACATCACGCTTGTGCATTCGGTTATTTTATTAATTGTAGTTTTAAGAGAGAAAATAATTTATATAGACATTATTTTGGTGAAGATTCGGCGAATATATTTATCAAAAAAATTGTTGAAGATTGTACAGATATTTATTTAAATTATTTACTTAAAGTTAAGAAAATGTTCATAACCCCAATAGAAATAGTTCAATATAATAATGCAAAAAATTGTCATATATGTAAGAAAATATTAAATAACGATAAAGTTAGAGATCATTGTCATCTTACGGGCAATTATCGTGGGGCATCTCATAGCGAATGTAATTTAAATTATAAAACACCTCAGTTTATACCGGTTATATTGCATAATCTTTCCGCATATGATATACACCTATTTTTCAAAGAACTTTCTTCTATAAAATATTCTACAATAAAAGTGATTCCCCAGAACACAGAGAGTTATATCTCTCTTTCAATTTTCATCAGATTAGATGAAAAATATGGATTTGAAATAAGATTTATAGACTCGTTTAGATTTATGGCTTCGAGTTTAGATACGTTAGCGAAAAATCTTGATAGCAATGATTTTAATACTATTCGGTCATGTTTCGTTGATGAAGCTCATTTCAACCTGATTAGAAGAAAGGGTGTATTCCGTACTCTTACATGGATTCCATGACTAAGTTTAAGGAAATTAAACTGCCTAGTAGAGAAGAGTTCTTCAATATTCTAACGAATGAAGAATGTGATGTAGTAGAGTATGAACATGCTCAAAAAATATGGAGAGAGTTTAACTGTAAAACCCTCCTTGACTATACTGAACTCTACTTAAAGACAGATGTTCTTCTTCTAACCGACGTGTTTGAAAATTTTAGAAAAATTTGTAGAGATATATACGATTTGGACCCCTGCCACTATTATACAGCACCAGGCTTATCTTGGGATGCAATGTTGAAAACCACAGAAGTTTCACTGGAACAGTTCACTGATTCCGAAATTTATATGTTTATGCAAAACGGAATTAGAGGTGGACTAGTTCAATGCTCGCAAAGATATTCGAAGGCGAATAACAAATATTTGGAAGATTTTGATGCATCAAAACCATCAGAATTTCTTGTATACTTAGACGCTAACAACTTGTATGGTTGGGCGATGTCGGAATATCTTCCTTGCGGTGAATTTGAGTGGGTATGTGACACTGATTTTGATGTTAAAAAAATTTCTGATACTGCAGAGTATGGGTACATTTTGGAAGTGGATATAGATTATCCCGATTCAGTGCATGATCTACATAATGATTTGCCATTTTGCCCCCCAAAATAAGGCCCTGGGGGGATCCAAAATCAAAAAATTAGTTGCAGACTTACACTCAAAAACAAATTACACCATACACTATAGAATTTTAAAACAAGCCATTTCAAATGGCCTCATCTTAAAACAAATCCATAGAATACTCAGATTTAAGCAATCCCCTTGGCTTAAAAAATATATTGACTTAAACACATTTCATAGGACAAATGCTAAAAATAATTTTGAAAAAGATTTCTTCAAACTTTTAAACAATGCTGTTTACGGGAAGACAATGGAAAACATTGAAAAACGTAGGGACATTAGAATTACTTCATCTTGGGAAACGACAAACAGGAATCATTTAGGTCTCAGAGCATTAATTGCGAAACCAAATTTTAAGCAGTTGACAAAATTTTCTGATGATATGTATGCGGTAGAGTTAGAAAAAATGGAACCACTATATGATAAACCCATATATGTTGGTTTCACATTACTGGAGTTATCGAAGTGGAGGATGTATGACTTCCATTATGGCTTCATGAAGCCTAAATTTGGAGAGAACATTTCTCTCAACTATATGGATACTGACTCATTTATTTATTCAATTAAAACTGTTGATTTTTACGATGACATCCGTAATGATATTAGTTTGAATTTTGATACGTCAGAATATCCTATAGATAATCAGTTTCGTTTGCCGCTACTCAATAAGAAGGTTTTGGGAATGATGAAAGATGAAAACAATGGGGATATAATGACAGAGTTTGTTGGTTTAAGAGCAAAAATGTATTCTCTGTCGACTCTTCGCTCGGAATCTGTTAAAAAATCAAAAGGGGTCAAAAAGTCTGTAATTAAAAAGTTGTCCATTAATGATTACAAAAGTTGCTTATTCGAATCCAAAATTATCTCGGATGAAATGTTTTTGTTTAGATCTAAAACACATCAACTATATACCCAAAAACTATATAAAATAGCACTTAGCTTTTCTGATGATAAAAGAAATATAATGAAAGATAAAATAAAAACGCGCGCTTGGGGACATTACATAGACCGAAACAATGAAAAAATGGATGTAGAATGGAATGATTCCTAATAAATTGCATGTAAGATGACAACGAGAATTTAATTTTGTACAAATTGTATTTATTTATTAATGTATTTATTTAATTATTTATTAATTTATTTATTATTTACTTATTTGTTAACTGGGCGTACGGCATATATTGAAATTTTAAAGCTTAATTACCCATTACAACGACGAAGGACACCCACAAATTATTACACACCCCAAATCACTGACAGAGTCAAATTCCCATAGACAGACAGACAACAAAACATTTTTTCGTAGGCTTTAGAAACAATTAATTTTCACGTTTTTCCCTTCGGCATTACAAAAATATTTATTTGCACGTTTTTCCCATCGGCATGACATAAATATTTTTTTTCTCACGTTTTTCCTGTCCACATTACGAAAAATCATTTTCATGATTTTCCGTTGGCATTAGGAAAAATCATTTTCATGATTTTCCCGCCTGTATTACAAAAATATTTACCGGACTTATTGAACCACCCTCGTAGGTATCAAATTTCCAAGAATTTTAAAATTTTCAAATTTTAATTACCCAAATTTAACAATTTCAACCACAATTTAACAATTTCAGCCACAATTTAACAATTTTAATTGGGGCCGAATGCCCATTTCCCTACTACTATCTCAAGTTTGAAAACATATATTTATACTCAAGTTATCTATATCAAGCCAAATATGAATACCTGAAGAAGTTAATTTCATAATTAAAAGAATGGGATATTATACATTTATCGTTACTGAAACCGTTTTTTTTCTCCTAATGAAACTACTGTTCATAAAAATATACTTTAGTTATAAATGGCCAGCTACTTGTAAACTGATAACCCAATCTGAATTAGATAAGCTGATCTGAAAACCAGACCAGGTCCTGATAAGCTGATCTGAAAACCAGACCAGGTCCTGATAAGCTGATCTGAAAACCAGACCAGGTCCTAATAAGCTGATTTGAAAACCAGACCAGGTCCTAATAAGCTGATCTGAAAACCAGATCAGCTTACCAGGCCTAATAAGCTGATCTGAAAACCAGACCAGGTCCTAATAAGCTGATCTGAAAACCAGATCAGGTCCTGATAAGCTGATCTGAAAACCAGACCAGGTCCTAATAAGCTGATCTGAAAACCAGATCAGGTCCTGATAAGCTGATCTGATACCTGATCTAATAGCTGATACCTGTTCTGCTATTTGCTATTAGCAAACATGGATGAGATGGTGTTAAAGCAGTTGGTATCGATAAGAAAGTATCTAATGAAATTTAATGGAATTTCATAATATTGTGAAATTCAATTCCTCTTGTTTAGAACCTTTCAAAGATAACAAAACTGTGCATGTTTAAGCGATATGAAAACAAACAACAAAAATTTGCAAATACACAAAAAGAAAAATTTTTTGATCTAGTGAAGTAAAGCCAATACATAAGCAAAATATAAAAATGTAGACATTTGTAGTTAAAATTTCTATGTAGTAAATTTAAGCTGAAATAAAAAACCATTTACATATTTTATTATTTTTTCAATATTTTATTTAACAGTTTTTCTTAAAAATCTTAGTACTAATACAAATTCAACTCTATGTATAAATAAAAATATACAGATATAAAAAGAAAAAAAAAATAACATTATTCTAATATTTTATTTTTATTTACAAATAATTTAGGTATAGGTAAAAAGATAAAAGTTTTAAACCATTCAATTTTAACATGCTTTTGGGTGAATAAAATACTAAAATTAATAAGATACATTCATAAACAAATAAGTAAATAATAAATAAATTACTAAATAATTAAATAAATATATTAATAAATAAATACAATTAGTACAAAATTAAATTAATAAATAATTAAATAAATATATTAATAAATAAATACAAATAATACAAAATTAAATTCTCGTTGTCATCTTACATGCAATTTAGTAGGAATCATTCTATTCTACATCCATTGTTTCATTGTTTCGGTCTATGTAATGTCCCCAAGCGCGCGTTTTTATTTTATCTTTCATTATATTTCTTTTATCATCAGAAAAGCTAAGTGCTATTTTATATAGTTTTTGGGTATATAGTTGATGTGTTTTAGATCTAAACAAAAACATTTCATCCGAGATAATTTTGGATTCGAATAAGCAACTTTTGTAATCATTAATGGACAACTTTTTAATTACAGACTTTTTGACCCCTTTTGATTTTTTAACAGATTCCGAGCGAAGAGTCGACAGAGAATACATTTTTGCTCTTAAGCCAACAAACTCTGTCATTATATCCCCATTGTTTTCATCTTTCATCATTCCCAAAACCTTCTTATTGAGTAGCGGCAAACGAGACTGATTATCTATAGGATATTCTGACGTATCAAAATTCAAACTAATATCATTACGGATGTCATCGTAAAAATCAACAGTTTTAATTGAATAAATAAATGAGTCAGTATCCATATAGTTGAGAGAAATGTTCTCTCCAAATTTAGGCTTCATGAAGCCATAATGGAAGTCATACATCCTCCACTTCGATAACTCCAGTAATGTGAAACCAACATATATGGGTTTATCATATAGTGGTTCCATTTTTTCTAACTCTACCGCATACATATCATCAGAAAATTTTGTCAACTGCTTAAAATTTGGTTTCGCAATTAATGCTCTGAGACCTAAATGATTCCTGTTTGTCGTTTCCCAAGATGAAGTAATTCTAATGTCCCTACGTTTTTCAATGTTTTCCATTGTCTTCCCGTAAACAGCATTGTTTAAAAGTTTGAAGAAATCTTTTTCAAAATTATTTTTAGCATTTGTCCTATGAAATGTGTTTAAGTCAATATATTTTTTAAGCCAAGGGGATTGCTTAAATCTGAGTATTCTATGGATTTGTTTTAAGATGAGGCCATTTGAAATGGCTTGTTTTAAAATTCTATAGTGTATGGTGTAATTTGTTTTTGAGTGTAAGTCTGCAACTAATTTTTTGATTTTGGATCCCCCCAGGGCCTTATTTTGGGGGGCAAAATGGCAAATCATTATGTAGATCATGCACTGAATCGGGATAATCTATATCCACTTCCAAAATGTACCCATACTCTGCAGTATCAGAAATTTTTTTAACATCAAAATCAGTGTCACATACCCACTCAAATTCACCGCAAGGAAGATATTCCGACATCGCCCAACCATACAAGTTGTTAGCGTCTAAGTATACAAGAAATTCTGATGGTTTTGATGCATCAAAATCTTCCAAATATTTGTTATTCGCCTTCGAATATCTTTGCGAGCATTGAACTAGTCCACCTCTAATTCCGTTTTGCATAAACATATAAATTTCGGAATCAGTGAACTGTTCCAGTGAAACTTCTGTGGTTTTCAACATTGCATCCCAAGATAAGCCTGGTGCTGTATAATAGTGGCAGGGGTCCAAATCGTATATATCTCTACAAATTTTTCTAAAATTTTCAAACACGTCGGTTAGAAGAAGAACATCTGTCTTTAAGTAGAGTTCAGTATAGTCAAGGAGGGTTTTACAGTTAAACTCTCTCCATATTTTTTGAGCATGTTCATACTCTACTACATCACATTCTTCATTCGTTAGAATATTGAAGAACTCTTCTCTACTAGGCAGTTTAATTTCCTTAAACTTAGTCATGGAATCCATGTAAGAGTACGTTCCTTTCTTCTAATCAGGTTGAAATGAGCTTCATCAACGAAACATGACCGAATAGTATTAAAATCATTGCTATCAAGATTTTTCGCTAACGTATCTAAACTCGAAGCCATAAATCTAAACGAGTCTATAAATCTTATTTCAAATCCATATTTTTCATCTAATCTGATGAAAATTGAAAGAGAGATATAACTCTCTGTGTTCTGGGGAATCACTTTTATTGTAGAATATTTTATAGAAGAAAGTTCTTTGAAAAATAGGTGTATATCATATGCGGAAAGATTATGCAATATAACCGGTATAAACTGAGGTGTTTTATAATTTAAATTACATTCGCTATGAGATGCCCCACGATAATTGCCCGTAAGATGACAATGATCTCTAACTTTATCGTTATTTAATATTTTCTTACATATATGACAATTTTTTGCATTATTATATTGAACTATTTCTATTGGGGTTATGAACATTTTCTTAACTTTAAGTAAATAATTTAAATAAATATCTGTACAATCTTCAACAATTTTTTTGATAAATATATTCGCCGAATCTTCACCAAAATAATGTCTATATAAATTATTTTCTCTCTTAAAACTACAATTAATAAAATAACCGAATGCACAAGCGTGATGTTTCTGTACATTTGTGGTACTTTTACTTATAGCATCATCAACTTTTTCCAAAATAGATTCAAAGTCCGCATAGATTACAAATGGTACATCTAACTGTTTGTAGTAGTTCTTAAACTTGATAATACATTCACCTTCTGGCATTCTGATGACTTTTTTCACACAAACATTTTTATGATGATTATACATATAATCATCATGTGTATGATATAGGCAGGTGTTACATATCATGATCTTACTTCTGTGTGATGTTATGCTGGAACGAAGGAGTCTGAAGAAAATATAGAAAATACCAATACGATATAAATAAATATAACAATGAGAAGTAACTTTTTAAATAGAGATGAAAGCAGATTTTTCATAAATACACAAATGAAACTCACTTTGATATATCCTTGATGAGTACATAGTGGAAGTTTTCATTAGACTGGAGCAATAAGAGATTAATATGAATGTGTTTTTCTCCTTTTGTTATGTAGTATGGTCCTATAAGCGATGTGCCATTATGGCCAAATACATAGATGCTCAGATCATTTTGTTTTTCAAATTGTTTTATCTGCTTCAATGGGAGTGGAAACTCTAGGCCTTCAAAATTTAACACAATTTCCCCTGTATTAATATTCTCATCAGAAATATTTGTAATATTGTAATTTTTAAAGTTTTTCCGTTGTTTAGGATTCAGACCGCTATTTGTGTACAAAGCCGCAATGAGACACCATTTAAAGCAATAAATATCATTGTTCTCGATATTTATGCATGCACGTTTCATTGCAATATTTTTTGGAAGAGGGATAAAGCTCGATCCTCTTATTATGGACGCCTTGTTTATATTAACTTCAAGGGAATTTATTGAAATCAATGTCCATCCGCTATCCCTCTCTTGAAATTCTTCCATTTTGGCTCTTAGCTCCTCGGCTTGTTTCTTGTATATATCCTCTATGTCATCAGACAAAGTCACCAACATCATTTTCGAAATATGTACAAGTTGGGAAACATTCATCTCATCATTCACCATCTTCATATAATCACATGTGAGCTCCATATTAAATTTAAATGTAGTATGTATCCTACTACGTTCATTGAGTTGTTGTACTATGGAGCTCTTGGTAGATTTCAGAAACTCCTCCGGAAACAAGACACCCACATTTTTGTTGAGGAATATATATGTCTCGATCCTCCCATTGAAGTTACTTATTCTTCTAGTGAGAAAATCTCCAATCCGTTCTTGCTGACAACTGTTTTTATGTTTTGTGGTTCTGACATGAGCCATATAACCAATTAATGGGATCATCTCATCACAATCCTCACAATATTTGTTTTGAAGACTTAGCTTACTAGTTCCAAGCATAGCCATCGATTGGTTAGCATATGAGTGCGTTTCCATATGCTGATTTAGTTTTGTTTGAGTCATAAAGACTTTATTGCAGATGGTACAACTTGTAGTATTAATTTTATTTAATTATTTATTTGTTTATTAATTAATTTAATTATTTTATTTATAAACAATTTATTTAATTATTTTATTTATAAGCAATTTATTTTAGTTATAAACAATTTATTTAATTATTTTTTATACACTATAAACTTGTTTAACAAACAATTGTTAGTTTTAGCACTTTGATAGTGTTTGGATTTCAATAACTTTAAAAATTTTGGTTAGGTAAATAGGTTGTCACTTGTTGAGATATCAGAGCAGACTGATGACAATCTACATTATTTTTTCTACTTATATACGTTACATGAGAATCGCGTAGTAGTCATCAAACCTAATTTCTCTGATGGTATTACGACATATGATGAAATTCGTATACACACACACACACACACACACACACACACACACACACACACATACACACATTCCCACAATTCATATGAGAATCGAGGAACGTGAGTGCAGGTCCCTCTATAAGTTTTTGTTAAAGTAAAATATACTAAAATAAAAATATAATTACCCCTATTCATAAAACTCTGCGTGTCAGCCTGATGGGACTTAAAATATTTAATATCTGAAATGCACATGCACATATAAAACCTATGCCAACACAATATTTTTCTATCTCCATAAGAATAGCAATGTCAATAGCATAGAAAACATATATACAAATATATGTAAATATGCATGAAGAATTGTTGATGTAATTCACACAAGCAATGATATTCTTCAAAGCAAAAATAGATACGATGACATACATTAATCCAACAACATAAACATGCATACATACATTACCAAACGCATTCCCTATCCCCCTCCATTCCAAACATCTATCAGGGTTGCCACTACCTACAGCTTTTATATTATTTCCCCAGAGACCCCAAAAATACATGTATACATACAATAATAATCATACATACGCAAAGCAACGAAAACTCAAAGTCAATCAAATAACGATCACTACATACACACAAACACACAGATCCCTTGTTACTACCCTGCAGTCAGACTGGGACCAAGTGCCTTTGTGTCAACACTAAAATTCTAGTGACAATTGTAGTATAATAAGTTTTCTTCTATCCGTCAATATAAAAGAAAGAGAGAAAACAGGTATGACGTATTTGTGGTGGAATTGTCAACAACTTGTCAATATGCATACATTTGTATGTATGTAAATTATAGAAATGTACCAGTAACTAACTGTCTGGTTGGTATGTCTCCATTTTCCCATAAGAACTAAGTAGTCACTATGTCTAGTCTATGTCTATAGCACGAAGCATTGCATGAGGAATAATTATAGAGTAGTACTGGTTACAAAGTCAAAAGGGAGTCAGTACATTTTCAACATCAACATTTCCTACAGGGTTATAATGTAACAAAAGTAGTAGATACTGGCAAACATGCAAGTAAATACAAAAACGCACACATATGCACACACACATACATACACATATACAAACACTCACAGATACATCCATAAATCCACTGTAAGCACAAAGTTTCTCTACAACACAACAAAAGCTGTACACACAAGTATGTATATACATACATACATATAAACAGAGAACCAAACTTTCACACACACACACACATAGCTAAGAAAATCTCAGCATGAATCCCCAAAATCCCCCATATGCAACAGGATTGCCAGTATTTATCTTTTTTCCCCGGTTTTGAATTCCCAAACTTGGACTATCGTCCCCATTACTAATCTACTGTTGTCAAAGTTTTTATTGTGTCATTCACACTTTGCTTTACACTTTTCTTGCCAACGCTAGAAACGTCACGCAAAACGTTGAAGGGTTATCGGACACCGGCTTTAACAAATAACTTTGTTGAGTAAAAAACAGTGTTGCCGGAATCGAAATTCAATTTTACACAGACGAACCTTCAAAATTATCCAAACTGTTATAACTGCGTTTGATAATAAGTAATGCTTTTTATATAAGAATATATATCGAGTGATTTTTTTACTATTTGTGAAAAAAGTGTGAATTTTTTCAGTGAAAAAAAAGATTCGTAGTAAAGTAAGGTTTGCCATTTCATCATGAATACACTAACAAATGAACAACACTTCAAATTATGGAATTTTATTACCAAAATTCGTGCTGTGTGAGAAATGTATTTCGTAAATTATGTGCATTTCATGGACGTCATAATCGATCGACCTTTTCAAGCTGTTGTGACTAAATTTCGCACCGGTTTTACTTTTTTGAACATTAATCCACCAATACGTATGCAAAGAGTGCGCACTGAGGAGAATATTGCTTTTATATCGGCCAGTGTCAGTAAAGATAGCAACAACAATGAATCTTTTTCTTTTCGGTAATTGCAGCGTTATTTTCAGCAACTTTTTTTATCTGATTTGTTTTTCCGGCCTAATTTTAACAAATGAAAACATTGTTATACATCTAATTTTGTGAAAAAATGCTTAATGTAAATTAGGTATTACTTACTACGTTTATAGGCGCACTATTTGCAAATAAAAATATTTGCAAATAAATTAACGGCATTTTGAATGTATAAAAACATGGTAGCACTTCTATAGAAAAGTTACTTATGCTTACAAAAAAATTTTGGAAATGTATAAAGTAACAAATAATCATTTGTTTTATTGCTATTATTTTCTTCTATCAATGTTTTTTGTGCAATATTTACCATTTTTTTGTTTTTTATTAGCAAACATTTGTAAGTGTGGCAACCTCAAGCATTTTATTTGGAAATAGTGCGTTAATCGTAAATAGTTTTCTGAATTAGTAAGTCGTAATAAAAACAATAATATGGCAACAATTTACAGTTTTATTTGCAAATAAGCCCTGCGTATAAACGTAGTAACTGTTTGCGATATATTGCAATTTTTAATTCCAATATTTCATTTTAACATATTTGGTCCCCTCAATATTGTCCTATACCTTCATATGCAAAAAATATTGACACGATGGTACTAGACGACAACTTATTCGTCATGTTAGTTTTTGTTAATTTTAATTTTCTGGAAATTCTTTCTACTGAACAGTTCGAAAATAAAAGAAAAAGATCGTCTCCAAGACAAGTATAGCCAAACCAAAACATAAAAAGATTATAAAAATGTTTATTAGTAAATTTACGGAGTAAAATTCTTTTTAAATGTAATGAAGATCTTTAATTAAATAATTTACTAATGTTGGGGCAAAATTACACAAAAATTACACAAAAAATGTTATGGTCCCAAAATAGTTTAAAAAAAAATTTGTGTCCCATTTTTAAATACACAGAAATCGGCAACGCTGGTAAAAAAAACAAGCCACGACGTTTTTCGGCTTCTTTTCGGCATTTACATCTATACAACATCAGCATTGTTGCCATTTTAGCATTTTCACTGCCAGATCTGGCATTTCCATTAGTTAAAAAGCATTCAACTTTCAAAAAATTCTGCTAGATGCTTTCTGGCAGAATTTTTTGAAAATAAAAAATTGTAATTTGTTAAAAAAATTCTTCTGTATAGAGGACTTTTCTCATAAATGTAAATGTATTGCAGGATAAAAGTTCCCTGATGGTCTGCACCAGCTAATCCCTCAATAATCAATTTCAATGTATTTATAATTAAAAAAATATTTTACTGAATAATGAAAGGAACACAACTGGGACGAACGACAAATTTTTCGGTGCGAACTGTCGTCATAAAAAATAAAACACATTTGTGGGTATGAAAATGAACATAACATCGCTGTAGAACGAAATTCGTCGTGCGTGTCTGAGATAGATTTATTTCTATTTTGTACGCCGACGAACGACGACGAACTTTCTCTCTCTTTTCACACACAACAACCAACTTTATCAATTATGAGAGCAGAATTCGCTGAGTAAATTCGAAACTTGTCGTTCGTCCCAGTTGTGCTCCTAGCATAAGTAAAATAATATTTTGGAAAAAAAAACACCAATTATTAACTATTTTATATTTGGATATGTTATAAAAATACCTGCAAATACTAATAAGTTTGTATAAACATGAAATTCAAAGCCATTTCAATAATTTTGTTTGCATTTAAATCTGGCATTATACTTTTTTTTTGTAGAACATTTTAGCAGAATTTTTTTCCCGATTTAGCATTTTCTCATCATTATTTTCTGGCAACACTGGTGGTATGAAACCATGATACAATTATATAAGGTACTTGCACAAGCCCAGCCTGTTAATGTATACAATGCAGAAACTTGTCAAACTTTGTTTACAAGCCGCAAAAATGTTAGTGTATGTGTGTGAATAAAATGATTACAGTGTTGCCAATGAATTTGCATGTGGCTGTGTCTCCAATTACACATTGAAGAAAATTACACTACACATCCTTTGTGTAGGTTAAAATTAAAACAAAATTAAACAAAAATAGAAGTCAAAGTAGAATTACACACAGATTATACATGAATCTAATTATAGGCCTACACATGTGAGTAGAAATTACACACTCTGTATATTACACACATATTGGCAACACTGAATGACTATAATCATGCATGAATGCCGCGTCTGCAATTGTACTTTAGTTACCCTGTGATAGCTGTTTTTAAAAACAAAAGACATCTGCTTCTGACAATTATAGGTATGTTTCTACCAACAAAATATGTGAGTTTCTTGGTGTCGCAATTTTGTTGTAGTCGTGCAAGTACCTTGTATAATTGTATCATGGCTTCAACCATTGGTCGTTTATACGAAGCACTATTGAAAATTTTATTAAATTTTCACCCATACACAAGGTCGCTTATACGAAGCACCATTGAAAATTTTATTAAATTTTTACCCATACAAAAGGTCGTTTATACGAAGCACCATTGAAAATTTTATTAAATTTTCACCCGAACACAAGGTCGCTTATACTCAACCCCTTTGAAGATTTCTTTGAATCTTCGAACCCCCTTAAGTAAATTGGTCGCTCAAACCAAGTACCAGTGAAAATCTGTCTCGCAGATTTTTTAACACCGATACATTGATCGTTATCCCGAATACCTGTGACGATTTCTCAAACCCCCATAAAAAAAATTTTTTGTCAATAACGTCTACTGTTTTTCATTGGAATGGCAACCTTAAAAATTTTAGTACGCGCTTCTGACCGCGTGATCGATTTTCAAAGCTATTTTAAAGGCTTGAAAGAAGAGGTGCATACTCGTCATACTTTGGTGGCTCAAGAACGACAGCTTGAGAAGTTATGGTCTAGTTTCGAGACACTCTACGAAACACCGCTAGATATGAAACACTGAAGGAAGAAATCGAAATGGCAGCATTAAAAAACCGTTTTTACTCTACTTTTGAAGCCTATACGGAGATCAGCGCAGCTATTCACAAATGCAGCGACACTATTCGTACACAAGCCGAAGTAGTTCTCCCATCAGCGGAAAAACCCGACGATATGACCCAACATACCTCCTTACCTCCATGTGATACTGAAGTCTTCCATGGTGACTACAAATCCTGGCCGACATTCCGTGATATGTTCACTGCCTTGTACCGCAACAACAAACGTCTCTCACCCGTAGAAAAAATGTGCCACTTGATGAAGAAGACGCAAGGCGAAGCACGTGAGCTTCTCAAAACTTGTCCCATGACCAACGAAGGTTTTGAAATGGCATGGCGGAATCTCATGCATCGTTATGAAAACAAGAGGTTCCTAGTCAATGCACAATTGAAATCCGTTTTCAATATAAAACCGATGTCACGGGAAACTGGTTATGATCTAAGGCGTCTGCAGCGTACAATTAGTAATTGTATTACAAATCTTCGTTTGCTTCAGATTGAAACAGAAAACTGGGATCCAATATTCGTGTATATCTGCTCGACCTGCTTGCCTGAAATTACCCTTAATTTATGGGAACAATCTTTGCCGCATACAACCGATTTGCCCACTTGGACGCAGCTTGATGTCTTTCTAACATCTCGTTTTCACACTTTAGAATCGGTTGCTGATATTAGATCAACTTTTGCGAGCGCGAATGGTTCAAGATCCGCGCACCCGGCCAAGCTGAATAAATCTAATTCGTCTTCAAAACAAAAGCTTCAAAGCTACCAGACTAATATTTCCAAAGTAAAACCTGAAAAATGTGCCCTTTGTCCTCAATTTCACCCCCTCAGATTTTGTTCTGTTTTCCTAGCAATGCCAATCGAAGAACGCTACGCTACGGTTAAGCAACAACACCGATGTACCAATTGTCTGGGAACTTCTCATGAATCTCAAACATGCAAAAGCAAATATGTCTGTCATACGTGCAAAGGAAAACATCATACATTGCTTCATCGTGCATCAACTGCACAACGTTCTTCCACTTCAGCCCCCGTCATTTCTCCCCCTCTTCAGACCAACTTAAACAATAAACATCCTCCTGTAGTTATGAGCCCCTCAACGTCAGCACAAGCCGCTGACTGAATGCTGCAATAGTTCTCGACGCATTTAGCCCCCACCACACAATCCGTTATTCTAGGTACAGCTCTCGTTGACGTATATCAGGACGATTGTAAATACACCGTTCGCGCGCTAATTGACTCTGCCTCTGAGGCCTTAGCACGCGATCTTCCCAAGCTCAAATACATGGCTTAGGTGACTCATTAACTGTTACCTCAGCGCAGACATGCCCCATTAAAATAGGCTCTCCTATCGATCCATCGTTTGAACTGTTTTCGGAGGCATTAGTCATAAACAAGCTGACAGGGCAGCTTGCATATTACCCCACATCATCGCCGGCATATAGCAGTTTTTCACATTTGCAGTTAGCCGATACTTACCGCAACGGTGGGTCCGAAATTGACCTACTTCTCGGCGGAGATGTCTACCCAAAAATAATTCAAGATGGGCTGCAACGGGATAGACAACAGTCTTTGGTTGCGCAGAAAACTGCTTTCGGATAGATAATTACCGGCAAGTTAACCGCAAATACATGTAAAAAAGCAATTTTATCATTTTATAATACCGTCGCGTTGGACAATCAACTTCGACGTTTCTGGGAGCTTGAAGATCTACCGAAGAAAGCAAAGTCATCACCAGAGGACAAATAAAGCGAGAATCTGTACACCTCGACTACCTTCCGCAATCAGGATGGTCGATACGTTGTATCACAAATTTCTACGAAATGAAGCGCCATTGATCAAAAACCCCCACATATTATTTGCCCCATCACGCTGTTTTAAAATCCGATAGCACCACGACAAAATTACGTGTGATGTTTAATGCATCAAATCCCTCATCAAACGGCGTCAGCCTCAACGACCTGCTTCATACTGGCCCAGTTCTACGAGCAGACTTAATGATCTTAATATTAAGATGGAGATTTTTCCGCTACGTTTTTAACGCGGACATCGAGAAGATGTACCGCGCATTTTACATCGAAATTTTCCAACTGAATTCATTCAAGACCACGAGTTAAAAACAGTTACATTTGGCGTGAACTGTGCTCCCTACCTAGCAATCAGAACGTTGCTAGAACTCGCCAAGGAGAGCGAAACTGATCACCTTAATGTTGCCGAAGTCCTACGGAATTATATGTATGTCGACGATGTCCTTTCTGGAGCATATACAATATCATCGGCTCTGAAAACACGCGATGAACTCATAAAAGTTCTTGCAACAGCAGGATTTCGCTTCGCAAATGGACGGCAAACAATGAAATGTTGCTACAAGGGCTACCGTCGACACACTTGCTGGATGAAGAGTTTCTAAAATTGTCAGACTCCAGCATAACCAAAACTTTAGGCCTTAGATGGAACGCTGGAGGCGATTATTTTTATTTTAAACTCAAAACTACCCCCAATCGCAATTTCACTACAAAGAGATGTGTGCTATCTGAAATAGCGAGACTATTTGACCCAGCAGGCTGGCTGTCACCCAAAATCATCGTAGCGAAAATTATAATGCAGCAAATATGGAAAGATGGTACTGACTGGGACGAAGATTTGAACCCCCAGACGGTGCAAAAGTGGCATGAATTCCTTGATGACTACATAAACATAGAACAAATTAAAATTCCCCGTTTCATTGATTTCGATCCCAACTATAAAGTCGAACTACACGGTTTTTGTAACGCGTCGGAAAAGGCGTATGCAGCAGCCATTTATCTTCGCTCTGAGTTCCAAGGATATGTCGCCAGTCATCTTCTGGCAGCCAAAACGAAAGTTGCGTCAGTGAAATTCGTTTCCTTACCTAGGAAAGAGTTATGCGGAGCTGAACTACTGGCCAACATGATAGAGTCTACTCAATCTCAGCTCCATCTCAAGGATTACAAAATCTTCTTGTGGACAGATTCCATCATTGTGTTGGCATGGTTGAAAAAACCGGCTCACAAGTGGAAAACTTTCGTCGAAAATCGAATTTCCTCCATTATTGAAAAGGTAGGAAAGGATTGTTGGTCTCACGTGGACTCCAAAAATAATCCAGCTGATCTGGCATCTCGCGGTACGACAGTTACTGAATTGTCATCAAATGATTTGTGGTGGCATGGACCTTTATGGCTCAAACTTCCTCCTAATCAATGGCCATCAAGAAAGGCTGATTTTGAAACTGAAGAAGAAAAACGGCCAATACGCGTGCGCCCCGAAGATATATTTGCAAGCTTTTCTGACCTTCCTCGTGCACTAAGAGTCATATGTTACATCTTTCGTTTTTACAACCGTTTGCGCGCCAAACAAGAGTCTGATAACATCAACCACGAGCTCTCAGCTAAAGAAATCGTTTTCGCCAAAAATCGTTTGATAATCGCCTGTCAAAAATCACATTTCAACAACGAGTATTCACAGTTATTGGACCAAAAACCGCTGTCTCGCAAAAGTTCACTTCTAACGTTCAACCCATTTTTGGACTCTAACGGAGCTATGAGAATTAATGGCCGTTTGGCAAATTCTCCCACATTAACTTACGATGAACGTTACCTCATTCTACTACCATATCATGCCATTTTTACGCGATTACTTCTTAAATACTTACATCAATACTCTCTTCATGGTCAAAATGCGCTGTTATATCGCCTAATGAGACTACGTTATTACGTCCCGAGACTCAAAACTTTGATAAAAACGCTATTATCTCAATGTATGATTTGTGTGAGACATAAAGGTCAAATCAGCCAACAAATCATGGCGACATTACCCCCCGAACGTACAACTTTATCTCGCCCTTTCTACACACAGGAGTCGATTTTGCCGGACCCTTCGACATAAAATCGTATGCGGGTCGTGGCTGCAAAACTAGTAAGGGTTACGTGCTGGTTTTCGTATGTTTTTCCACCAAGGCCATACATTTGGAAGCCACCGGAGATATCTCAACACCAACCTTTTAAGCCGCATTTGCGCGTTTTTTTTGTGTTTTTTTTTTTTTTGATTAAAACGACTACAATTTTGTAATCGTCCACACTGACGTTTATAGCAAAAAGTAGACCAGAGGTGTCACGAGCACAAAGTAAGACGGAAGATAATTGTGATTTTGTGGTGTTTTTAGAGGTCTCGCTCACACAGTCATCAATCCTCTTTACTTTTTCTTTCGCGTGGTATTATTTTGAAGTAATTACATTTTATTCCTTGTGGTCTCATTCGCAGCCTAGTTTTTGTAAATAAATGGTAAAAATTAATATTTGCGAACGAAAATGCTTAAAACGAAGTCTCTAATCATTTAAAAACAAATTTTAGTCACTTTATTAATACTAATAATCCTTTTCGCATTGTGTTTTTTAATTCAATACCAAAAATTGCTCCATTTAATTTTGTGCAAATGTTCATGTGCTCACTTCAATTTATGCTTCGTGGTCTCATTCGGTGTTTGCTTTTTGCAAGTTGAAGTTAAAAATTAATATATTTGAAGGAAAATGTTTAAAATTGAGTTTGTAAGCATTAGGAAACTAATTTTAATCACTTTTATAATACTAATAATATTTTACACATTGTTTTATTTAGTTCAACACTGCAAAATCTTTCATTTAATTTTGTAAAAATATTCAATTGTTAATTTCAATAAGTATACATTTTCTGCTGTTTGTTTTGATTATTGTGCTAAAAATATTCAATAACAAACACAATATATTTGTCCCTTTTTAACAGTGATCAAATCAGCGGATTTTAGCTTTTTTCATAAGTCACTTTCTACAACTCTGGTCTACTTTGTGGTTTATAGTGAGTCAAATCGGGTTGTACAAACCCAAATAAACTGACAATTGTTACGTTTTTTAATGAAAATCGTCAACACTTGTGTTTTAAAACCCCAAAAAATAAATAATGCTAACATTCTAGCGCTTATTATGGGCGAGTCGCGTTCTACAAACAGGCTGTAAGATAATATTAAAAAAAACAATAATAACTACTTGCTGCAAATAAAATGAGAAAAATAAAGAGAATAAACAATGTCTTGTGAGTAAACTTATGGTAATATTAAAACAGAAAAGAAACAAAACAAATACTCGCAAAATACATACAAATAAAATTAATATATCAACGTCTCATTTTTTTTTCTCATGTAACACCTATACTTAAGTAAATGAAATCACCCATATAAACATATGTATGAATAAATCCATGGTTTTTCGTTATTTATTTTTTATAATTCAGTAGATATTAGAGATACAAAAAAAATTTGTGAACAAAAGTTGTTCCTCTGAGTTTGATCTATAACTTTTACTAACAACTTTTTTTATTAAATAAATATTAACGAAGTTATTGACAATCAAAGTAAAAAATCAGGTTTTTTGCAAAAATTGGGGGGTAATGGGCACCCTTTCCCCTCATCCGATTGAGCTCAAATTTTCAAGGGATTATTTTTTTAGCAATTCGGCTTGGTGTAAAGCAAATTTCCTCAAAAATATTTTCCCATATAGTTAATTGGCACCCTAATGTGCAGCGTACATGTACGGCAAAAAAAGTAATTTAACATAGCCAAGGTCGAATGTTCGTGTTCGGCTAAAAAGGCTTATTGCCGCATTAAAAAAAAATATTTTAGGTTATTTCATATTTATTTGACAAATTTTCCATAGAAATACATGTGTCAAATAAGCTCTTAATAAACCTTTAATATTTTTTATTAATACAGCAGTTATCCTTTAACTTAAGATGTAAAAATTTGGGATATACTTTGAGAAGTGGGGGTAAATTTTACACCTCTTAATTTTTCTAAAAATTTTTAATAGAATATAATTTAATTTAGATAATTTTTTTTTATTAAAAAGGCAAAATTTTTAATTCAGAAAGAAATAAACTATTGATAAAAAAAGTTTTATAAAGTGCAGCAAAACAGGCAGTTGATTATTCATATTGATTCATATTCTGTGATAACAACAAGTGACAAAAATAAGATGCAGTGAATATGCGGAATTCACTTAAAAATTAGTAGAAATTTTCATTTAGATCACAAAGTAGACCAGAGATGTCACGAGACGGAAGATAATTGTGTTTTTGTGGTGCTTTTAGAGGTCTCGCTCACACAGTCATCAAATCCTCTTTACTTTTTCTTACGCGTGGTATTATTTTAAAGTAATTACATTTTATTCTTTGTGGTTTTTAATTCAATACCACAAAATTTCTCCATTTAATTTTGTACAAATGTTCATGTGCTCAAGTGTATTTTCGTTTTGTGCTTTGTGGTCTTATTCGTTGTTTGCTTTTTGCAAGTTGAAGTTAAAAATTAATATTTTTAAAAGAAAATGTTTAATATTGAGTTTGTAAGCATTTGGAAACTAATTTTAATCACTTTTATATTACTAATAATGTTTTTTTACACATTGTTTTATTTAGTTCAACACTGCAAAATCTTACATTTAATTTTGTAAAAATGTTCAATTGTTCATTTCACTAAGTATAAATTTTCTGTTTTTTGTTTTGATTATTGTAGTAAAAATATTAATAACAAACACATTATATTTGTCCCCTTTTAACAGTGATCAAATCAGCGGATTTTAGCTTTTTTCATAAGTCACTTTCTACAATTCTGGTCTACTTTGTGATTTAGATGGGCCTTAATTATTTAACTCCGTGGTATATCCCCGGCTTCATTTTTTCACCAACCACTTTTGAGCTGAGTCCCGTTGCGATGTTCGGTTTTGCATCCAGCAAGCTTATAAGCCTTGCAATTTGCTTTTTGTTGTTATAATACGCATAAAACCAATTATTTTGTTTATTTTTAACGACATTTATTTATACATTTCTATTTATTTACTTCTTCCTTTTCGAGTGAATATTTTTCTCCTACTATTCTGTAGTTGCAAAAAAGAGAATAAATTTCTGTTATGTTAATAGCTATCCACAATAGTGATTTTGCAGTTGATAAATTCGGGTTGAAGCCTCTTTTTAACATTTCGTAATACCGATTTATCAACTTAGTTGTAAAAACTTCTCTTATCAACCGCGCGTTGCTGTTCATATTAAGCCTGATAAAGTAAACTATTCATTACCATTTCCCACTGGGTATAATTTTTGGTGTTTTGTTATTATGGAACATTCAAACACAGGTGCAAGTTCCACACTGTTCTAGGAGAAAGTCGTCTGAAACTTTAAAAAACCGCAATGAGCTAATACGACGGTGGTTGGAGGAATAATGATGCTCACCAGAGTTCTTGCCAAAGATCTTCCCCCTCCGCCACCAACTATTCAATCTACTCCACCAAATTGAAGAAAATTATGTTCAATTTGTCCGCCAAAGATAGAAAATTATCGTGTACGATTGATGTTAAACGAGAAATTTACTCGGATTTGTTTTACAGAAATGTTTTTTGTTTGATAAGTTATAGGCTTCGATGTGCTAATTGAAATGTTAATTAATTTTTTTAACCACGTAATTAAATTTTTTTGTTACCAACTGCTAAATCTAAGTCTAAATAATATAAATAAAAAAAAAATGTTTTTTAATATCTTTTCTGCTGCTTTCATGCCATGCCGATTATTAATATACTATATATCACGAATTTTCGCTTTTAATTAGAAAAATAACTACATATACATATAAACAATAACTTACACTCATACACAATAAATAAAAATGGTTTTATTAGTTTTACAAAACGGAACTTGGAAAATATAAGCCATGGAAATGGTGTTCGGTAGTCTACCACGTCAGTAGAATTTTGAGAACTATATCACGTCAGTCGCAGAGGGTTATTAAGGACATGTCAGATACAACTTTTGCTTCGCGTTGCGTTGAAGATTCGCTTTGACATCTAAGATGAAATGTACATGCGTATAGTGTTTTCACACTGAAATTTAAAACCTGGTTTTAACGTTAAAACCATAAACAGCTGATTTTGCATTCACACTGCAAGTTTGTTAAATTCAGGTTTTAACTCACAGGCTGTCTAATAAGTTTGTTCGTATTATTATATAAAAAAAGCACAAATATATTATAAGCTTAACCTTTTTGGCCCCCTTTTGGATGTCAGTCATATCGTCTACTTTTACTTGCCAGAGGTCAGTGAAAATATTTTCGTTATTTTCCGTTCAAAGTATACTTTATCTTCGCATTTTTTTCTTGATAATTATTGCCGCTGCAACTATTTTTAAGTTGAAAATATATCAATTGGTGTCTATTCTTTTTCACTGGGATAATCATTATCAGCCGCTTCCGGTTGTTTTAACTTGGCAGCACTGAATTTAGCACAGCGAAAACAAGGTTGCATTTTAATAAAACCAACTTAAAACCAATTCAAAAATGGTTTAAGTTGGTTTTAACAAAAACAATTTGTATAGTAAAACAAGGTTTAACAGTTGGTTTTAACGTTAAAACCAACTTTTATTAAAACCATTTCAGTGTGAAAACACTATTATATGGAACATGTCACATAAAGTACTTTTAACCAAAAGCGAAACAAAAAAATAGGCAACTCTCAACTTTTTGCGTGCTTTGACAATCAGTTGGTATACTTTTCTTAATTTGTTTGACCAAACTCGCATGTAAATAAGAAATTTTATTAAACTTTTGGTAAATTCACAAAAAACCGAGAAAGGGGCATCGAAATAATCGAGTTGTGCTGTATTTTATGCATTAAACAAATCAGTAAAACAAAAAGTGAGTGTTGTCAAAGTTTTTATTGTGTCATTCACACTTTGCTTTACACTTTTCTTGCCAACGCTAGAAACGTCACGCAAAGCGTTGAAGGGTTATCGGACACCGGCTTTAACAAATAACTTTGTTGAGTAAAAAACAGTGTTGCCGTAATCGAAATTCAATTTTACACAGACGAACCTTCAAAATTATTCAAACTGTTATAAATTACACAAAACAAGTTTTGCGTTTGATAATAAGTAATGCTTTTTATATAAGAATATATATCGGGTGATTTTTTAACTATTTGTGAAAAAAGTGTGAATTTTTTCAGTGAAAAAAAGATTCGTAGTAAAGTAAGGTTTGCCATTTCACCATGAATACACTAACAAATGAACAACACTTCAAATTATGGAATTTTATTATCAAAATTCGTGCTGTGTGAGAAATGTATTTCGTAAATTATGTGCATTTCATGGACGTCATAATCGATCGACCTTTTCAAGCTGTTGTGACTAAATTTCGCACCGGTTTTACTTTTTTGAACATTAATCCACCAATACGTATGCAAAGAGTGCGCACTGAGGAGAATATTGCTTTTATATCGGCCAGTGTCAGTAAAGATAGCAACAACAATGAATCTTTTTCTTTTCGGTAATTGCAGCGTTATTTTCAGCAACTTTTTTTATCTGATTTGTTTTTCCTAATTTTAACAAATGAAAACATTGTTATACATCTAATTTTGTGAAAAAATGCTTAATGTAAATTAGGTATTACTTACTACGTTTATAGGCGCACTATTTGCAAATAAAAATATTTGCAAATAAATTAACGGCATTTTGAATGTATAAAAACATGGTAGCACTTCTATAGAAAAGTTACTTATGCTTACAAAAAAATTTTGGAAATGTATAAAGTAACAAATAATCATTTGTTTTATTGCTATTATTTTCTTCTATCAATGTTTTTTGTGCAATATTTACCATTTTTTTGTTTTTTATTAGCAAACATTTGTAAGTGTGGCAACCTCAAGCATTTTATTTGGAAATAGTGCGTTAATCGTAAATAGTTTTCTGAATTAGTAAGTCGTAATAAAAACAATAATATGGCAACAATTTACAGTTTTATTTGCAAATAAGCCCTGCGTATAAACGTAGTAACTGTTTGCGATATATTGCAATTTTTAATTCCAATATTTCATTTTAACATATTTGGTCCCCTCAATATTGTCCTATACCTTCATATGCAAAAAATATTGACACGATGGTACTAGACGACAACTTATTCGTCATGTTAGTTTTTGTTAATTTTAATTTTCTGGAAATTCTTTCTACTGAACAGTTCGAAAATAAAAGAAAAAGATCGTCTCCAAGACAAGTATAGCCAAACCAAAACATAAAAAGATTATAAAAATGTTTATTAGTAAATTTACGGAGTAAAATTCTTTTTAAATGTAATGAAAATCTTTAATTAAATAATTTACTAATGTTGGGGCAAAATTACACAAAAATTATACAAAAAATGTTATGGTCCCAAAATAGTTTAAAAAAAAATTTGTGTCCCATTTTTTAATACACAGAAATCGGCAACGCTGGTAAAAAAACAAGCCATGACGTTTTTCGGCTTCTTTTCGGCATTTACATCTATACAACATCAGCATTGTTGCCATTTTAGCATTTTCACTGCCAGATCTGGCATTTCCATTAGTTAAAAAGCATTCAACTTTCAAAAAATTCTGCTAGATGCTTTCTGGCAGAATTTTTTGAAAATAAAAAATTGTAATTTGTTAAAAAAAATTCTTCTGTATAGGGGACTTTTCTCATAAATGTAAATGTATTGCAGGATAAAAGTTCCCTGATGGTCTGCACCAGCTAATCCCTCAATAATCAATTTCAATGTATTTATAATTAAAAAAATATTTTACTGAATAATGAAAGGAACACAACTGGGACGAACGACGAATTTTTCGGTGCGAACTGTCGTCATAAAAAATAAAACAAATTTCTGGGTATGAAAATGAACATAACATCGCTGTAGAACGAAATTCGTCGTGCGTGTCTGAGATAGATTTATTTCTATTTTGTACGCCGACGAACGACGAAAAAACTACTTTCTCTCTCTTTTCACACACAACAACCAACTTTATCAATTATGAGAGCAGAATTCGCTGAGTAAATTCGAAACTCGTCGTTCGTGCCAGTTGTGCTCCTAGCATAAGTAAAATAATATTTTGGAAAAAAAAACACCAATTATTAACTATTTTATATTTGGATATGTTATAAAAATACCTGCAAATACTAATAAGTTTGTATAAACATGAAATTCAAAGCCATTTCAATAATTTTTTTTGCATTTAAATCTGGCATTATACTTTTTCTTTGTAGAACATTTTAGCAGAATTTTTTGCCTGATTTAGCATTCCCTCATCATTATTTTCTGGCAACACTGGTGGTATGAAACCATGATACAATTATACAAGGTACTTTCACAAGCCCAGCCTGTTAATGTATACAATGCAGAAACTTGTCAAACTTTGTTTACAAGCCGCAAAAATGTTAGTGTATGTGTGTGAATAAAATAATTACAGTGTTGCCAATGAATTTGCATGTGGCTGTGTGTCCAATTACACATTGAAGAAAATTACACTATACATCCTTTGTGTAGGTTAAAATTAAAACAAAATTAAACAAAAATAGAAGTCAAAGTAGAATTATACACATATTATACATGAATCTAATTATAGGCCTACACATGTGAGTAGAAATTACACACTCTGTATATTACACACATATTGGCAACACTGAATGACTATAATCATTCATGAATGCCGCGTCTGCAATTGTACTTTAGTTACCCTGTAATTGTTATTTTTAACAACAAAAGAGATTTGTTTCTACCAACAAAATGCGTGTGTTTCTTAGTGTTGCAATTTTGTTGTAGTCGTGCAAGTACCTTGTATAATTGTATCATGTATGAAACTGACATCAATCAAGTATATGTATGTGTGTATGTAAGTATACGCATTCATGCATTGACGTTCCCGTTCATATTAAAATTTTGGTTTTTCGCGTTCCCGTACTTTTGTGCATTTTTGTATATTATTGAGAGAAATTATAGTTTGCTCTCATTTTACTGAAATTTACCCAAATAGTAAAGAAACAGACCTATTGTAGCTTTTTTAAATGGTGGGAAAATTAAAACACAGCATACATTTTTAATTAAGTATGTCTACATCATCTACTATACTAAAAGCTATGGTAGACGTTGTAGCTGAATTTATTTGCCAGAGTTTGTATAAAAGAACAACAAGAAACATACAAATACTCTCAGAGCCTCTGTTTGAATTGAACAATAAACAGTTTTTAAAAGGTCCCTCACGCTTGGACGTTCCCACTTGACCTGAGATTCGATATAAACGAATGCTCACTAAAGCGAACAAATTTCGAAACAAAATTGTTCGATATTTTTGAGCAAATCTCAAAACTGCAACAGTAGAAAACAGCTGATCGATATTGTTATGTGAAAAGTAATGGAAATGGTTATAGAGATGTAATGTAACGTAACCTACTTTTCATATAAAAATATCGATCATTAAATTACAGTCGGCTAACTGAGCCTTTAGTCTAGAGCAGAGATAAGCGAAAGGCCGCTCGTGTGCACTTCGTTATGCTCTTATTTACACGTAAACGTACACACGTACGGAAGAACACAACTCAATCTCTCATAACCATTCGACACAGCATACATTTTACTCTCTTTCATTTTATCACTAATCGATAAATAATATAAGGATGTATGTATTTGCCTGACTTTTGTCTAGAGGTACCAAGTTCAAACCATGAAAGTACTGTAATTAAAAAAAAACAAATACATACTTACGTATATGCAATAATTGAACAGAAACAAGTAAGAGTGCTATATTCGGCTGTGCCGAATCTTATATACCCTTCACAAATCATAAAATGTAGAGAAAAGACATGCGTGCATATGTACGTATGTGTATATATGTAGATACGTAGACATGCGTAATTTTATGAGAAAACTTTCGTATCTATTACCAATTAAACTGCAATATTCAGCGCAAAACTGCATTTTAAATGCATCTTGCGGACAAAATATTCCTTAACTGACGCTTGCCTTGTTAACATGACTGTGTGTGCTCAACAGCGAACTTGTATAAATACATACTTTCAAATTTATCGGGCCTGTGCTGAAAATCATGGTGATTTCAAATCACGTGATTTCAAAAGTATACCACTAATAGCTGCCCTGATAGTGGGTTTTTATTGTATTTTAAGTTTTTGTCATTTATAATATAATATTTTCTTCCAACTTCCAACGCTTTCAATCGTGCAATTTAAAAAAGCAATTATTTAGCTTTCATTAATTTTTTAAAATCGTGTTTTTACATGTCAAGTCAAGTGAAACTGAAATATAGGCACTTTGCAGCAATATGCATGGGTATAAGGGTTAAAAAATATGTGTTTTTATATACATATACACAATATATTTTAGTTTATAAAACTTTTTTCATTTACTCTTCCGATAAATTTTTGTTACCCCGCAATATAATGTCATACATATCGCTCGTTTATTAAATAAAAAAAACTAGTTTATTTTAAACTTTAAAGTTTTCAATTTACACACAACTTAATGGAAAATGATAATTTTATTTGTCTCTCGATAGATACAATATATGGTATGAAATTTTTACACAATATGAATACCAATATGAGGATTTTGCATCATTAACCCAAAAATCCCATTTTTTGATATACATATATAATGTTTTTTTTTAGAAAATGAGCGATATGTATGTAGCTTGTTAAGTTGCAAATAACCTACTAGCCTACTATGTTCCGTTGAAATTTCTTATAATACCTAAGAAAATTTAAATTAAAAATAAACTTTTTAAACATTACTGCTGCAGATCTACCAATAAAATGCAGGAATACAAACTGGCTTTAGATATAAAAGTTATCAATTTTTTATTTTTTTTTTTGAAAACCCAACACTTCTCCTTAGGTAAGTTTATTTAGCAATCGATCATGCAAAAGAAATAGTTAATGCATGGGTTCAATTCAGGTGCAAAACGCAAGATTTTAACACAGGCGTATCACTGGCGACCATGGGTTCACATTTAACAATACTGCTCTTCATTGAATGAGTGCTTAGAACCCATAAAAGTTCCCTGATTCGATGACGTTTTTCACAAAACAAAAAAGAACCTCGTCGCAGCCAGGATACGAACTTTGCTGTTAAGACTGTCAAGACACACTCTCTACCACCGAGCTATTGCACTCTTATTATTAGGTGGAGATAAAACTTGTTTTATGACAATGTGTCAAAGCGTTGATTTAATTCTGTTTTTACATACATGCCTATTTCGTGTGGATATTTATTCCAATGTTAATTACCCAGTAATATTGCATGCGTTTTTGATGAGTTCAAAAACTATAGCTTTATTACGATTTGCGATGAACTTTAGAATGCATTCGAAGACACAAATGCTAAAGAAAGCATGAAACAATATTAAATCTTGAACGCATTAATTTTTTTTTGCTGGGGAAAACATTAATAAATTTATCATTTGCAATGATAGGTATACATACGAGTACTTAGATACAAACATTCATGTAGGTATTACATACATACTTATTTACATATATACATATGTACATAAGCACCTACATAGGTACATACATATGTATGTATGTATGTAATTAAACTAAGTTTTAGAGCTTTAAAATAAGTGCAAAATGCCAATAAAACAAAATGTGAATCAAACTTTCGTTCTGAAAATAGAAGAACGTGAGTTCATATTCCCATCTCAACCTTTATGTTTTCTTTCCTACATATTAAAAAATATTTCTTTCATATACTACGCATACATAATTACTATCTATTTACTTACATACATATGTATGTACATATATACTATAAAGGAGTTTTTCTGAAGAATTTTAGAAAATAATAATAATATATACATATGTATGTTCATAAGTACCTTCACCATTAATTGAACTCAGCCAGTGAATCAATCCCTGCCGATTGCCTATATACAAACACCACCTTAATTAAGTAGAAGTACTTTTTACCAAATTTATTTAAAAAAAAAATAACACATGAATGAAAGAAAATTACCAACAACAACAAGCACCATCAAACAAACAATCTTGTCCACTTTAAAATATTTATAAGAAATCCATGATCTTTAGCAAGGGATTTACTTTTTTTAACATACATATAGATACATACACAATACAGACATTAACAAAGGAATTTATATTTACTTGTGCATATTTATATACATATGTATATGTACTCGTATGTATGTATCAACATGTCTTTAAAAAAAATCCCTAAGTTCTCAACATAACAACCAGTGTTGCCAGAAAATGATGGTGAGATAATGCTAAATCGGTCAAAAAATTCTGCTAAAATGTTCTATAGAAGAAAAGAATAATGCTAGATTTAAATGTAGAAAAAATTATTGACATAGCTTTGAATTTCATGTTTATACAAACTCATTAGTATTTACAGGTATTTTTATAGGAAATGTTGCAATTACGTTTAAAAGTTTTTAACGCACTAATAATCCACAATGACAGCAAAAAGCGTTTGGGATAGTTCCATTGTTGCCATTTTAGCATTTTCACTGCTAGATCTTGCATTTTCATTAGTTAAACAGCATTCAACTTGCAAAAAATTCTGCTAAATGCTTTAATGCTTTCTTGCAGAATTTGTTGAAAATATAAAATTTTAATTTCTTAAAAAAATTCTTCTGTATGGAGGATTTTTCTCATAAATGTACATGTATTTATTGCAGGGTAAAGGTTCCCTGATGATCTGCACTAGCAACAGTGAAATGCGCATATGATCCAGCTAACCCTTCAATAGTCAATTTCAATGTACATACGTATTTTTAATAAACAAATATTTTACTGAATAGGTAAAATAGTAATTTGAGATTATTAGTGCGTTAATACTTTTTTAACGTTATTATAACATTTAAAAAAAACATCAATCATTAACTATTTTATGTTTGTATGTGCTATAAAAATACATGTAAATACTAATGAGTTTGTATAAACATGGAATTCAAAGCTATTTCAATAATTTTTTCTACATTTAAATCTAGCATTATACTTTTCTTCTGTAGAACATTTTAGCAGAATTTTTTGACCGATTTAACATTCTCTCATCAGCATTTTCTGGCAACACTGGATAGTTTGCTACTTCAAGTGTAGAGATGTATATGTATTTATAATTGTATGCATGTACAATGTGTACGCCAACCACTACTTTGATACAAAGTGAGCACATTACTACCCAGCGGGAAAACTCAGAATATCTTCTTACTTCAGGCCTTATTAAATCAATTACTATTTTTATCTAACTGCTAAAGAATGCCTTATAGAATGCCGCGACTCTTTTGCATAAAAGATAAGATACACATTCCCTTCTATGAAAAGCGGGAAGAGGAGTAAAATTTTTTGCGTGTATTTTTACCAAACCAAAAGTAAAATCGATTAATTTGAAGACAGAATTGCTGGCAAAAGAGGCGAAATGGAAAGGCAAAAATGATATAAGAGTGGAATGGAGCGAGTAGACCTTGTACATCCAAAAGAAGGAGTACAAAGGCCTTCTAGAAGGTATCCTTGCTCTTTATTTTTCCCGCTGGGTAAAAATCGTACAAGTATAAAATTGGTATTTGCAAACATATGTATGTATGTACATATGTATACACATATCGAAAGAAAAAATATAAACAAACTAGGAGTAGTGTTCATGCAATTTTCTTGCAAATAATCTACGTAAACCAAATGTTGCCGATTTTTTAATTGTAGGGGACGAATACATGCTTTATTGTTGTACAATTGCAAATAGATATATAAGTATATCGATTCACACCGAAGTCAATATTGCGCTAATGAATATCTATACATAAATAATTGCAAGGCTTAATTTTTAAAACAATTGCCTTATTTATAAAAAATAGTTTATATTTTTAAGCGCACAATTTTCATCACATGTAGCATATATTATGTTCATGGCAAAATATATGAAAATGAATCAGACTTTGGAGATTTGTGTGCCCCATCTGGCTCATTTCTTGCAGTTTGTAAGGCTGATTTTGCATCTGGCATTTCTTGTGTGCCATGTGCCAAAAAAAAGCGTAACCAGTAATTACTACGGAAAAACTGTTTGATTCAGAAATGTATTTATTGATTTAAACTGTTTCCAATAATGTTGGATTCCATAAAATTGTCTATTAGTTATGCATGAAACTGTTCAACTTAATAAATATGTACATACGTGTCAAAATAAAAAAAAAATTAATAAACTAAAAAGTTATTAAACTTTTAAGCCCCATGGTAACTTTTGGCCCACCCTGTACAAGTGTTGAAATAATTGTTTAATTGTATCGCTGTGTGTACAAACTACCAAAATTTTATAAATAAGTATGTATGTACACACTTTAAAATTTTTGAATTAAATTGGGTGAACCTGGAATACATATATGCATGTGACCAAAATATGCATAAGTAGGTATAAGGGTTAAAAATGTGTATTTGTTTTTAATAAAACAACGCCAGATATCAGTAAATGAGTTCAAATTTTCAGCATGATTCCACCATGATTTTTTCATTGGAAAATCCCTTTCATTTGACAGCCATATCAAAAAAGTGTGAAAAATAGCGGTTCGCAGCTTTGGGCGGCTACCACGTTTTTTGGCTACGGAATATCCACACGTTGATCCTGTCGTAGTAGTTAGGTATATCGTATATGTACCTATAAGTTCAAAGTATGTATGTACATATGTATGTAGGTATATGTATTTTTTCCCACAATGTAACTTAATTTAATTTCTGTTCGAAAAAGTAGAAATCACAAATTGATTTTTATTTATTCTCGAAAAAATAAAAATCGGAAAATAATTATTTCTATAATTATTATTTCAGTAGGCTATAGTTCGTATCTCTCTTTAAGCCAAATTACATGTGATAATTTTTAAGGAACAAATAACACCAAAGTTAATTGTAAATATTCTGACAAACACTAGCAGAACGAAAGCACTAACAATTTCTGCTGGAAAAAAGGAAAATCAGAAAATAACAATTATTTCCAGTTAAAATATAAAAATCAGGAAATAACAATTATTTCTGCTTAAAAAATAAAAATTATAATTTTAAAATTGGAGCTTAGAAAATAGTTTAGAATAATTAAAATGGTGTGATTGTCCACTTTGTTTGATGCTTCCTTGTATGTAGTTTTGCCTTTTTTCTATGAAAATTCAACAATAATTATTATTTTTTGTCCCTGATTAATTTTTTTCCAAAAATATATTGAAAAAAAATTTTCAACTAAGTTCGAAACTCAGCATAGAAGTTATGACAAACCGACTTCTTACTTATTAACCACGTTAGCCTTTAAATCTTATGCATTTTGTTACATATATATTATATTCAGAAAACAAACAAGCAAATCAAACACAATCCTATCCCCTTTGAAATATTTATAAAAAACCAACGCTCTTTAACAACCGCTTATTTACATTATACCGACATAGCAAACGAATTTATACATATATGTACATGGGCACATTGAATATACATACATACGTATTTACAATCATACATACATATGTGCCCTTAATTATGAAAGTGGTCTAAGTCATATGCATATATTTCTGCATCGAAATATGAAATAAATCTGTAATAAACTTGAAAAAATATTTAATAAATATTAAATAAACTTCTATTAATCGACACTAGTACAACTATAAGTTAAAATGTTGCATAATATAAAAATATTTTTTTAATTTCTTCAAAATCAATCTATTAAATATCTCGATGAAAGAAATATACATATGACTTAGACCACTTTCATAATTAAGGGCACATATATTTTATATATTTTATCAACACGCATTCATTAGCACAATACTTTATTTGTATACAAAAAAAAAATCCCATTTCTTACCACAAACAACTTAATATTCTTCCTTCAATACGTTTGCTAGCATATTGTTGCTGTGCGTAGAGTTGACTACATACATACTTACAAACAATTGGATATTCTTCTTTCAATACTATTTGTAGCGTGTTGTTGTTGTTGTAGTTGTTCATATGAACACTCTTATGCATATACATATGTGTGTATGTACGAGTGAATGGTCTTCATGGTAGCGTATATTTATACATACATCCATATACAGTTTTTTGCATGACTCTACTGATTGTTATACACAACAATTCATATGCAAGCGTACGAAAAAGCATTTGCCAAGCAAAAACACCATAAGGGAATGTCTATGTATTGGTGACAAAAAGGGGTTTAATACGAAATAATGCTTTTTAAAGAAAATGTTTAACTAAAGTAAATATAAAGTAAATTCAAGCAAGCTTCAGCGGTGGAGTAGCTAGTGAGGTTAGTAACAGAATTAAATATTGTTGGTTCTATGCACGGCAACTTTTTTGGTAGATTTGTAAAAAATGTGTGATAAAACTTTATATATAGAAAATGCAAGAACCGATTCTTTATTTTTGCTGATTTTCAATACCAATCGTGCCAAGACAAATGCGGTCGATTCAGTCCAATTCCGAGCTCTCTAACTCTTTTAGGAGCTTCATACAATCACTTTCAAGCAACACATAGAAAATCCGTACATGCAGACGGTCAGACGGTCAGACGGACAGACGGACATGTCTTTTTTTCATCTCCTATTCATAAGGATCCAGAATAACTAACTTTATTTCGCCGCAAATGAATATTGTAGAAGTTACAAAAATCTGGACAAACCTATATATACCCTTTACCATTTTTGGTGAAGGGTATAAAAAATTCGTGGCGATAGCCTAGTGGATGTGTGCTAGTCTGTTAGAATGGAGGTACCATGTTCAAATCCTGCAGCGTAAGTTGAAGAATTAAAATAAAATAAATAAAATAAGTAACTTAAAATAAATAAATTGAAAAATAAAATAAAGTTTTTACTTTTTCTAGTTCTTTTTTGCGATATTGAAATTAGTTCGATATTCTCTCATTTTTGATATTGCTAGCGAAACTTCGAAATCTAATGTCTTTTGGAACAAAACTGAGCGACAAATGAACTTTTTTTGATTTATTTTTGAGTGTTACTCTCGATAGTTTTACACGATAAATGTTCGAGATTTGTTCGAAATCAGTATCAATAGCGAAAGTCTTGGTCAACTGCGTTTAAAATCGCAGTATATTTAAAAGGGTTGGGTGCCCCTGTGGCTCCTCTCAGTCTAGAGATCGTGGGTTCGATTCCCTACCATAGACCCTGGGTGTTTTCTGCAGACAAGCTAATCGCTTCGCGGGTTGTGTTTGTTTCTTTAAAAAAAAAAAATTCTTTAAGAGTACTAAGATCTACTGTTTTAAATTTAATACGAACAGTGAATTCCGCTATAATTAATAAACAAATACGTTTTTTGTAATCAATTTTACGCCGGTACTACTGCACCGATTTTGGAAAGATTTATAAGGTTTTAACGGTTTTTCTGCACAGATGTGCACAAATCCGTTTAGTACAGTCCTGTAGGAAATGCCACTAGTGAAGATTCACTATTGACTTTGTCGCCAGTACTACCGACTAATTATACCCCACACGATGCTTTTTGCTATAGACATTTAACATGTGCGTGTCATTGAAAAGCAACTAATGACATTGGTACTACTGATTACATAGTTCCTTAGGGACCATATGAAGACATTGGAAACCGATGTGCACTAGTATAGTTTAGTAATTCTATTATACACTTTTGATAATGAAATTGCACATTTTGTTCCCATTTTGGTATTTTACAATTTTAATTTATAAAATAAAAAACATACAATAACAGGAACTAATTCATTCATTCGTTCAGCATATTACCAACAATTAGGGATTTTGTTTGTCATTTCTATTAAATAAATTTATGTAAATCAAAAATTATTTGTTTCGCTGAATTAGTATGTATCTGAAAGTGTTACAAATCTTTAACTGATGGCACAAAATCTTCCACGGGCTCAAACAAAAATGTCCATAATTGGCACCTTTCACTTAAAATTGCTTAATTTTCACATTTTCTATTTTTATATAATATAGATTGTTATTTTATTTGTTTTTTATAATTTCTCTTTGTGTATGTTTTTTAATTATTGTTCAATACACTTATATTAACCTTTTAATTTGATTCCTTAAACTTATTTTTATAAACACTTAAATTTTGTTTGTCGTCACTTTTATTTTAAACAAACCAATACAACAAGAAGCACAGTTGTGTGTATCTGAAAAAATGGTTTCTACGCATTAAAAACAATATTAATAGACAATCCGTTGATAATGTAACCAAAATAGTCGACAAAATTGGTTACTCTTAACCCCACGTTCCCTTCAGGAAAGTTTGTAGTGTGTGTCTGTGTATCTGTACGTGCAGACCAAACGGCTGGACCGATTTTGATTTTCTCTTTGAAAGGTGACTTGATCGAGAGTGTTCTTAGCCAAGTTTGCAGAAAATTGGTCTAGCAGTTTAGAAGATATTATATCTTTTCTAGATACGTACAAGGTGAATGGATTGGTGTTATGTCAATGTATTGAGGTTGCGAGCTACTCACCAAACACAAAGCCACACAGTTAAATACGATATTAATTAAAAATAAAACATTTTCTAAGTAAAGAGTCAATTGAAAAAAACTTTTTCAAACTTTACTTTGGTATGGTCCACTGATAGCAACCATTTTTTATTTATCCAAATAAGGGTTTTTATTTTTTATTTTTTTATTTTGATTTCAAATGATTTATTCTTCCCTACCATTAAACTTATGAATATCGCTATGAAAAGCATCATAATGTGTTTCAATGACATATTCCATATTTCCCTTAAATCTTTGATAACATAAAAGGCATTGTATGTTACCAACTGTGTTATGTATAATAAACTATTTTTCGCATATTATCAATTTAAAATGTGTGTTTGCTGGATAAATATTCTTGAAAAAAATAACGTTAAAACCAACTGCTAAAACCTGGTTTTACCATACAAATTGTTTTTTATTAAAACATACTTAAAACCATTTTTGAATTGGTTTTAAGTTGGTTTCATGAAATGCAACCTTGTTTTCGCTGTGCTAAATTCAGTGCTGCCAAGTTAAAATGACCGGAAGCAGGTGATAATGTTTATGTCATTGAAAAAGTTCTCGTTCTCGTTGTACCTTCATAGTGAACAGACGTAATAGCGGAATTTTTCTTACTTACATACTAAACAAAAAAAAAATCATACAAAAAAATATTCGTAGTACATATTAACTTTGATAAATAAGCTTTTTTTTGCTTTGCTAATATTTTTACATATAGAAATAAGAAAAACAAAAAAAAACCGTAAACAAAAAAACACAGACAAAGTACCCTTGAGGAATACTCTTTATGAGTACCTCAAATACAAATAATTGCGAAGTGAGTTATAACGGCAGAAATGCCTATTTTACTGTGAGTTCTGATGCTCTCAATGATAACAATAAAAATAACAAATCTGATGATAGACTTACTGTGAGTTCTGAAGCTCTTAATAAAAACAATAAAAATAAAAAATCTGATGATAGACTTTCTCTAACGGCAAAGCCGCATTTTCGTCAGCGATCAACTTCGCTTTGTCCAATGCCATCTAGTGATTCGTTAACATTACCGTTGCCCAGTACCTCTACATTTAACTCAGCAATATCATCCGCTTCGGGCTCGTGGTCATCACTTAATCCTGTTTTCACTATAGGTAAGAGTAGCCAAAAACCCAAGGTCCAAGTCGGAATGGACAGATATATAACTGTGGTAAAGCGCGGGCGAAGCCCAAAATCTTCTAAAATTTCATCTGCTCCAAAGATCTCTAGGGATAACAGCGCATCATCTACTAATCGCCAAAACCGTTTTAAAATATTGCAAGACGACAACGACAAACCCGCTGAATCTGCGAACAAAGCCTCCAAGCCGCCACCAATCTATTTAAGAGAAAAAAACTCAAACGCTCTTATTAAAAAATTAATTTCGGTAATTGGTGAGAATAAATTTCACATTGTTCCAATAAAACGTGGTAGCATTGATGAAACGAAAATTCAAATTTATGAAGAAAAAGATTTTCGCACAATGGTTTCGGAATTTGAAAAAAGTAAAACAAATTTCTACACATACCAGCTCAAGAGTGCTAAAGGTCTGCAGATCGTATTGAAGGGCATAGATTCCTATGTCGCTCCCGAAGAAATAAAAGATGCACTCGTCCTCCAGGGATTTAAGGTAAAAAATGTATCGAATATAATAAATAGGGAAAAGATCCCCCAAGCTCTATTTCGCGTTGAACTAGAGCCAAATGATATAAAATTGAGAAAAAATGAGACGCACCCAATTTATAATCTAAAATATCTTTTATACCGAAAAATAACAGTTGAAGAACCACATAAGCGTTCTGGACCCGTACAGTGCCATAATTGTCAAGAATATGGCCATACTAAAACTTACTGCAATTTACCTACTGTTTGTGTTGTGTGCGGCGAATTACACGGCACTGCTAGTTGCAATAAGCCAAAAAATCAAAGTGATAAAAAATGCAGCAATTGTGGAGGTAATCACACCGCTAACTACAGAGGTTGTCCTGTGTACTCTTTCGTCAAACAGACTATGGGGCAAAAACCTAAATTAGCTCCAGCCCAATTAGCAAACGCTTTATCCGCCACTATTGCGCAAGTGAGTCAACCAGTTACTTCCCGTGTATCGTATGCCGATGCTGCTAAGACAAATTTTATTCCTACTCAAAATGTTTCACCACCAAATAATTCAACAAATACAAACTCAAGCTTTAATTTCAATCGCCTTGAAGCTACTATTGATAATCTGGTGCAAACTATAAATAATTTTACAACAAATATGACTAGCATGATGCAAGAAATGCTGCGAATGCAGAATACACTGCTTCAAGCATTAGTTAAAAAACCATGAACACGTTAAAAATATGTTTCTGGAACGCAAACGGCATTCGCCAACATAAAAATGAACTTGAGCACTTCCTCACGGAAAAAAATATTGATATAATGTTGGTCTCAGAGACTCATTTGACTTCGAGAAGTATTTTTAAAATTTCAGGCTACACCTTATATGATTCAAAGGACCCAAGAGGAAGAGCATGCGGTGGATCAGCAATTCTAATAAGGTCAAGACTCAAGCATTATATTATTGACAACATTTCTGAAGAACATCTACAAGCAACGAATATTTGTATTGAAAATTTTTGCACTAATTTTGTAATATCATCAATTTACTCCCCTCCCAGATTCGCAATTACTGAAGATCAATACAAGGATTTCTTCAAATCTCTTGGCCCTTGTTTCGTAGCAGCTGGGGACTATAATGCCAAACATACGTTCTGGGGTTCGCGTCTTATCACACCCAGAGGTCGAGCGTTGTTCAACACAATTTCAAAAATGGGCTTGGACGTCATTTCGAGTGGGGAGCCCACTTACCGGCCTACTGACATACAAAAAATTACGGATGTTATAGATTTTGGCGTCATGAAAAATATTTCTAGGGATTTAATTCAAGTTGAAGCTTCTCTAGATCTCTCGTCCGACCACTCTCCCACGATCGTTTCAATTTGTAGCCCATTAAGAAGTGACTTACCTCATCCTTATGTGAAGATGATAAATCGTGTTAATTGGCTGGGATTCAAAAAATATCTTAGTACTCATTGCACAGAAAATATTACGCTAAGAACACCCGATGATATTGAATCTAATATTACCAACCTTAATGAAAATATTAAACAGGCTGCTGAACATGCCACTACCTCCCATCCGCAGACTGGGTTTAATAGAATTTATTCTACTGATATTGAACGTCTCGTGTGTGAAAAAAGAAGAGCTAGAAGGGAATGGCAACAGCACAGATCACCTCAACATAAAACTAGGTTTAAAGAGTGCACTAAACGACTCCAAGAGTTGCTTGCATTTGAAAAAACTGCATCTCTTAAAAATTATCTGGAAGGTCTTGATGTCACACCAGCATCTAATTACTCTTTGTGGCGCGCTGCTAGAAAGCTTAAAACACCCGTCGAGTTTAAACCACCTCTACGCACATCTACCGGAGATTAGGCAAGAAGCGACTGTGAAAAAGGTAAATTATTTGCTGAGCATTTAAAATCCGTATTTACCCCAAACTCATGTACTGGTGTTGTTGATTTTCCGAGTGTAGTTGCGCTACCCCCTCGACCCATAAAATATAAGACGCGTGATGTACAAAAACTAATTGCTGAACTCAACCCGAAAAAAGCTCCGGGTATTAATGAAATTAGTAACCAGATGCTGATGAAGTTGCCTCGTATTGCAATTAGAATCCTGTTATTAATTTTTAATGCCATTTTACGTCTGGAGTATTATCCAAACAGCTGGAAGCTTGCCAAGGCTGAGTCATATAGGCCAATAAGCTTACTGCCAACAATGTCAAAGCTCTTTGAAAAGTTACTCATGATAAAATTGTCCCCAATTCTAACTGATAATGAGTGCATACCGGACCATCAATTTGGTTTTAGAAGTCAGCATAGCACCATTGAACAAAATCAAAGATTGGTTCAATTTATACGAAAAACTTTTGAAGAAAAGAAGTATTGCTCTGCGCTGTTTATTGACGTTTCTCAGGCATTTGATAAAGTGTGGCATGAAGGCCTAATTTTAAAATTAAAGACTTACTTACCAATAAACATTCTAAATGTTTTGGAAAGTTACATTATTGCCCGGAAATTCACTGTTCTGGAAGAAGACTTTATGAGTATGCATGAAACCATCTCATCCGGTGTGCCACAGGGGAGTATACTGGGGCCAGTTTTGTATTTGATTTATACTTGTGATATGCCTTTGAGCAGTAATATTCACACATCTACATTTGCCGATGATACAGCCTTCCACGAGGCTTCCCGATATCTTCACCAACATATTACCCAGCTAGAACTATGGTTAAACAGGTTTAGAATAAAGGTAAACGAACAGAAGTGTGCTCAGGTAACATTTACCCTACGAAAAGACACTTGTTCCCCCATTACAATCAATAATCAAATTGTTCCTCAAAATTTACAAGTGAAATACCTTGGTATACACCTTGATCGAAGGCTTACATGGAAACACCACATTGAATCTAAGCTAACGCAAATGAAACTTAAACTAACTCAGATACATTGGCTGATTGGTAGAAATTCAACCCTCAGTCTAGATTGTAAACTTTTGATATACAAGTCGCTTTTAAAACCTATATGGTGCTACGGAATTCAGATATGGGGTACTGCTTCAGCTTCAAATATAGAAAAAATTCAACGAAGGCAAAACAAAATTTTACGGATAATAACATCGGCTCCATGGTACATAAGAAATTCAAATTTACATCGTGATTTGAATATGCCACAAGTAACTGAAGAAATTGCTAAATACGCAGGCAAATATCTTACAAAACTCGAGTCTCATCCTAATCCGCTTGCTCGTAATATCTTGAATTTTACTGGTCACATCCGCTTAAAAAAGAGGGACACAAGGGCTCTAATACTCAACACTCCAGAAGAAACTGCTTGAAAATACTTTTGTTTTTGCTTATCACTACTTATGTATTATTAATAACTATCACTAAGTTTATGTCCGACACTGGTCGGGCCTAATTAATTATATTTAGATTTAGGATTTGAATAATTATTGTTAGTTCATATTTGAAGATACAATAAATAAACATATGTACTAAAAAAAAAAAAAAAAAAAATTGAAAAAGAATAGATACCAATTGATACATTTTCAACTTAAAAATAGTTGAAGCGGCAATAATTATCAAACAAATTGCGAAGATAAAGTATACTTCCCGAACAACAGCGCTAGTTTAGCACCTAGCTATGCTATAGGAGTAGTAGTCTCCTGTCGGGCGCGTCCCCAGGTGGCGGATAGGGGAGGGATATCATCAGCGACCCTCCTGATACACTGAACAAGTGGTCATTTGTGTCGCTGTCATGTCCCCGGTCTGGCACGGACCGACGGGTCTTCATGTTTTGAGACTCGCAGGATCGTTGTCATGGCCAGGCTGCGTGCTGGTGAAAATGCACCGCTGGTATCTCACTTGCAATAGCGTACCCTGGAAAAGAGGCGCCAAGGTTGGGAGAACCATGGGAGAGACGGCAACGGATGCAGACTCCCGATCATGAGAAACATTCCACCCATGTATGTGATCATGATGGGGAGAAGCTATCTAGCACGATCGACCTTCCAACTTTGAAGGAGATCATTATGGACAGTTACTCCAAATGAATCTAAGAGGGTCACATGATTCCGGCTTAGTATTTGTGTCGTGCCATCTCTCTTTATGATGCTGTTTTCTCTATGCATGGAGCCCGCGGACCAAAACTAAACCACTTGTAAGGTTAAGGTGGTTGGTAGCAGTGCCGAGATCCTGAATGGCTAGTTAGTGGTTAAAGAAGACTAGTCGTTAACAGCTCCACGCCAACGCCAACGCCAGGGCCCGGGTCGGTTAAAACATGTTTGCCTAGCCCATGTACGCCGTCACTGCATGGGTGGTCTAACCCCTTACGTGCATACTCGTGGGAACGAAATTGAGAACAAAAATAAAACCAAAAAACCAAACCCTGTCATTCCATTAGGAAGGGCAAGGATAACCCGCAGCGTGTCCTTGGACGTTAGTCCAAGTACATCTGCTGCAGCCAAATTGAGAGCTGAGCAATCAGCCAAAATAACCTTGGGTGTGTCAACCGGGAAATCCTCGGCAGTGCCAACTGCACCCAAAAAAGAAATGAAAGGTGCGCCAGCTGGAGTAACACCAGCCGTGCCAACTGTACAAAAATCACTAATATGCTCGAGAAGGATGTGCCAGTCAGTGTAAAGCCGACAGTGCCAACTACATCTGGATCGAGCATACAAGATACGCGTAAACGTAGCTTCCTGACGCGGAAAGCCACCGGTGAATTACGGGCTGCTATATCAATGCTATATCGAGCAGTTGGGCAATAAGCCGTCCAAGGATTTAACCAGCAAGGAGAAATCCTTGCTGGCGTGGGCAAAGGGCACAGACATTAAGCAAGCTTAAAAAGCAGGTGGATTCCAAGGTCACAAACAAACCTTACAGTGAGGTTGCAAGAAACCCACTGGTGAGGGCTGTTCTTGACCGTAGTAACTGCGACGGAGCAATCGATCATGAAAAATGGGGATTGATCTGTCAGAAGTTACTGGACATTTACCTGCAGGACACTGGCGTGATTCAAGGGCATTCGCCGCAATTCATGGATGCAGGCTGGTTTCAAGGACACGTGAAACTAGTCTCCTGCATGGACGAATTATCGGCGTCCAAATTAAAGGATATCATCCTGTCCCTAGGGGAAGTGTGGCCCGGCGCGAGACTGGAATTGATCCCGGTCAGTGAGATACCTCGCAGGCCAAGAGCAATTGCTGTCATCCCGGCTAAACCACATGACCCTGCGAAGATCCTGGACATCTTCCGGAAACGTAACCCGGACCTACCAACCAATGACTGGAAGGTAGTAAAGGTTTTCGCACCGGTTGGTGCCCGTAGGAAGGCGATCGTGGTTCTTAATAAGGAGACGTTGTCTCTACTCCGGAAAAAGCAAGGGATGGTGTACTATGGTTTTATGGGCATCAAACTGCGCATTTACCGGGGTGATGACAAACCCGATCCCGATAACCTCGTTGTAGCAGAGGGGTCGCAAGGGGTACAGGTTGGTAAAACAACCAAGGCCAACGCGGAGGCCATAGTTGAAACTTCGAATTCAGTCGCTTCGGGGTGCTCCCAAAAAGACTCTTGTCTGATTGGGGACCTCCTGGATAGACTTGATTTCGTAGACGATGAAAACGCTCTTCTGCATCCAAACCCAGATGACGCAGACATCGTCATCAACTATGACCCTGATATCTGAGGATGGCGAAGGCTATCCAAATTAATCTTCATCACTCGAAGGCAGCCTCAGCGGCATTAACCAACCGACTCTTAGAAGGAGGAGTGGATATTGCGCTCATCCAAGAACCAGGGACAGTCAATGGTAAAATTCTTGAACTCAGCGCAAAAGGCTACAGACTACTACTGTATGTGATTAAATCAGGTAACAATGATAAAAACATCAGGTCCTGTATTATGGTGAAAACCAATTTAAATATCTTCATTCTGTATAATTTCAGTGATGAGGATACTGTAGCCGTAGCATGAGAGGCGGGATAAACCACAGTGTGGTGGCTTCTCTCATGCTACATGGCCCATGACCACGCAGACCCCCCACCAAGCATTTTGGTCCAAAAGGCAGTCAAGGAAGCAAGTAAGCGCGGTAATCCTATCTTAATAGGAGCTGATGCAAATGCACATCACCATACTTGGGGAAGCTCAGACACAAATGTAAGAGGTGAGTGCATATTTTATTTTATTATGGATAATAATCTGGCAATAATAAATCAGGGCTCAGAACCAACATTCGTAGTGTCTAATAGGCAGGAGGTATTAGACATAACTCTAGTCAATTCGAGGCACGCTCATTTAATTCGAGAATGGAGGGTCTCGTCGGACTGCTCGTTCTCTGACCATCGTTATCTAACATTCTTAATTAGCATTTCAAGTAGGAACGCAAGATTATACATCAACAGATGTAAAACAAACTGGGAGGTACAGAACCAAATCCTCACCAACTTGATTGCGCAACCTCCAATTATAGGAGGCTGCGGATATTGACTTAGCCGCAGATACGCTACAAATGCATATAAACAAGCCACTGGTCCATCTAGCAGGGCATACATGCGTATACCAAGGGTAAATCGGTTGAGACCGCCTTACATTCGCTTGTAGGATGCATAGAGAAGTCACTCGAGCATAAAAATTATACCTTGGAAGCCTTCATGGACATTGAAGGTGCCTTTAATAACATTGATCCAAAGGCAATCATTCAGTCTCTCAGAGAACTGAGGGTTGATCGAGAGGTCTATCAGCTCATTGAGAATTTGCTACTTCGCAGAATCATCACTTCTACCATAGGAACAGCCATCATCACCAGGCAAGCCCACAGAGGTACACCTCAAGGTGGTGTGCTGTCACCCCTATTGTGGAATGTAACGGTCAATAATCTGCTAAAAAAATTGGATTCCATGAATATTAAAACAGTTGCATACGCAGATGATGTAGCGATTGCAATATCTGGATTCCATCTGAATACTATATCACAGAGACTAGAAACAGCACTAAATGAGGTTAGTGCCTGGTGCTCACATAGCGGACTTAGTGTCAACCCGACCAAACCGGAACTGGTACTCTTTTCTAGAAGATACAAGGTTCCCCACTTCAACAACCCAAAGCTAAATGGCATTACCCTAACCCTGTCAGATAATGCCAAATATCTGGGTGTTGTCCTCGATAGCAAGCTCTCCTGGAGGAAAAATCTTCAGGCAAGAGTAGCGAAAGCCACAACGGCAATATACGTCTGTAGAAACGCAATCGGACCTACCTGGGGAATTAGTCCCAAGGAAGTCGGTTGGATATTAGAGACGGTTATAAAACCTATACTTTTTTATGGAATTTCAGTCTGGTGGAAAGCACTAGACTCAGCGGTTAATCAATCCCGTATAGAGGGAACTCTCCGCAAAATGGCACTCATGATAACAGGTTGTCATGAATGTATTTTATTATTTATTATTTTTGCTGTGATTCACTTTTCTTTGTTAAGTAAAGAGCATTAACACTTTACTCAAAACAGCTAGAATTACAGAATATAAATATTTAACATTCTTATGAGTGCATTGTCCCACACGACAATTAATTGGAATCATTATGAACTAAGCAACTTTTCAGTAGATCCGGTTACTGTCAATATTCTTTAGTGACCCACATTTTTTGACAAATTCATGACGCTTCAACTTCCTAGAATAAGTTTAATATAAATAAGTTTGTATTTAAAAATTAGAGACATTAATAAAATATAAACATTACAGCACACACTTAAGTTTTTTGCTTTAAAATGTTTTCTTTAAATAAATTAAAAATTTAACTGTTATAAAAATATTAAATAAACTACATTAAATAAAATACACTCGTTACAAAAATATATAACTGAGAACTTTATTCAATAAATATTTTGTATGTAAATTTTATAAGAAATATACACATTACATGGCGACCGTGACCGCGAAGACTGCGAAATAATAAAAATTAGAATCGACTAAATAAAAAAAAACTGGCTTAAACTATTGAAAACATAAGATAAGTGAAATAAGTGAGAAAAAAAATTTTTAATAACAATGGGCTGGTGGACAAAAATCCTCCAAACAGTATCTGTACTCTTTGCAGGATACGAGGTAGGAAAAAATCTAAATGAAGAGGAAAGTAGTGAAAAAAAACAAGTAATAATTAAAGTAAACCAAGATGAACAAACCAACACACATTTAATTATCGAAATAACATTGGGAGCACTGTTACTAATAGCCGTAATCGCAATATTGTTAAAAAAAAATTACTAAAAACAGTAATAAACAATCTTCCCCAGACCCGAATAAAAGAACAATTACAAAAAAAAAAAAAAAAAAAAAAAACTTATTTTACAAACAATCAATTGGGTCGGTGTTAATGTGCAACACACCATCTCGTATACATAATCATCATCTATCTACACTTAACTTCTGGACAACACACCACCTTATTTCTACAATCATCATATATCTACTGGACAACAAAAATGCTGTAAAATTGCCGATTAATTCACCTCATGGATAACCAAAGAGATGCTACACTTACAACTATCAATAGCAGCCCGCCAATCGTTCGTTACACAGCAGTATTCCTAATTTCTATATAAGTATGTATGTATCTATAAATGTATATATATATAAATTTTTAAACAAATTAATTGGTAACAAATAGGTGAAAATGCAATAAATATCTATCACTTGCTAAAAAGCAAATTTCTTACAAAAATTTTTTTTCTTTGTAATTCAAACAATTTATAATAACAATTAAGAAAATTAAGTTAAAAAGAACATTTTATATGATTATCCGATTAAAATATTAAAGAACACTTATTCACATATGCAATTTAGTAAGACTTTATTTAATACTATTTTACTCCCTTGCTTTCTGTGACTTTACCCTCTGTCTTAATTATGGTTAAATGGCCAATCCCAACTGGGAAGAATTGGTCGGGAAATTTACCTACTTCAAAACAGAATTCGATAAAAGCTTCAAATGTATAAGTAAATCCCAAAAACCAACAAGAAATACTATTAATAAACACCTTCAAGTACTTCAAACTAACTACAATAACGTTGTTTCATTAGTTAACCTTTTCAAGCATCTGCTAACCAAAGAGCACATCAAAGACTGTGAAAAATTAATATTCTCGTTAAACGAAAAGCTTCAAAAAATTGCAGAAGAGCTGGAACTACCTCTGACATCCTTAACGGATAATAAAGAAATTAAAATACCACTCCTTAGACCCGACTCACCCTATTCACTAAACACAGCAAGTAGTGACATAACCACAAACAACACGATGGCTGATCCACTAAAATTTATAGAATCAGCCAGCAAAATCTTGCCAGACTTTGATGGCAATTATAACATGCTTGGAAAATTCATTGACGCAATAACTCTTCTAAATTCTGTAAGAGGCGAAAATTCAGAATCGATCCTTATCAATATAATAAACACTAAAATATCGAGCACGGTGCGAAATAAAATTCAAGGACTTCTAACAGTCGAAGCCATCATTACAAAACTAAAAACCACCATCAAAGGTGACTCAGCTGAAACCATTATAGCAAAATTAAAAGCGACAAAACAATCTAATAGAGAAAAAACTGAATACACTAAACAAATACAACAATTAGCCAACGAACTAGCCAACACATACATATCAGACGGTATGACAGAAGAAGCCGCAAACAAAATTGCTACAAAGGCCGCCTCTAAGTCTATAATTGATAACGTTAACTCTGAACGAGTTAAAATAATCTTGGAAGCTGGCACCTATAACTCCGTAGAAGAAGTTACTTCCAAATTTTTAGAAATTAACAATAATGAACAAAACCCAATCGTGTATTTTACAAACAGAAATCGATTACCAATGCACAATAACAACAACAACAATTGGAATAGAACCACAAATTCCAATAGTTATCGAAGATACCACAACAACAATAACAGAAACTACCGCGGAAACCAACGTACATATAATCGCAACAACAATTATCATAGTAGTACCAACAACAACAGTAACAATCCTCACAATAACAATAATACGTCTCGGAATTCTTACAACAACAACAACAGAAGAATTAACTTAATTAACTCCAATGAGACGGAAAACTATCTAAACCCTCAGCCCACCCATCTGGGGGAAAATTAAATAACTATACTATTCACGACATTAATCCCACAATTTCTACTAACAACATTTACCATTTTAACCTAAACCCCTCTAGCTACTGCAAAATATCGAATTCTTTGAGCAATGGCAGTAATACTCTCCTTATAGACACTGGCGCGAGCGTGTCTATATTTAAAAATAGTTATATCAATAAAAAAGAAAACATAATCCAAACCCAATCCAAACTAACAGGCATAGGAGAAAAACCTGTCTTCACTATTGGTAGTATAGAGGCTAATCTCTACAAACACAACAACGTCATACCACACATATTTCATATTGTAGAAGATTCTTTCCCAATACCATGCGAAGGAATTCTGGGTTTAGATTTCATAAAGAAATACAACTGCATTCTTGATTATTATAAAAACAATGAAAAACTAATTCTTCGACCCTTCAACCATCCTGGTGAAATTATATTCAATTTGGTTAATTATCCACAAAACTATGATTTCACTATACCTTCTAGAAGTGAAGTTATCAGAAAAATACAAATAGACAGAACTGTTTCTGAATTATTAGTACCAAATCAAGAAATTAAACCTGGGATATATATTGCAAATACTATCATTTCATGCAAATCACCCTATGTGCGAATAATTAATACAACTCAAAACACTATTGATATCAAAGACATCAAAATTAAAACAGAAAAATTATCTAATTATGAAATTTACAAAGTGCACAACACAAGTGATAATCTAGACGCATACAGAGAACAAGAAATATTACAAAAATTACAAAAAAACTTTCCAGACCACATTTCAAAACAACTAACTGAACTATGTAGCAAATATACAGATATATTCGGGTTAGAAAATGAAAAAATTACACATAACAATTTTTACAAACAAGTATTGAGAACAAACAGTAATATCCCTGTATACATCAAAAATTACAGAATACCCGAAACGCAAAAAGAAGAAGTCAATAGACAAGTAGACAAATTAATAAAAGATGATATCGTGGAACCTTCGTTCTCTGAATACAATAGTCCAATATTACTAGTGCCGAAAAAATCACTCCCAAACAGCACTGAAAAAAGATGGCGTCTAGTCATTGATTATCGCCAAGTTAATAAAAAACTTGTCGCAGATAAATTCCCTCTACCGAGGATTGACGACATCCTCGATCAACTGGGTAGAGCAAAATACTTTTCATGTCTTGACCTTATGTCAGGTTTTCATCAAATAGAATTGGAAGAAAATTCCAGAGACATCACCTCATTTTCAACCAACAACGGTTCTTTTCGCTTTAAACGTCTACCCTATGGTCTGAAAGTGGCACCAAATTCATTTCAACGAATGATGACTCTCGCATTTGCGGGCCTTAAACCGTCACAAGCATTTCTCTACATGGATGACCTAGTTGTCATCGGATGCTCAGAGAAACATATGCTAAATAATTTAAAAGATGTCTTTGACACATGTAGAAAATTTAATTTAAAACTTCATCCCGACAAATGTGTATTTTTCAAACATGAAGTAACATTTTTTGACACAAATGCACAGACAAAGGGATTTATCCAGACGATGGAAAGTTTGACACCATAAAAAATTACCCAAAACCACAGAATGCCGATGAAACCCGCAGATTTGTTGCCTTTTGCAACTATTATCGAAGATTCATTAAAAATTTCGCTAATCATTCAACCCAGCTTACGAGATTAACAAGAAAAAATGTACCATTTGTTTGGACTAAAGAATGCGAAAATGCATTAAAATACCTCAAAAAGGCCCTCCTATCGCCCAAAATATTACAATACCCTAATTTCGATAAGCAATTTTGCATAACAACAGATGCAAGCAAAAACGCTTGCGGAGCAGTACTCAGTCAAGATCATAATGGTATTCAGTTACCCATTGCCTATGCCTCACGAGCTTTTACTAAAGGTGAAAGTAACAAGTCTGTAATAGAACAAGAACTAGCAGCCATACACTGGGCAATAAATTTCTTCCGCCCTTATGTCTATGGAAAAAAATTTTTGGTCCGAAGTGACCACAGACCGCTAGTATACCTATTCTCAATGAAAAACCCGTCGTCTAAACTCACTAGAATGAGACTAGATCTAGAGGAATACGATTTCGCAATAGAATACATACAAGGTAAATGAAATTGTGGAGCAGATGCATTGTCGAGAATAAATTTTAGTGACATAAAAACTATGGGTGAAACAATTAACGTTTTGAAAGTCACGACTCGTTCACAGACAAGGAACCAAGACACTAACGAAATACATGATAACAGAAACGTAAAACAATGTATATATGAAGCAATACACGCTAATGAATCAAAGAAAATTACCCGTTTGACTTTCTCCCAAATAGGTGATAGACTTAGATGTACCCTAAGGAAGGGCAAACAAATTTTAACATACATCGCGATGGATGACTATATTGCTAATGGAAAGATTGATCTAAATCAATTCTTACCAATGCTTGAAATAATAGCAAGCAATCTAAACATTTCAAAGCTACAGCTGTCGTTAAATGAAATAATTTTTAAAGAAACTCAAATAAATGAATTTAAAGAATGCGCAAATAGTAAATTGAAAAAACTAATTGTAATATTGACACCCCAAGTAACAATTATAAACAATGAAAAAGAAAAAATGGATATTCTTAGGAAATTCCATGATGATCCCCTGTCTGGTGGCCACCCAGGGATCACAAGATTATTAAACAAATTGAGAAGACATTATTACTGGAAAAATATGACCAGGGACGTAGCTAAATATGTAAAAAACTGTGTATCATGTCAACTAAATAAGTCACGTCCCAAACAAAAAGAAAATTTAACAATTACACGAACACCAGCCAAACCATTTGATATAGTTATTATAGACACAATTGGTCCATTCGTTAAATCAAATTTTGGAAATGAGTATGCCGTAACTATGATTTGAGACCTATCGAAATACTTAATAGCCGTACCCATACAAGACAAATCAGCAAAAACTGTTGCAAAGGCAATACTCATGAATTGTATATTAAAATTTGGACCTATGAAAACTTTACTTACAGACATGGGCACGGAATATAAGAATCAAGTACTATCTGAATTATGCAAACTGCTTAACATAAACCAAGTACATTCAACGGCATATCATCACGAAACTCTGGGTACGATCGAACGTTCTCATAGAACATTTAACGAGTACCTACGATCATATTTAGCCCCAAACAAAACAGACTGGGACGAATGGGTTCCATACTTTGAATTTTGTTATATACCACCCCTTTCTCTACACATGGTTATTGCCCTTTTGAGCTAATCTTTGGCAAAGCACCTACGCCGCTCAACTTTCTAATGAAGGGAGGGATAGACCCACTATACAACATTGAAGCATACAGCAAAGAGGAATTTTGTTATATACCACCCCTTCCTCTACACATGGTTATTGCCCTTTTGAGCTAATCTTTGGCAAAGCACCTACGCCGCTCAACTTTCTAATGAAGGGAGGGATAGACCCACTATACAACATTGAAGCATACAGCAAAGAGGTAAAGTACAGAATGCAAGTAGCACATGAAAGAACTAAGGGCACTGCTTAACAAAAATAAAGAAAAACAAAAACAAATTTATGATAGAAATACCAACCCACAAAACTTTGAAATAAATGACCAAGTGCTTGTAGAAAACGCGGCAGGTCATAAATTATCTCAATTATATTTAGGTCCATATAAAGTAAAAGCAGTCCTAGATAAGAATTTAGTATTAGAACTAGAAAATAACAAAACACTAACAATCCATAAGAATAGAGTAATTATAATATAATTATATAACAAAAAAAAAATATAAAAAAAAAAATAAAAATTTAATTTTAAAAATGTATCTGAATAATCTCATAACTTACATTATAAGATTATTCTTGTAAAGAGGGGAAGTGTCATGAATGTATTTTATTATTTATTATTTTTGCTGTGATTCACTTTTCTTTGTTAAGTAAAGAGCATTAACACTTTACTCAAAACAGCTAGAATTACAGAATATAAATATTTAACATTCTTATGAGTGCATTGTCCCACACGACAATTAATTGGAATCATTATGAACTAAGCAACTTTTCAGTAGATCCGGTTACTGTCAATATTCTTTAGTGACCCACATTTTTTGACAAATTCATGACGCTTCAACTTCCTAGAATAAGTTTAATATAAATAAGTTTGTATTTAAAAAATTAGAGACATTAATAAAATATAAACATTACAGCACACACTTAAGTTTTTTGCTTTAAAATGTTTTCTTTAACTAAATTGAAAATTTAACTGTTATAAAAATATTAAATAAACTACATTAAATAAAATAAACTCGTTACAAAAATACATAACTGAGAACTTTATTCAATAAATATTTTGTATGTAAATTTTATAAGAAATATACACATTACAAGGTGCTCTAAAATCAACGCCAACAAAAGCGCTCTTCGCTATGTTGGGTTGGCTTCCAGTGGACTTACCGACAAGAAAGCTGGCTCTACGTACCGCCGTCAGACTAAACGCAACAGGCGCATGAAACTACCGACCTTGGGGTCATGCAAGCATTTTAGATATAGTGGATAACATTCCGGATATTATCGACTACTGCACTCCGAAACCTTACTTCAATAGGAATTTTCAAATTTCATTGATAGAAGGGGTTTCCCCATTGAACGGAGCCGTACAGATTTTCACGAACGGTTAAAAAAAAGGGGAGGGTTGGTGGGGTCGTTTATATTCCAGAATATAGAATTGAAATGTCCTTCAGACTACCGGACGAATGTAGTATATTACAGACAGAGTTATCTGCCATTAAAAGAGCGATTCACTGGTTAAGATTCTATCGAATCTCGAACAGAGATATCCATGTCATAACTGACAGCAAAACTGCTATTAGGTCTCTCATAGGTGTGTACACCACATCTATTCTCGTCCAAGAATGCCGCAAAGCCCTCGATGGAATTGCACAGCACTCAAATATTCTACTAAGTTGGGTGCGGGGACATGGGACTATCTCAGGTAACATAGTTGCGGATGAACTGGCAAAGAGGGGAACCACACTTACAGAGGTTGATATTGACAATTTCTGTGGTCTCCCACTCTCATCCTGCTGGAGACGCTTCGATGTTACCTTTCTTGAAATAGCCCAAGATAGATGGCGCAACGAGCCAACCTCTGGCCTTGCCTAAACTCTCATAGAACGAAAAACCTCATGAACTTCAATAGGAAGCACTTGAGAAACCTCGTGGCCACGTTGACTGGTCACTGTCCTTTCGGAACCCATGCTAAACGTATGGGTCTCCCTTATAATGACTACTGTTGCAATGACGAGGAAGAGGAAGAAAATGTCCCGCACCTCCTGTGTCATTGTTCCGCTCTGGAGTATCTGCGGCTGCACCTCTTTGGCAGAATATCCTTCGGCAGCCTATCTGAGTTATCGGAAATTGAGCTCAAAAACTTGAGCCTTTATATAAGGAATAGTGGCTGGTATAGCTGCTAACTCCCCCCTAGCCAAACTAGGACCCACTATCACCTCACCTAACCTCTATATATAACTGTCATATCTTTTCACCTCTATCCCTCTCACCCTCCTTTCTCTTTCTCTCTCATTCTTTATCCTTTTTATACAGGTAGCACAAAGGGATCATTATAATGGACCTAAGTGAGCTGGACTCTATCTTTCAAATCTCCTTACCAGCAGCCTGCTAACCTAACCTAACCTAACCTAAAGTATACTTTGGACGGAAAACAACGAAAATATTTTCACTGACCTCTGGGAAGTAAATATAGGCGATATGACTGACATCCATCTGCGGGAAAAAAGGTTAAGCTTATGATACATTTCGCACTTGTTCCTCAAAAGCATAACTCAAAATTTTCAAATTTTCACTTTTTGCAAAAAAAAAAAAACAAACAACAGAGGTCATATCTACCCACTGTAAAAATCTCCCTCTGATTTGTCTTCTTTTCCGTGAAAAAACCGTTATGACTCTCTTTGTGTTTTTAGAATAACTGCTACTAACAGAACAGTTTTTGGACTCTACTGAAAATTCATAAATTTTGAGTTGTTACGCTTTTGAGGAACAAGTGCGATTTGTGCATTTTTTATATAATAATATGATTTCCAAGCACTTCTTCACTTTGTATAAGTAACTACATAATTTTAACATGTTCATTTACAAAATATAAAATAGTTCCTATTTTAGGGTGCATTGTAAAATTTCCGAGTTTTTCATGCAAACAAAAACATCCGTTGTACAGGGTGTCAGATAAGTATTATAAAAAGCTGGAAAAATCTACAGTACATGTATTTTATTTTGGACAAATTTATAAGACAGCTTGTTGTTTAAAACCTGAATTTATCAAACTTGCAGTGTGAACGCAAAATCAGCTGTTTATGGTTTTAACGTTAAAACCAGGTTTTAACTGTCGGTGTGAAAACATTATAAGCATACGCCTGATGTGCATTCGTCACTCTCTCATCGATAGAGCTGGCAAACTATCGATAGTATCGATATATGATAAATCATATATGATAAATCCATATAAGAACATATCGCTCATTTAGTAACTCCACTGAGTAGTATATAAATTGAAAACTAAAGTCAAAACTAGTTTTTTGAGTTATAACGTTGTTTAAATAAATGAGCCATATGTATTAAAAAATGAAATTTAACATTCCTATAGCATGGTCACACGGATAGCAAATATCGAGGTTTGCTCTCTCATTCACTATTGATTGAACTATACACAATTTTGTTTCATTCTGAATCTTGCTGAATCTTTTGATAACAAATTGCCGCTAATTTATCTGAACTGGCTATCAAAACAAAATTATTACATACATAAATATGCAGTTGTAAAAATAAAACAAAACAAAAAATAGATGCGTGCTTAAAATTTAAAAATTAGAATAAAATTAAACATAAAATAAACTATGTATTTATAATTTTAACCTAATTTTTTTTTATCCACCTATATAAATCAAAAGAACTATCAAAACGAATCATGAATGCGTCGTGTGAACGGCATGGTTTGCTATCGTGATTCAGAGACCGAACAAAGTGGTTACCGTGTGAACAAAATTATAAAAATAATAAAATAACTCGATACTATCAATAGTTTTCCAACAGACTATCGAAAATATCGAATGGCTTGACTATCGATAGTTTGCCAGCTCTACTCATCGACGACTAAATTAAAGAGGGTAAACTGGGACGAACGACGAATATTTCGGTGCAAACTTTCGTTATGAAAAACAAAATACTTTTATGCATATGAAAATGAACACAACAACGCCTTCGACCGAAATTCGTCGTGCGTGACGAACTCTGAGATAGATTTATTTCTATTTTGTACGCCGGCGAACGGCGAAAAAACATGTTCTTCTCTCTCTGCCTGTCTTTGCACACACAATAACCAACTTTATCAAGGTAATTTTTCTATGAATCTTGATAAAATTATTTACATTTAGAATTTGGACGATTGCGTCGTCCGTCTGGTATACACTAGTATAGATTATTTTATGTTTATGTACATAACAACAAAGAAAAAATTTATTTCTATATTTTTTATATTAAAATTTTTGCAACAATCATTTATTTGTATAGTTGGACTGTTCAATGCTCATATTATTCAAATCTTTATCATTTGTATACAAGACAATATTATTATCATACGACATAATCTTACCACTACCACCCCAGTGCAATTGCCATAATTGACTTAAATTTTTCTGAAGAGTTGTTAAATCACAACTTGCTAATGTCACTGACATAAATTTAGGAATTTGTTTAAAATTTGCCAGATGATCGATTTTCTCCATATCGATCAGATTTATGCAATTTATGGCAACAAGTTTGCGCAACTGTGGCACTTTGTCAATAATGAAATGTAAAGAAGAACTCGATAAACGCCCATTGTTCGATATGTTAAAAAGTTCCAAGTAATTGGCTCTGTTGAGGCATTGAACAATTCTATAAATATTCACATCTGTTAGTTGACAGCCCACTAGTTCAACATGTTTAAATTTTTCACAAGTGCCACTTTCGAAAAATGCCGATAGTTTGTCCGCGAATAACGAATTCAATCTGTCATCGTCGGCTTGGTCCTTTTTAACATAACTCATATTTAAATGTTGCAATCGGCAGCAGTTAAGCTTTTGTAGTATTTTTCCAATCGAGTCATCATTTAGTTGATTAAAACTTATATCAAAGTCTGATAGCTGATAGAAAGATAAATCGTAATCATATATGTGCGTCAATTGACATTGGGACAAGTGCAATTTTTCCAAAGATTTTCCTGAGGAACTGTTGCAAAAGCGATCGAGCGTACGCAGTGATGTGTTACCCAAAGGATTTTGACTTAATATCAGCTCTGCGATGTCAGAGAGTTTCTCAACGCCCGGACAACAGAGTAGAGCCTGTAAACCATCAGCAGTTATAAAATTTCCTTTTAAGTTTAAACTTTTCAGATGCTTCAGTGTTGGCAATGACTTGGCAAGTTGACGACAGCCCTCGTTTTGAATAAAATTTTTACTAAGATCTAAAATTCTTAAATTTGTTTGATGTAATATTCCTTTAAAGACAGTTTCCGTTTGAACTGGCGTCAACCAAAAGTCATTTAAGTATATAGAGTTTGAAATTTGAGCTCGTTGTAAAACATCCTGTATGTCACTGTTAACGACTTATAAAAATAATGAAACGTAAAGTGAGCTGTAAAGTATATCATTTGACTAAGTATATTACCTCTATGTAACTGTATACACATTTCTTCGTAACGTTGTCCTAATGGAGATATTTGCCACTCTAATACAGTTGCTAAAATCATGTTCTGTTCCAATGCCACATCAACAGGATCGTTTTCTTCATATGCAAAGCCATCGGTAGTTTTAAGGCGTAGTAAGGGTTTTAATCCAACCAAACTAAAAATAAAGGTTGAAAATAATATACACATGGGTAATTCCAGAAAGAGGTCAAAAAAAAATTTTTTCCTCAAAAAATTTCGTTTTGTTTTTAATAATAAAGCTGAAAGGTCTATACTTTGTGGTGTTTTTTAGAGGTATAGAACTTCAAATTGAAATAAAACACAAGAAAATCGTTTTAATGTCCATCAATTTGGCTTTATTGGAAGGATAATTTTATGCCATTAACGTTTAAATATGATTTCGGGCATGTGGCCGCCGCGGCTGGCTCGAATAAAGCCAATTCTACAGGTCCAATTTTCAACCACTTTTTCGAGCATATGGGGCCGTATGTTGGTAATAACGCCACGAATGTTGGATTCCAAGTCCCCTAACGTTTCTGGTTTGTTGGCGTAGACGAGCGACTTCAGCGGATGCGTATTATCACATAGAGTAAACGTAGTGCGAAACCGATCCATGGTTAACCGAATTAATTGCTCTGTCGACCATAAAATGGATGGAGCTTGCGGTAAACTTCGCGAACTGAACCATTATTTTCGAAATAAATTTGCACGATTTGCAAGCGTTGTTCTTTTGTCAACCTGTTCATGATGAAATGGCAAACCAAACTAAATATTAATCACTTGACAGCTGACAAAATGGGCGCCAGTTAAAAAAGTGATGCCAACTTAAAGTTCTATATCTCAATAAAAAACATCCCTTATAAAAACATTTTTACTGCCTGTTCCAGGACGTCAATCATTTTCATTCGCAAGCATTTTAAACGACAAACAGCCTTTTTGCGAGCACTAAAATCCTTTAGCACAAGTCGAAAGAAAATGAGTGCGAACGATAACGTAAGCATTTCAATACAAATTTGTGCCCAAATAAGATTTTTTTCAGTCATTTGTACGAACTCAAATGTAAAAAGCAGTCACTTGTATTTTTGTTGTCGACTGAGACAAAATACAACGAATTATTTTTATTGACCTTAATGAAATATATTGTTTTGCCAATGAATAAATAGAAAACCGGCTGCGCTGGCAGTGGATTTCTTGCGTAACCGATCGTTGGCGGTCTCTTCACGTCTGGGCTTGTAAATAAGCGGTTTTGCGTCCTTTTCTGGTCTTTGTGATAATCTCCTCTAGGTACATATGTATGTATGTGTGTTCGACAATAGCTTCGGTGCGTAAAGATTTGCTGTCTACCACCGCTTTCGCTAGTTATAATCACTGCTGCCAATTCAGCTATTTTCTCGTCAAATCTAGCGATTTATGATTTAGCTCTTAGCGTGAAATCTAGCGATTTTTGTGCATCATAATTCGCTTTAAGATGTGAGCGTGTTTAGAAGCAATGAACGTATATAAAGCAAACTATAGAAAAAAGGTGATTGAATAGCGCCACAACAATGCAGGTTTTAAAGCCAGAAAGTTAGCTACTGTGCTCACATCCATTCTCACGTTTATATTATTAATCCTTTAAAGAGCGCTTTAAATATCTGCTTTGTTTGCATATTTTATTAGATTCAAAATAGTTAACTCGCCATACAAAAATCAGAAGCTTTGTCAGAGGAGCCGTGGGTAAAAGTTAGTATGTGTAGAAAAATATAATGAGTATGTTACCTACATGCATACATATGTATGTATATGTTTTTTTAATAAAATAAGCCTTTTATTAACCTATTACAAGTTACCGTAAAATTTTTGAAACAACCTAAAAATTAATTTGATTTTTAGCTATTTATCGCTAAATTTTCAAATACATATTTAAAAAATTTAGCTATTTTCTAGCTATTTTCTTGTCTACTTTACCGACACTTGTTGAAAAAAAGTTGGCAACAGTGGTTATAATGAAAGTTGGTTAGAAACTATCGGTCTTATGTATAAGAAAAAACTCACAAGAAGTTAGCATAAGTGGTTCAATCGTGGGGTAAAACTGAAAAAATGTTATGTATGGAGGAACTCGTTAGCACCTAGTTCAATGTCGTCACTTATGCTAACTTCATGGCAGTTTTTTCTTATACATGAGGCCGCATTTATTCATCTAAGCAGTTGTTCTACATACACAGAGGTGAAAAGCCTTAAGCCCATTTGGCTATAAAGAAAACTCTTCTTTATGTCCATACCTAGAGAAAAGCGTACTTAAGATCGGACCTGGCGTTCGTCTAATCTAAAAAAAAGATATACTTCTACTATACGAAGTCACCGTTGCCCATATATACATATGTACTCGTATGTATGTATGCACAGAAGAGAAAATAATTGCACCCGTCCAAAGGCCGGCTAAGTAGAACACTTTTTCTGGGTCTGTTGGTATTTTTGAAAGACAATCACCCAAATGACAATGAATAACGACCTAAATTTGGTAATTTTTCCATTTGGGTGATTCTTCACAAAATTTTGCATGAGTTGTGATTTTTTGGGTCTTTACTTATCATAAATAAAAACCCTTGAGGACTTACGCATACTTTTTATCCTTAACAAAAATTGTTTTGTTAATGTTGGAACTTGATATTCGTTTCTATAAAATCCGAGGAGAAAATAAAAAGCAGTTGCGCACAGTTTAAAAGTTTATTATCAAGTGAAGCCATTAAGCCATCAAAGAATAAGAATAGTAAAAAGAAATAAGATAACATGGTAGTAAAATATTGGCATTGTCAGCAGAGATGTATTTAAATGTAATTTAGTCTCCAATACTCCTCCTCAAAGCTAATATTTATGGTTCATTCCGATGTACATCATACGAATTATTTTAGTCTTAAGCCCAAAAGCTTACAAAAACTTTCGTGACTAACCTTCTGCAAGTTCTTGGTCATTATATCTGCTATCATGTCCTTTGTGTTGCAATACATGAAATTTATTCGGCCTTTCACATAGAGATCCCTTAAATGATGATATTTGATATCTATGTGCTTACTGACTACAGGCTTATGTCCAAACCAAACTTCATATGGCGTTATGTCATTCAATGCTTTCGTCGGAGATCGATTCCGCAAATATGCCGCGGTATTAACTGCTTTGGCCCATAGATTTTCAGCAAGATTTCCCCCAACCAACATGCATCTTGCCATTTCAACTAGCGTGCGGTTGAATCTCTCCGCAAGGCCATTTTTCTGGGGAGTATAGGGCACGGTTAACTGACGAACGACGCCATTTTCTTTCAAAAAGTTATCAAAAATCCTGTTCCCAAACTCTGTGGTGCCATTATCGGTGCGTAATATTTTAATTTTACGTTCGGTTTGTCGCTCAACCATGCACTTAAATTCTTTAAATTGGTCAAAAACCTCCGATTTACTTTTTAAAAAGTATACAAACACGTAACGGCTCTTATCATCGATGAACGTAAGCATATACTTCGCACCACCACTGGAGGAGATGTTCATGGGACCGCACACATCTGAATGTATAATTTCCAGCAAATCATTTGCTCTATTTTTTGAGCAGTCAAATGGCCTAACAGTACATTTGCATTTCAAACAGACGTTGCAGCTAATATCTTGTGGAATTTTTAACTTAAATCCCTGTACCATGTTCTTGTCCATCAATTGCCGCAAACTGGCAAAGTTCATGTGGCCAAATCGCTCATGCCATTTCATTACCTCATCAGTAGTGCGACATGAAAAGAAACATTTATTATTTGTATTGCTTAAAAATAGGCCGCCAACAATTTTAGCTTTCAATAAAACCTTACCGCCTTTAACCACCATTGCACCCTGATCATTAAATTTTACCACGCATCCATTACTTACGGCTTTACCGACAGATAAAAAGTTGCATTGTAAGCAGGGTAAGTAGAGAACTTCTCTCAACGTTATATCAAAATGTTTTATGTACACATCGCCTTTACCCTCTGTTCGAATTTTGTTACCACCGGCAAGTATAATTTCCTCTATATGATTCTCAAAGCTCTTGAACATATTTCGATCGCAACATAAATGTGCTGACGCTCCGCTATCAACGCACCAGAAATTCTGCCGCAGTGTATTTTCGTTTGAAATAGAAAAAATTCGATGTTTTTCATTTTCTTTCAGCTCTGCTTTCACATTTTTTTCTTTGCACTGTGCTGCATAGTGACCGTTTCTGCCACAGTTAAAGCATTTAAAATTTGATTTTCTACGACCGTTGTTGTTCTTGTTGCTGTACGCGTTTCGTTGACTTTGCTTTTTATCTTTATTCCCTTTTGCCATAAAAACTTGTACATTACTGTCCGCATGCGTATTTTCATTACTTCTTGCTTTTCGGCGCTCACCGTCTTCAATTAATTTAACTTTCAACGTAGATAAATTTGGGAGTTCATCCCTTGCCTCGAGAGGTACCACCAGGTTTTCAAACGATTGTGGTAGACTAGCGAGCAACATAATAACGTACAACTCCTCCTGGAGAGTGACGCCTGTTTCTGCCAACTTATCTACAAACGAAGCAAAGTTGCATATGTATTGCTGAACGCACTCGTCGTCTGACATACGCATTTGTAATAGTTGCTTAAACAATGTGACTTTTCGTACGGGACCTTTCGGGCGGTGTACTTCCTTTAAAGCATTCCAGGTATCTTTTGACGTTTCACAATTCTTTATGTGCGCTATTTGTATTGGTGTCGAACACAATATTAGAGTGGCTGTGGCCTTCTCATCTTTACCAACCCATTCTGCTACCTTTGCAGCATTTGTGTCACTTGGTTCAGGCTTTGGCAGGCTTCCTGACACAACAGACCACAAATCTTGATGTATAAGCACACTTTTTACCTGTAGACTCCAAGAGTCATAATTTGTGTCGTCTAATTTCTGTATATTAAACATAGATGCCATCTCTGTTAAATCTCTAAACCAATTAGCACTTATATGGCACTGGGCTCATAACATGTTGGAACTTGATATTCGTTTCTATAAAATCCGAGGAGAAAATAAAAAGCAGTTGCGCACAGTTTAAAAGTTTATTATCAAGTGAAGCCATTAATCAAAGAATAAGAATAGTAAAAAGAAATAAGATAACATGGTAGTAAAATATTGGCATTGTCAGCAGAGATGTATTTAAATGTAATTTAGTCTCCAATAGTTAAGTTTCTATATTTTAATTTATTTTTGGGTGCCACTTGTTGAATTGAAGGTTAAATTAAAACAGAGTTTCATTTTTATTATTACAAATATTATCATTTACAAATAAACAATTTTTTATTCCCATTTGACGATGATGTGGCAATATGGATATTTGACACCGGGCATACGGCTTACGTTAGAATCGTAAAGCCAATCGAACGATAAGTCGAAAGATAATGGAACACTTTTATAAAGGGTGTTTTTTTAACCTAGATAGAACTTTAAATTGTAAAAAGTAATACAAAAAATTAAATTTTGATAAAACATTTTTTTTTTGTTTGTTTCAGTATACTCTGACAAATCATCATGAATAGACTCACGCTTGAACAACGCTACGAAATTATCCAAATTTACTTTGAAAATCAGTCGTCGATTCGCGCAACTTATAGACGACTTCGTCATTTTTATGGCGTACATAATCGTCCATCTGAACAAGCCATTCGTCGAACTGTGGATAGATTTCGTACCACATACTCTCTAGAGGATGCAATAACATCAACACGTCGAAGGAATGTGCGTAGTGAAGAGAATATCGCCGCTGTAAACGAAAGTGTGGAAGAAGATCCAAATTTATCGATTCGTCGTCGTGTTATTCGTGACATACGGCCAGCAGTGCTCGAAAAAGTGGCCCAAAATTGGACGTCCAGAATGCGCTTCGTCAAGAACAGCCGCGGTGCCCATATGCCCGAAATCATTTTCAAATGTTAATGTCACGTATTGATCTTTCGAATAAAAAAAAATTTTGATTACAATTTAATTTTTTGTGTTATTTTTTACAATTTCAAGTTATATCGGGCTTAAAAAAACACCCTATAGAAGAAAATGAGTGACTTACTTTCGTCCTCTTAAGTTTTCTTTCGACATCCTGGCGTAGGCAGTTAATTTTTAAAATTTTTTGAACAAAGTAAGCGACTGTAGAAAAACAATTTTGTTTGCTGAGCCTTTTTTAGCGATTATTTAAAATAATAGGTATTATTTTTTGTAAATTAAAAAATTTTCTATTAACAATATCCTTACACATTAGCACAAAAGAAGGAGAACGGAGTTCTAATGACGGAAGTTTTTTGAGTTTGCTTTCACTTATACCTCAATGTCGCATCCGCCGCATGAAAACAATATTTATTAATTTTTTCAGCAGTAAATAAGCATTTTCTATTGCTTAATTTCTTTAGAATTAAAGTTCAATCAATATGCGCGTCCACATTGTCGCGTCGGTATTTGTACTTTACGCATTTGAAACATAAAAATTAAAACAAAATGTTCATATTTCATAAATCTACACATAAACGATCTTCTTTCACATTCATTTCCACATTCACATAACAAACTTCTTCATAAAATTTCGCTGAATTATTTTTTTATTTTTTTTTTTTAATACTCGTATATTTATTTATTGTATCTTCAAATAAGAACTAACAATAAATGTTCAAATCTTAAATCTAAATATAATTATTAGGCCCGACCAGTGTCGGACATAAACTTAGTGATAGTTAATTAATGATACATAAGAAGGCAAAAAATAATAAAAAAATAAAAGCAGTTACATCTGGAGTATTGAGTATTAGAGCCGTAGTATCCCTCTTTTTTAAGCGGATGTGTCCAGCAAAATTCAAGATGTTACGAGCAAGTGGGTTAGAATGGGACTCGAGTTTTGTTAAGTACTTGCCTGCGTATTTTGCAATTTCTTCAGTCACTAGTGGCATATTTAAATCACCATGTAAATTTGAATTTTTAATGTAACATGGAGCCGATGTTATCAAAAGAAAATTTTGTTTTGTCTTCGTTGGATTCTCTCTACATTGGAAGCTGAAGCAGTGCCCCATAGCTGAATTCTGTAGCAATATGATGTTTCCATGTAAGCCTTCGATCAAGGTGTATAGCAGGGTATTTCACTTGAGAATGTTGAGGAATATCTTGGTTGTTGATTCGAATGGGGGAACAAGTATCTCTTCTTAAAGTAAAGTTATATGGACACATTTTTGCTCATTTACTTTAATTCTCCATAAGTTCAATTATATTTCCAGCTGGGTTATATGTTCCTGCAGATTGCGGGATGCTTCATAAAGGTTTTCATGCATACTCACACAGGCTGTATCATCGGCAAATGCAGAGGCATGGATATTATTGCTCACAGGCATATCACAAGTATATATTAAATACTAGACTATCCCAGAATACTACCCTGTGAGGCACCAGAAGATATAAATTTGGGCACACTCATGAAGTCTCCTTCCACAACACTGAACTTCCTATCAGTAATATTACTTTCCAAAAGTGTTTGTATGTTTATTGTGAGATATGACCTCAATTTTAAAACTAAGCCTTCGTGCCATACTTTGTCAAATGCCTGAGAAACATCAATGAACAATACTGAACAATACTTCTTTTTTTCAAATGTCTTCCTTATAAATTGAACCAATCTATGCGTTTGCTCAATTGTGCTATGCTGACTTGTAAAACCAAATTGATGGTCAGTTTTGGTCAAGGTCAATTTTGGAAAATTTAGTAATGAGCAGGTTTTCAAAAAGATTTGAGATTGCTAATAGTAAGCTTATAGGCCTATATGACTCAGCCTTAGTAGGATCTTTGCCCGGCTTTGGAACCATTTTGATCTTCGTAAGTTTCCAGTTATGTGGAAAATACTGCATTCGTAAAATGGCATTAAAAATAAATAGCAAGATTCTTATTGCATTTAGAGGCAAATTCAACAGCATCTTGTTACTAATTCCATCAATACCTGGAGCTTTCTTCGCGTTGAGTTCAGCAATTATATTTTGTACTTCACGCAGCTTAAACCTTAAGGGACGAGGGGAAGAGAAACTACACTCGGCAAATCAACAGCACCCGTACATGAATAGGGAGTGAATACAGATTTTAAATGCTCAGAAAATAAGTTAAATTTCTCACTATCGGTGAGAAGTGCGCAGTGGCGATGTAAGCTCAACGGGTCTTTTAAGAATTCTAGCAGCGCGTCATAAATAGTAATTAGATGCTGACGTGACAGTAGAATGTTAGTGGCGGAGGACATGTTTTGGGAATTCAAAACCGGGGAAAAAATAAAAACGATGGCAACCCTGTTACAAATTGGGGATTTTGGGTATTTTTATACTGAGATTTCGTTAGACTGGTTGTGTGTGTGTGTTTGAGTTTGATTCTTTGTTTATGTGTATGTATGTAGGTATGTATATACTTGTGTGTGTAGCTTTTGTTTGTGTGTGCATATGTGTGCGTTTTTGTAATTACTTGCATGTTTTCCAGTATCCACTACTTTTGTTGTAGTGAGAGACAAACATTATACCATGCAGGAAATGTTGATGTTGAAAATGTATTGACTCCCTTTTGACTTTGTAACCAGTACTACTCTATAATTATTCCTCGTGCAATGCTTCGTGCTATAGACATAGACTAGACATAGTGACTACTTAGTTCTTATGGGAAAATGGAGACATACCAACCAGACAGTTAGTTACTGGTACATTTCTATAATTTACGTACATACAGTCTGACTGCAGGGTAGTAACAAGGGATCTGTGTGTTTGTGTGTATGTAGTGATCGTTATTTGATAGACTTTGGTTTGCTCCTCTGAATTTTCGTTGCTTTGCTTATGTATGATTATTATTGTATGTATACATTTATTTTTGGGGTCTCTGGGGAAATAATATAAAAGCTGTAGGTAGTGGCAACCCTGATAGATGTTTGGAATGGAGGGGGATAGGGAATGCATTTGCTAATGTATGTATGCATGTTTATGTTGTTGGATTAATGTATGTGATCGTACCTATTTTTGATTTGAAGAATGAATATCATTGCTTGTGTGAATTACATCAACACTTCTTCATGCATATTTATATATATGTGTATATATGTTTTCTACGCTATTGACATTGCTATTCTTATGGAGATAGAAAAATATTGTGTTGGCATAGGTTTTATATGTACAAGTGCATTTCAGATATTAAATATTTTAAGTCCCATCAGGTTGACAAGCAGAGTTTTATGAATAGGGGTAATTATATTTTTATTCTAGTATATTTTACTTTAACAAAAACTTATAGAGGGACCTGCACTCACGTCCCCCGATTCTCATATGAATTGTGAAGATATGTGTATGTGTGTGTGTGTACGAATTTCATCATATGTCGTAATACAATCAGAGAAATTAGATTTGATGACTACTGCGCGATTCTCATGTAACGTATATAAGTAGAAAAAATAATGTAGATTGTCATCAGTATACTTTGATATCTCAACAATTCACCACCTATTTTCCAAACCAAATTTTGAAAGTGTTTGAAAACAAACAAAAAAAAAACTACAAAAGTGCTAAAACTAATTATTGTTTGTTAAACAAGTTTATAGTGCATAAAAAAAAATAATTAGATAAATTGTTTATAAATAAAATAATTAAATAAATTGTTTATAAATAAAATAATTAAATAAATTATAAACAAATAAGTAAATAATAAAAATAATTAAATAAAATGAATACCGCAAGTTGTCCCATCTGCAATAAAGTCTTTATGACTCAAACAAAAGTAAATGAGCATATAGAAACACACACCTATGCTAGCCAGTCGAAGGTTATGTTGGGAATTAGTAAGCTAAATATTAACAACAAATATTGTGAGGATTGTGATGAGCAGATTCCATCAAATGGTTGTATGGTTCACGTCAGAACCATAAAACACAAAAACAGCTGTCAGCAAGCAAGGATCAGCGAATTTCTCAATAGAAGAATAAGTAACTTCAATGGGAGGATCGAGACATATATTCTCCTCAACAAAAATGTGGGCGTCTTGCTTCCGGAGGAGTTTCTCGCATCTGCAAAGAGCTCCATAGTAAACCACCTTAATGAACGTATTAAGTTAATATAAACAAGGTGTCCATAATAAGAGGATCGAGCTTTATCCCTCTCCCAAAAAATATTGCAGTGAAATGTGCATGCATAAATGTCGAGAACAATGATATTTATTGCTTTAAATGGTGTCTCATTGCGGCTTTGTACACAAATAGTACTTTAGATCGAAGACAACGGAGAAACTATAGAAACTATAATATAACAAACATTTCTGATGAGAATATTAATTTAGGAGCAATTGTGTTAAATTTTGAAGGCCTAGAGTTTCCACTCCCATTGAAGCAGATAAAACACTTCGAAAATCAAAATGATCTGAGCATCAATGTATTTGGCCATAATGGCACATCGCTTATAGGACCATACTATATAACAAAAGGAGAAACACACATTCATATTAATCTCTTATTGCTCCAGTCCAATGAAAACTACCACTATGTACTCATCAAGGATATATCAAAGTAAGTTTCATTTGTGCATTTATGAAAAATCTGCTTTCATCTCTATTTAAAAAGTTAATTCTTATTGTTATATTTATTTATATCGTATTGGTATTTTCTATATTTTCTTCAGACTCCTTCGTTCCAGCATAACATCGCAATATCATAAGATCATGATATGCAACACCTGTCTATATCATACACATGATGATTATGTGTATAATCATCATAAAAATGTTTGTGGGAAAAAAGTCATCAGAATGCCAGAAGATGAATCTATTATCAAGTTTAAGAACTACTAAACAGTTAGATGTACCATTCGTAATCTACGTGGACTTTGAGTCTATTTTAGAAAAAGTTGATAATGCTGTAAGTAAAAGTACCACAAATGTACACAAACATCATGCTTGTGCATTCGGTTATTTTATTAATTGTAGTTTCAAGAGAGAAAATAATTTATATAGACATTATTTTGGTGAATATATTTATCAAAAAAATTTTTTAAGATTGTACAGATATTTATTTAAATTATTTACTTAAAGTTAAGAAAATGTTCATAACCCCAATAGAAATAGCTCAATATAATAATACAAAAAATTGTCAAATATGTAAGAAAATATTAAATAACGATAAAGTTAGAGATCATTGTCATCTTACGGGCAATTATCGTGGGGCAGCTCATAGCGAATGTAATTTGAATTATAAAACACCTCAGTTTATACCGGTTATCTTGCATAATCCTATTTTTCAAAGAACTTTCTTCTATAAAATATTCTACAATAAAAGTGATTCCCCAGAACACAGAGTTATATTTCTCTTTCAATTTTCATCAGATTAGATGAAAAATATGGATTCGAAATAAGATTTATAGACTCGTTTAGATTTATGGCTTCGACTTTAGATACGTTAGCGAAAAATCTTGATAGCAATGATTTTAATACTATTTGGTCATGTTTCGTTGATGAAGCTCATTTCAACCTGATTAGAAGAAAGGGTGTATTTCCATACTCTTACATGGATTCCATGACTAAGTTTAAGGAAATTAAACTCCCTAGTAGAGAAGAGTTCTTCAATGTTCAATATTCAATAAACCAAACTCATGTTCTGGTGTTGTTGATTTTCCGAGTGTAGTTGCGCTACCCCCTCGACCCATAAAATATAAGACGCGTGATGTACAAAAACTAATTGCTGAACTCAACCCGAAAAAAGCTCCGGGTATTAATGAAATTAGTAACCAGATGCTGATGAAGTTGCCTCGTATTGCAATTAGAATCCTGTTATTAATTTTTAATGCCATTTTACGTCTGGAGTATTATCCAAACAGCTGGAAGCTTGCCAAGGTTAAAATGATTACAAAGCCGGGCAAAGATCTTACCAAGGCTGAGTCATATAGGCCAATAAGCTTACTGCCAACAATGTCAAAGCTCGTTGAAAAGTTACTCATGATAAAATTGTCCCCAATTCTAACTGATAATGAGTGCATACCGGACCATCAATTTGGTTTTAGAAGTCAGCATAGCACCATTGAACAAAATCAAAGATTGGTTCAATTTATACGAAAAACTTTTGAAGAAAAGAAGTATTGCTCTGCGCTGTTTATTGACGTTTCTCAGGCATTTGATAAAGTGTGGCATGAAGGCCTAATTTTAAAATTAAAGACTTACTTACCAATAAACATTCTAAATGTTTTGGAAAGTTACATTATTGCCCGGAAATTCACTGTTCTGGAAGGAGACTTTATGAGTATGCATGAAACCATCTCATCCGGTGTGCCACAGGGGAGTATACTGGGGCCAGTTTTGTATTTGATTTATACTTGTGATATGCCTTTGAGCAGTAATATTCACACATCTACATTTGCCGATGATACAGCCTTCCACGAGGCTTCCCGATATCTTCACCAACATATTACCCAGCTAGAACTATGGTTAAACAGGTGGAGAATAAAAGTAAACGAACAGAAGTGTGCTCAGGTAACATTTACCCTACGAAAAGACACTTGTTCCCCCATTACAATCAATAATCAAATTGTTCCTCAAAATTTACAAGTGAAACAAATACCTTGGTATACACCTTGATCGAAGGCTTACATGGAAACACCACATTGAATCTAAGCTAACGCAAATGAAACTTAAACTAACTCAGATACATTGGCTGATTGGTAGAAATTAAACCCTCAGTCTAGATTGTAAACTTTTGATATACAAGTCGCTTTTAAAACCTATATGGTGCTACGGAATTCAGCTTCAAATATAGAAAAAATTCAACGAAGGCAAAACAAAATTTTACGGATAATAACATCGGCTCCATGGTACATAAGAAATTCAAATTTACATCCTGTATCCATGTTCTGTAACTCCCGCGTCGAGAAAGTTTTCGCTTGAAATGTGTGAAATGAAACAAAAATGCAATAAATTGAAACAAACAGCTGCTTTTCTCACTAAACTGTGTCTGTAACTTTTTTTGGCGAGTAACAGCTGTCACGTAAAGAAATTATTCGCCAATTTACAGAAAAAGTGTGTCTGTAAAATTTTTGCGAGAAAAGTTCCCTCTTTGAACTGTCAAATTCACTCACAAATAAAAACTCGGTGAGAAATTAATTCAAAAATAAAAAATATATTAAAAAGCCAAGTGCGATGGATAATAACACGGAAAATGTTAGTATTTTGTTTTTTTAAAGTGATTTTTTCATTGTTAACTATTTTTCTTTTATAATTTTAGAAAACTATGCGAATTTCTAAGTAACAAAAATAAAAATTGGTAGACTGTATGTCTTCGCAAGAAGACAATTTGATGGCATTAACTCTTTACACCATTGCACCACTTCAACAATTTTGTTTTAACAATCACTTAATTACACCACAAAGCTATTTTTATTTTTTGTATTATTGGAAAATATTTAGTAAACAATAAACATATTCTAAACAACAAACATTAAAGTCGCACTATACATTATTTCGTACAGCCGTCTGTTATATTTTCGCCGCCGTCGTTGAAAATTTTTCAATTTTAGTAAATTTTGGTCGCCGTCCACGACATTTGTGATAAGCGTTCATAACGTCTGCGATGTCACCTCGGCTTCGACTATTACATTTTGACATTTCTAACGTAACGACGTAATCACTTTTGATGGTTTTCGACATGACTTACAGACACACTTTTTTCTCACTTTTCGAGAAACGATGGAATATTTTGTTTCACATATTTTCGACGAAAGAAGTTCTCGCCAAAGTTACAGAACATGGACACTGATTTGAATATGCCACAAGTAACTGAAGAAATTGCAAAATACGCAGGCAAACATCTTACAAAACTCGAGACTCATCCTAATCCGCTTGCTCGTAATATCTTGAATTTTACTGGACACATCCGCTTAAAAAAGAGGGACACAAGGGCTCTAATACTCAACACTCCAGAAGAAACTGCTTGAAAATACTTTTGTTTTTGCTCACCACGACTTATGTATTATTAATAACTATCACTAAGTTTATATCCGACACTGGTCGGGCCTAATTAATTATATTTAGATTTAAGATTTGAATAATTATTGTTAGTTCATATCTGAAGATACAATAAATAAAAATATGTACTAAAAAAAAAATTTCTTGCTTTGTAAAAAATATTATTAAAGCAAATAAAGCTTATTTATCAAAGTGTTTGTGTTTGTAAAAAAAAAATATGTATTACGAATTGTTTTTAGTATGATGTTTGTTCTTTGTTTTTTTGTTTCGTGTGTATGTAAGAAAAATACTGCTATGATGTCTGTTCACTATGAAGGTTCAACAAGAACTTCGAATTCGCTTAATTATATTATATTATATTTCTATAAGTGCACAAAAATAACTTCAAATTGTTGCGTCCATTTATCGCTGACATTTGCTTATCAGGGCAATCAGGAATAAAATTACGCGTGAAATTTCTGCTTTTTCCAATTAGAATAGTTTGTTTTCCCTATTACTTGCTATTAGCTGGAATTGTCCCAGGGAAAAATTTCACACGGAATTTTATTAGTGATTGCTCTGTATATATTTTTACTGAATTATTAATATTAAATTTTTTTTAATATACTACTCCTTAATTGATTTAAAACACTGAAGATATATATTGGATCTTTCCATTCCTTTCCTGTTTTTTGCTCAACTAAAAGTGTACGAATGTCGCGTCCATCGCCTGGGAATTGCCCATATCTGCGAGGGCGGATCAATCAGTCCGTGACTTTTCTAACTTCGCTCGTAGTATATGAAATGCAACACTCTTCCCATCAAGTACCACCTGTTAATAGACTACTGTCAAATTTTGAGCAAGTGCCGTCATTTACTTTGCGTTTAAAAGCTGTTCAAAACATAAAAGAGAATAGGATTTCATGTATGATAACGCAATGAGTTTTCTATTGTTACATGTAAAGTAATTTTTATTTTAGCAATCGGATTTTGATAGCATCGATCCCTTTACAACTGCCCGACTTAGCAAAAATTACATAAGTATACAATGTTGAAGAATCTAATATGATAACAAATTATAAATTGCATATGGGGGAGGGGGGTTTGGGCGTAGACATGGAAGGTAATGCTGCATCGAACTACCGCATAAATGTTAGAAGCAAGAAGTAGTGATGGAATCTTTTGCGAATGCTGTGGACTCGGTTGTTTTTAGTGCCTGGAAGTTGAAAATTTTTTGTGCTGAATTAGAAAACTTTGAGGAAACAAGTGGCAATTAAAAAATCAAAAAACCCGTCTGTGACCATAAAATCATAAGAGAAACCTAAAGATGATTTCAAAATACCTGTTGGCCGCCATATTAAATTTTTACTAGTGTTATATCTTTAGTGACACGCCCAGGATTAAGACAAATCGATTGATGTAAGAATCATCAAAATCGGTCCACGCGCTCGGTTTATATAGTGCCGCAAAGGAACACACACATATACGAAGAAAAAGTTAAAAGTTTACCAAATTTTGTACTTTGTGTTGACGGACACATACTGAATATAACAGACCTCATAAGAAACCATGTATATCAACTTAGCTGTCAGTTGAAAAAGGCGAAGTTTAACGTAAATATGACGGATTCTATGTGCCCCGGCCTTAAAAAACAAATTGTATCTGTAATGCGTCGTAGTGCTATTTATTGGCCAATTTACCACAAATTTGTGTGTTCTTAATGAAGTACGTGTTGTGCGTAAAAATGTGCTGGTTTCAGAAACAAGTTAACAGAACAAGTTAGAACCTAAAAGTTTACAGATTTGAAGAAAATTAGTGATGAAAAAAGCTAGAATCATCTGTGACACAGGTTCTTCGGGAATGCGACAATTTTAGAATATTTGTTATTAAGTTGTAAACAAAATAATCAAAACAAAAAAAAGAAAATATGATTTTGTAAACAAGTGAACACTTTTGCAAAATTAAATAAAATAATTTGTTGTGTTGAATTTAAAAACAGCATGTTAAAATGATTATTAATATTAAAAAATGATTAAGGTCTGTTTTCAAATGATTTCTGATTAAACTTTAAGCTTTTTCATTAATATATATTAATTTTAACGTTTTAATTAAAAAGACCGGGAAATACTGCACATTTGATTAACACTTCAGTGGAAACATTCAGTCATATGTAGCGGAGAAAATCGGAATCAAAGTATAGAGGAAATTCATACTTTCTTGACTTACTTGTAATATCTTCTAGACGCTTCTTCTGCTAGCCAACGTATATTTATATTAGAAAGTTTTCTCCTGTCTACAGGTACCAACAGTAGCTCATCTTCTACTTTCACTTTAAATGAAACAGTTGTTGACAATGCTGTTTGAACTTTAATCGGTGAAGATTTTGATGGTGATATCAATAGTTGTATAGATGTCGTTGTAGAATCAGGTTCTGTTGTTCGCATGTTTAAAGCCGTTGGAACTTCAATTGAATCCTCACTAGTAAACTGAGGACTTTCACTCCGAAAACGATAAAATCCGCTTTCTAACAGAGACGACTGATGTTTGAGTTTTTTCCATTGTGAAGTTGTTGTGCCATTGCTACTCATACTCGATGACCGGGATAGCGTAAGTTTTTTAGCTTGGTTATTTCGTTGTTGTGAAACTGTTTCAGATGCATCTAATAAAACTTGAAAGGCATCATTTTCAGGCGCCAGTGATTCCCTAAGCCACGTCGCGTTTCCGGAATCTAGCGAAAGCTGAAACTTATCTGAAGGTGACTTGTAGTTTGACTTGGAAATGGATGACAGTGGATGTGAACTTTCAGTTGGATTGGTTTGGTATCGTCGTTTTTTTCTTTCGGGTCCTATGTCGTCTATAAGCCAGGACTCTTCATCGACTTCTTCTACATTAAGATATGCAGAACGTTTGCTTTTTCCACTATCGTTAGTGCAGTACGAATCATCATCAGTTTTCATAATCGGTTTACGATAATTCGGGTGTTTCAATTGTTCGATAGCATTTTTATATTCAACTCCAGCACTTTCAAGAGAAAATGTTTTAGGTTTTCCTTTAAAACGAGACGTCGAAGGTCTTACGTTCTCGTCCTCTTCTAAATTTATATCACCGCCAAGTTCATCAATTATTTTTAGTTTTTCTTTAAGGTTTCCCTGTTTTCTTTCTTTGCTGCCTACGTTTGTGTTTGTTAAAGGTTTCACAGCTTGTGTTGAACATATACCAACCTTGGATAATGTTTTCATAAGTTGACTTCTAATCTGTTCATATTGAACTTGTTCACCTTCAGTCAATGTTACAGAGCTGCGCCATTTATCTAAGCCAGTTAAGCAGGTGTCCCCAAAGTCTGTCTTTAGTGTCGCATCTGCTCCACGCTCTAATAATAGTTCTACTACATCTAAATAACCATTTGAACAGGCATCATATAGCGGTGTTATTCCATCGCAGCTCGTACCGCCTTTATCATTAATGGCCACAGTAGCTCCTCGATCTAATAACAATTGTACAATGTCGCAATAACCGTGGTTGCTAGCTTCATGTAATGGCAGCCACCCCGCATGGTCACGAACATTTACAACATGACCCTGATCAATAAGTCTTCTAACTAATTCAATATTGCCAGCAATACACGCCTGATGCAATTGGGTTTCGCCCTTGTTGTTGCGCTTTATCGCCAACGAGCGGGTGCCACGTGTAGCCCGATATGGTCTAGGTTTTTCTGTTTCATCTAAGTCACTTGTGTCTGAATCAGTAAGATCGTCCAAACATATATCTTCACCTAACTCCGGTGTATTATTTTCATTAACTGTAATGCCATCCGATTCTGTATCGCTATCATCGTCTAGTGCATTTAAATCGATGCCTTAAAAAACAGAAAGTAAAATATAAAATTGTGTTGGTAGGTTATGTTAAATTTGGAAGGGTAGTGGACAAGCACTTCCTCTTTAAGTCAAATATAAGTTCATTCTTCTTTAAGGCGCAATATATTGTTAATTTTAACGAAGAAATTTTAAACATGGTATAAAAGTTGAAGGTACTTCCATATCCTCTTTATTTTGAAAATTAAGGATTTTCAAGTTTGTTTTTGTGAGATAAATAAATAAAAATAATTTGGTATTATTAGTGCATTAAGAAATAATAAACTTATTTGCAACAATTCCCAAAAAATACCAGTTATTAACATGACTGCCCCGGCCAGAAATACTTGTATAGCAACACTCAATTCTTGTGAATAGTTGTTGTTTTTTTACATTTATTTTCATTACATACTTCTTACAACTACAATCCGAGCTGAAAAAAGTCAGCCCATGTACAATGGGGGATTTCGTTAAAAAAAAACCAAATCATTCTGCAGTTTCTGCCCAATTGTTATGAAATTTCATACAGCATTTAAGGAGGTGTCACAGATCTTAAGTCTGGAATATATCTTTAATCTAGTAAATATCTCGACAAAAGAAATACATGACTTTAATTAAGGGCACATATTTCACATGACACAAATGATCAAAATTTTATGCGGAACATGAGGCTCACAAAACCATCGTTCATAAAAGCTATGATTTTTTCATTCAAACAGCTGTATAAATTTTAACAACATTTAACAGCAGTAAGCATGGACAAATAAAAGCTTTCTACAAGACATGATATGCATATTGTTTTATCTGATTCTACAGAAATAAATTTGGAAGATCAGGTATTAATTCGAACCACGATTCATTCAATGCGAAGAGAGTGCCATAGAAGACAATGCTTTATTTATTACAATACGGATTCCTCAAAAAAACGTGGAAAAATTGCCAGGTTTACCAAAAATAGAAAATTCACCACCCTTAATTTTTTGCGACACTGGGCACTGGATGGATTGATAGAAATTGTATCTTTTGACATCACAGCCACTAATACTAAGATTAATAACGGCGCTGAATATTTACTCGAAAAAAGATGGGACGAAAATTACTTTTTCTTTCATGTCGCCATAATATTAGCAAATTATTAGTAAGGTCATTGTTTGAATTGAATTTTGGAAAAACATCCGGACCAGAAGTTCTTCTCTTCAAACGATTTGCTAAATATTGGAAACATATTGCAGCTAGCAACTTCACAAAAGCGACATTGGACGAAGAAGTTCTACAGAATTTGACATCATGGCAGCTGGAATACGTAAAGAATTTTTGCCTGTATGCTTTAAAATGGCATTGCGTGCATCCGGACTATAAAGAGTTGTTGTACCAGATTTTACTTAATTTCGTTTATCTGGTGCAACATCACATGCACGATTTATGTAAAAGTGTATTAATTGTTTGATATTTTTTTGTTTCGCGAGTAGTTGAAAAAAACAGTACCGGAATTGAAAAATCTTCGCAGTATTTGCTAATTCCTGCTAATTACACTGTGTTAGTTCACAAATGTAACAAGCGGGGGATCTGGTTTTTATGCTCGAGTGACTTCTCTATGTATCGTCCAAGCGATTCTAAGGCGGTCTCAAGCGATTTACCCTTGGTGTATGCGTGTTGAGAGGCTGAGAGGAGAGCCATCTATGATTGTTCTAATATAAACATTCATCACTCTCTCAAGTATTTTTAGAAGGAAGTTATAGGTCTTAAATCTTTCGCCTTGGTATGTGATGCCTTCCCCCTTTGGGGATGAAGATCACATCGCAGTTTGTCCATGGATTTGGAATATATGACCATACGATACATGCTTTGTATATGGCAAGTAACCATGGAACTATTAGATCTGCGTTATATTGGAGATACGTAGGAATGATACAATCCGTACCTGGAGATTTGAATGGATGGAAGTTTTTAAGGACCCATTTCACTTCTTCCATTGTAATGCATGACATTATAGTGTCTATGAATGTGGCATATCAATGTAAGGTTGACATCCCGGAAGGTGGTTGTCCATCCTTCAGTAGCTGATCCGAGTTATCGGAAATAGGACTCAAAAATTTAAGCCTTTATATTAGGAGCAGTGGCTGGTGTAGCCGCTGACTCCCCCCCCCCCCCACCTCTATGGCGAGTGTACGCACACGATCCAATTCTCGACTCACTCTCTCATCTATAAAAAACTATCTCTTTTGTACATCTACCTTTTCACCCTTCTCCCTTTCTCTCTCTCCCTCTCAACTTACAGGTATCAAAAAGGAATCATTGTATTGGACTTAAGTGAGCTGGCTTTTAATTTTCACCTATCTTTAACAGCAACCTGCTAATCTTACCTACCCTAGTGTTTTCCCGGAATTTCAGTGGGCTTAAGGCACGCCGTAATCTTCAGCAACTGACTTGAATTTTGGAGGTCATATTTTTTACTAAGGGGCACCCAAATGTTCATACATATACACTCGTGTATGCATGCATAGGAATGAATTGTTGAAGACGCGAATAACAAATTATTAGAGAACAAAAAACTATATTTGAATTTTTACGCTCAAAGTAGTAGTAGTAGCTTTGTTCTGTTATACACAAAATTGGCCGTAACACAATGTATGGCAGTGGAACCTCTTTATAACAGGTGGGCCAAGAGAAATCGCCCTATTGGAAGATGTTCTTATTTTTGCAAATGGCGGCCAATGTCAAATCTGTTTTGACATTTGTGAACTAGACAGATGTAGAATACAAGTGAACAAGCCATGGAGCGATACACTCCCCCAAGAATGCGGAATAATCGTGTCGAGGCGTTCCCGGGTCGCCTCATCTCTCGTTTTGGCGATTTACACTGGCCCGCAAGATCGCCCGATTTAACCATTCCAGACTTTTTTGCGGGGTTTTTTGAAGTGCCGTGTTTAAGTGAACATGCCCGAGACCCTGAAAGTCCTCAAGGACAACATTCCACACGAGTGCGAGAATCTGTCGCCCGAAGTTCTCATCGAAGTGATGAAAAATGCCATAAAACGAGCAATCAATTGTGACGGCGCCCATTTAGCCCATATCATCTTCTCGACTTGACCAATAAAATTCTAAAGGTTCAAATAAACATAATCAAAAAACAGAATCGAAGTTTTTCATTTACATAAAAAAAAAAATTAGGCAAAAAATATCGGATTACTTCTTTTGGCCCACCTTGTATATTGTTACGCAAAAATATTCTAACAGATCTAAAGTAAATGTTTTTATAAAGGGCTTGTGCCAAACGGTAGCAAAGTATTATTGTAAGTAAATTTTTGACACTTCTGAGGTGAATAAAATTTCACTAGCCCTGGGATTAGTAGAATTTTTGACACAACAGATAAATTTTTTACATGCAGCAAATTAGAATCATAGTTTCAAAAAACAAGTTAAAACCACCGCCGTCGTTTTTGAAAATTCTACCCTTCACCCAAGTACCAACTGTTAATAGACTACTGTCAAATTTTGAGCAAGTGTCGTCATTTACTTTGCGTTTAACAAGCTCGATAAATACTATGGGGACTCAGCACCATCGATTTCAATGGTAAAAAAGTGGTTTACTGACTTTCGTTGTGGTCGCACAAGTACAAATGACGCTGAACGTTCTGGACAACCAATTGAGGTGAGTACAGCCGAAAATATCGAAAAAATCCCCGATATAGTGTTGGCCGAACGAAGAGTAAAAGTGCGCGAGATTGCTGATGCCATAGGCATTTCATATGGCAGTGTGGTTTCGATTTTAAGTGATCAGCTGGGTTTAAGAAAGTTGTCTGCAAGATGTGTGCCGCGTTTGCCCTCAATTGACCATAAACGTAAACTTGTGACAACTTCAAAGGATTGTTTGAAGTTGTTTAACCGCAATCCGAATGAGTTTTGCGGCGTTTTGTAACTGTGGATGAAACATGGATCCATTACTGTACTCCGGAGACCAAGCAGCAGTCTAAACAATGGGTTTCTCCGGGTGAACCTGCTCCGAACAAGGCCAAGGTAAGTTTGTCGGCCAATATGGTGATGGCAACAGTTTTTTGGATTGCAAAAGGGAAAAACAATAAACAGCGAATATTACGCCAACTTATTAGACCGATTTAATGAGGATTTAAAAAGAAAACGACCCCATATCGCTAATAAAAAGTTATTTTTCATCAAGATAATGCACGGGTGCACACGTGTGCAGTCTCAATGGCAAAACTCTATGACTTGGGCTACTAGTGACTAGCTCCTATTTCCAAACCTAAAGAAATGGCTCGGTAGAAAGAGATTTAATTCCAACGATGAAATTATTGACCAAACAAATGCCTATTTCAAGGACCTCGAAAAATACTATTTTTTTAAAGTGATACAAAAACTGGAGAAACGTTGGACTAAGTGTATTGAGTTAAAAGGAGATTATGCCGACAAATAAATTTTTGTTTTGCAAAAAAAAACCTATTTCATTCAAAAAGTCACGGTCTTACCTTCTCAATCTATTTACGTATCTCATAATGTTATTATATGACATTCAGCTTTCTTTTGCTAACTGAGTCACAGCTTGCAAAAAATAGTTCACACACATAGAGTAGTGAAGAATTCAAGTACGCTTTGGCAATTAAGATCCTTATTCTTAATAGAGTGAAATACTGTATGGACCAGAGAGCTCTTAACTTAACATAGGTTTGACCAACCAGAGAATTTATGTGATCACTCCATGTCAAGTTGCTGTTGAAAATTATACCAAGATTTTTCGCTGCGTTAACAATTTCAATTTCCTCACCATTTAAAACAATGCCATTGATAATGGAAGGAACTAAGCTTTTTTTACATATTATAATGCATTTAGATTTACACGAATTCAAACAGAGTCCATTAGCACTGACCCATAGGTAAATTTTCTCTAAGTCGTCGTTAAGATGGGATACACTGTTTTGGTAAATCGTTGGCATATTTGCGGCACTCCCCTATTGAGGGATAAGCTATCTGACCAAACATCGTTTACAAATACAGATTTTGTGCGATTTGAAAGATATGATGATATAAGTTTAGTTGACATGTTCGTAAATTTAAGAAAGTGTTTCAGTTTTTTAGTAAGTATATCATGGTCTACCGTATCGAAAGCTTTAGAATGGTCCAGCAGCACTAAAAAGTTAATATGCCCATTTTCCAATTCCTGTCGTATTTTTTCACTGACATCAACAAGAGCTGTAACGCAGCTATGATTCTGTCGAAAACCAGATTGGTTACCAGAAAGCAAACTATGAGTATTGCATATGTAATAATTTGTTTGTATAATAACTTTTCTAAGACTTTCGATAGAAAACACAATATGACTATGGGTATATATTCTCCATTCGTCTTTGGCAATGGAAAAATTTTCGCATGTTTCCAATTCGATGGGTACATACGGCAGAATTAAAGGCAAAAGCAGTCTTATAAATTTTGGGTGCAAGTTATCACTTCCCACTGCGTTAGATTTTAATAAAAAGCATGTTGACATAACGTCATATTGAGTAACGTAAGAAAATGTAAAGTAGTCGCCTTTCATCTCATCAATTACGTTTAGCGTATTGGAAGAAAAATCGTAATAATTGGAGTTAGCTTGAATTACAGGGATGTTAGTAAACGTTCTGTTAAGCGTATTTGCATCCACTTGACAGTCAACATTGCTGTTCGTATTGCCAATTCCTATTTCCTATTTCATGTTTATTGATTATAAAAAATTAAAAATTTATGCCAAATGCAATTAGATGAGTACAGTGATATGGAGCGCCATTTGAATTATATTCAAATTGAATTGAAGAACTTGACAAGTATGGGTGAAATCTTAAGTGAAAAATGGGAAGTCGTAATTGTTTTGAGAAGCTTGCCGGAGTCTTAGGACGTTTTAGTGACAACTTAAGAAACTAGCAGCAAGGGTGTTCTATCATTAAAAGTTGTAAAAGAGAAATTAATTGAGGAATCGGAAAGGATAAGCCAGAAGAAACACGTAGAAGATTGAGCTCTTAAAGTAAAAACTTTTCTGGAGAAGATATATTTGCTATTTTTACCAAAAATCTGGTCACATTCGCAGAAACTGTACAGAATATCTAAATTTTTTGAAAAAGAAGAATAAAACAAACGTTCTTGCTGAGTGCAATAGAAGTGATGAGGAAGAGATGAGTTTCTGTGCTGGTACTGAAAATTGGTATGTAGATTCCGTTGCCACAAGCTACATATGTAACCGAAAAGAAAAATTCAAAGATTTTAATGAAAAAGCCATAACGATGATAACAGTAGCAAATGGGTATGAATTAAAAACTTACGGAAAGGGTGTCTGAGAAGTGAATGTTATAAATGGTAACGGTATTCTTAAAAAGGTATTAATCAAAGATGTTCTTTTCGTACCAAGTATTGAGAGCAATCTGTTGTCAGTAAAGAAGTTAACAGAACGGGGTTTGAAAATAATATTTTATGATAAAGTATGTGAAATATGGAATAAAAATGAGATTTTGACTACTACTGTGATGACAAAAGGATTATATAAAGTTATTTTAGCAATGTAAAAGAGCTCTAGCAATACGATTTTGGCCTTGATGGATTACTGTGTTGCAAAATATAATTCAATAAATAAATAAAAAAAAAAATTAAATTCCGTTAGTGAAGTAATTAGGGAACGTAATATGATGGTCAAAAAATGTGCTTGCTTTTGGCATCGAGTATTTGGTCATCGTGATATTGAAATTGTAAAAAGGGTCCTTTTGATGAATGGTGAATTTATAGACAAGTGCAATTGTGAAGATGTCTGTGAAATTTGTATTGGCGGAACGCTGTCTAGAAATGTTTTAGATCTAATCTATAGCGATGTATGTGGACCCATCGACACGCAAACACCGAGTTTTTTTTTTTTTAGTACATATATTTATTTATTGTATCTTCAAATATGAACTAACAATAATTATTCAAATCTTAAATCTAAATATAATTAATTAGGCCCGACCAGTGTCCGACATAAACTTAGTAATAGCTAATAATAATACATAAGTTGTGATAAGCAAAAACAAAAGTATTTTTCAAGCAGTTTCTTCTGGAGTGTTGAGCATTAGAGCCCTTGTGTCCCTCTTTTTTAAGCGGATGTGCCCAGTAAAATTCAAGATATTACGAGCAAGCGGATTAGAATGAGACTCGAGTTTTGTAAGATATTTGCCTGCGTATTTTGCAATTTCTTCAGTTACTTGTGGCATATTCAAATCACGATGTAAATTTGAATTTCTTATGTACCATGGAGCCGATGTTATTATCCGTAAAATTTTGTTTTGCCTTCGTTGAATTTTTTCTATATTTGAAGCTGAATTCCGTAGCACCATATAGGTTTTAAAAGCGACTTGTATATCAAAAGTTTACAATCTAGACTGAGGGTTGAATTTCTACCAATCAGCCAATGTATCTGAGTTAGTTAAAGTTTCATTTGCGTTAGCTTAGAGTCAATGTGGTGTTTCCATGTAAGCCTTCGATCAAGGTGTATACCAAGGTATTTCACTTGTAAATTTTGAGGAACAATTTGATTATTGATTGTAATGGAGGAACAAGTGTCTTTTCGTAGGGTAAATGTTACCTGAGCACACTTCTGTTCGTTTACCTTTATTCTCCACCTGTTTAACCATAGTTCTAGCTGGATAATATGTTGCTGAAGATATCGGGAAGCCTCGTGAGGGTTTTCGTGCACACTAAGGCAGGCTGTATCATCGGCAAATGTAGATGTGTGAATATTACTGCTCAAAGGCATATCACAAGTATAAATCAAATACAAAACTGGCCCCAGTATACTCCCCTGACACCGAGTGACAAACATTTCTTTGTCACATTTGTTAATGATTTTAGTAAGTACATCAAAATATATTTGATTATACATAAATCCGAAGTTATGGATAAAATGAAAAAATTTTCTGAAATGGTTTTTACAAAATTTGGAAGATATCCTAAAACTATAAGATCAGATCGGTGAGGTGAATATATAGGAACAAATTTTTCACAATACTGTAAAAGCAAGGGTATAAAACAACAATTTACAACTCCGTATACCCTGAGCAAAATGGAGTAGCAGAAAGGCGAAACAGATATCTTGTTGAAATGGTACGTTGTATGTTATTGGATGCTAATCTCAGAAAATTTTATTGGCGTAAGGCCGTAGTTACTGACTCATTTCTTAAAAAAATTTTGTTAACAAACTCAACAAACAAAACACCAGTTGGAATTTGGGAAGGTGGGCGTTTAAAACCTGTTAATTTTGAAGTCTTTGGCTCTTTATCTTTAGTACACATACCAAAAGAGAAAGGAAAGAAATTGCACGAAAGGGCAAATTATTTAATTTTTGTTGGCTACTCTGAGGATTCAAAAGGATTACGTTTTTTGGACAAAAATACAAACAAAATTACTGCAAGTCGTGATTATAAAATTCTAGACAAAACGCTCCAAAATGTCAACAGTTTGAAAAAGCACAGTAATATTTCTGTTGACTTATTTTCGTATGAAAATAAACGTTTTAACACAAGTCTTGAAAATGTGACAAGGAACGATGATATTATACAAACAAGGTCAACTCATCATAATGAAAATGGTGAAGACGAATTTTTTGATACAGAAGCAACTGGGAGAGCAATTTCAGACAACTTGATTATAGATGAAGACAATTTTAGTCAACCTGTTGAAAATTTAAGAAGGTCAACAAAATCACAAAAGGATAAATATCTACCTGAAAGATTTCAAGTAATAAAAACAAAAGATTTATACGAACCAAAAAGTTTTATAGAAGTTCTGACTAGAGATGATAAAGAACAATGTATGTATGCTATGAAGGAAGAAATAAATTCATTAGTAAGGAATGGTACATGGGACTTATTTGACATTCCTGAAAGACGGAAACCAGTAGGATGCAAATGGGTATTCAAAATAGAAACCGACGCGAATGGAAATATTAAATACTAGGCAAGACTTGTCGCTCAAGGCTACAGTAAAAAATTTGGAGTATATGACGTCAAAACTGCTTTTCTTTGTGGAGTTTTGCACGAAGAAATATATATAAAATAACCCATCGGATTTGAATCAGAAGGCAGCAAATTTTGTAAGTATCTGCTAAATGTTGGAACGAAAAAGTAATACGTGTATTTTTGACTATTGGTTTCCAAAAAAGGTTTTGCTCATAGTTGTATTTTAAAACTTTTTGAAGATGATGTCTGAATTTTTGTTTTAATTTATGTTGAGATATACTCGTTGCAATAAAATTTGAAGAGCATCAGGAGTTTATAAATCAATTTTGAAATATCAGACTTGGAAGAAATTAATTTTTATATGAGTATTAAAATTGATAAGGGGATTGATAATTATTTTTCCATCAGTCAAGAAACTTATATTAATAAAATGGTAAAAGATGCGGGAGTTAAGAATGAAAAATATTCAAAAATACCTATGGATGTTGGATATCTAAAAGACAATACCGATAGTGTTTTTTTGCCTTGAAATGAGAATTAACACCATTTAATTGGTAGTTTATTGTACTCAACTGCAAATACACGTCCAGATATTTCAGCGGCAGTTTCAATTTTGAGTCGTAAAGTTAGTAATCCAACGCAAAGGAACTGGACAGAACTAAAGCGTTTAATTAAATATTTAAACGGTACAAAAGACTTAAATTTGAAGTTATGTTGCATGAAGTTATGTTGCAGCAACAGTAAAGGGTTATATGGATTTGCAGACGCCGACTGGGCTCAGTGTCAAATTGTCCGGAAGTCTAACAGTGGTTACCAGTGAGCTGCAATTTTCATGGTTTTTGATGATTTACTCATACAATAAAATTTTTGCTAACATTTAATCACGTACAAAACATTCAACGTACAATAAAATCAGCATCGTTCTAATATCTGTTCATTGGAATGATTGTGAGTGGAAGGATCGAACATGTTTTACTCAATTCATTCACATACATTAAATGTTTTATTCAGTTTTAATCATGCAACAAAACTCAATGTTGAATATAATCAGCATCATAGAAACGTACGCATCGTTGGAATAATTGTGAGTGGAGTGATCGAACTTGTTTTATTCAAGCTTCTATGTGAACAATCGCTGACGTTGAATAAAATCAAAGTAGTCAAGTTCGTTCAAGTTATTTTAAAACACACACACACAAACATGACAAACAGGGGTGGAAAATTGGAGGTTTCTTTTTGTTCCAATTATAAAAAAGGTGCAACATTTCGTCGGCTTGTTTCTGGTTTGCGGCACAGTATATTGAAAATACATTATGTCTGCAGCAAACCAGAAACAAGCCGACGATTTGTTTAACTACGAGTTTGAAAATTAACATAATAAGTTTGAAAGCCTCAAACAAAAATCTTTACAAAACAAACATCTTTATTCGATTGTGCATTAAGAGTCTTACTATAAACATACGAAGTTTGTTAGCTAAATTCAAAAATGTTTTGGGTTGAAGTCTACTGATGAGTTCCAAAAAGCGGGAACGAAATGCATATAGACAATCGCTTAACCATAAAAACAAGCAAATTTTCAAATTAAATAAATAAAGACTTTATGTCAAATAAATATACTTCGGTATTTCATTTAACTACGAGTATTAATAACAAAATCTTCAAAAGAACTTACATAAGGGGAACTCGTTTAACCTGTTTTATATCTCTTAAAGTTTAACCTTCTTATTTACAAATATGTTTGATGCTTATTAAGAGCTTTGAAAATGTGCCCTATTTTCATCGATATATTTTGAACCGCTTTACCACTCGAAGATCCGATTATACATATTTATTTGTCATCTCAATACCTTGCATTTGAATACGAAGAACGACCCAATCGGACATTTCTAGCTCGAGATATGCTTGGTCAAGTGAAAAAAGGTCGAAAAAATGAAAAAATTACAATATCTAACAAACTGTTCCATAAAAAAAATTTAACCTTGATTTTTTTTTTTTGATTCAGCGGAAGAAAATACATAAGGAAAATCACCTCTCATCAAATGTACATGAAAAAAAATTAATTTTGTAAACTAGTGTAATTTAAGCTTATTAAAAAAATTAAACTGAATCTCAGAAATTTATATAAAATTTTTGTCTCTAATATTTTTCAAAAAGTTGGTAGCGACTAGCTCTATTACACAGTTTCTTTACTTTTACCATCCCTGATATGAAACTCCTAAATTAAGTACACATACCCATACATACTTAAACATTGATTTGTTGGCTCTTTACAAATACAACATTCATACACAATGATTTTTTTCATTTTCACTTTTACTCTGCATCAACTACTTGATGCTGATTAGAATGAACATTTTTTCCTTTCGCATTATGTTCTTGTTCAAAACACTCATTGTCGAGCCAAAAAACCAATCATTCGAACTGATTGGTTTGATGCTACGCATGATTATAAATCGTATCCAACAACATTCCACTCACTTGAGCGATTAAAACTTACCAACGAATATGTGTGTTTTGAACAAGTTTGAGGTTTTCAACAAAAAGACATGTTTTTAGGATATTGATTACGTATGATTTTTTTCCGATCACTCGTTGCAGTTCCCTGGTGGTTACATTTTTAAATGATGAGTACTTGTTGAACCTTCATACTGAACATACGTAATAGCGGAGTTTTTTTTACATACACACTCGTACGAAACAAAAAACAACAAAAACAAAACTTATACATACAAAAAATATTCGTAATACATATTGACTTCGATAAATAAGCTTATTTGCTTTACAAATATTTTTTTTTTACATAGCAAGGAACAAAAACAACAAAATAACTGCAAAGTGCCATTGAGGAATACTCTACATGAGTACCTCAAATAAAAAAAATTTTGAAGTGAGTTCTAACGGCAGAAATGCCTCTTTTACTGTGAGTTCTGAAGCTCTTAATGAAAACAATAAAAATAAAAAATCTGATGATAGTATTTTTCTAACGGCAAAGCCACTTTTTCGTCAGCGATCAACTTCGCTTTGTCCAATGCCAACTAGTGATTCGTGAACATTACAGTTGCCTAGTACTTCATATAACTCAGCAATATCACCCCCTTCGGGCTCGTGTACCTCACTTAACAAAGTTATCACTACAGATCACAGTAGCACTAAACCCAAGGTCCAAGTCGGAATGGACAGATATATAACCTTGGTAAAGCGTGGGCGAAGCCCAAATTCTTCTAAAATTGCATCTGCTCCAAAGATGTCTAGGGATAACAGCGCATCATCTACTAATCGTCAAAATCGGGTTTCATTATTGCAAGAAAATAACGACAAGCCCGCTGCATCATCGCAAAAGTCTTTTAAGCCACCACCTATCTATCTGAGAGAAAAAATTCTAACGCCCTTCTAAAAAAACTATTGTCGGCCATTGGTGAAAATACTTTTCATATCATTCCAATTAAACGAGGTAATATTGATGAAACTAAAATCCAAATATATCATCAAAAAGATTTCCGGAAAAATTGTTAGTAAATTTGATAAAAATAAAACAAGCTTTTACACATACCAACTTAAAAGTGCTAAAGGCCTACAAATAGTATTAAAGGGCATAGATTCATATGTTGACCCCGAAGAAGTAAAATGTGCTCATATCGACAAAGGATTTAAGGAAAAAAATGTTACTAATATAATTAACAGAGAAAAAGTCCTCCAACCCCTATTTCGGGTTGAACTGGAGCCGAATGACATACAATTGAAAAAAAAATTAAACCAATCGAAATTGTAGCGTAAGGTTTCTCGTACACCGAAAAATCACAGTTGAAGAGCCACATAAGCATTCAGGTCCAGTATAGTGCCATAATTCCCAAGAATATGGCCACACAAAAACGTACTGCAAATTACCTACAGTTTGTGTTATCTGCTGTGAATTGCACGGTTCTGCTAGCTGTACTGAGCCAAAAGATCAAGCTGTAGGGTAGGTAATATTCTGGGGTTGCGCTGTCAGTGAACTTCCTTAATGTTTGTCTTCTTTACGTTACACGCGTTTTTATTTCTTGCATAGGGATGTATAGGTATTTATTTAAAACTAATGTATAAGTATTTGTGATATGTAATTCTGAAGTATTGTTTATATGCATATGTACATAATGCAGATGCTATTATATATTTGTCCTTTTCCTTCTTGCTTGTTCGCATTGGGATAGCGTACATAATGCACCAATACAAAGACAAATAAATTATAGTCGTTAAGTTATCTTTTGCTAGTTGCTAAGTTTCCTTTTGTGAAAATAGAAGGCATTATTAAATTGACTTTTGATCGAGCAAGATCGTGTTTGATTTAAGAAAGCAAGTAGAAGCTTAAAAAGCTGAAAAAATTTTTGTAATTGCGGAGGTAGTCACACCGCTAACTACAGAAGATGTCCTGTATATTCTCTTTCGTTAAACAGACTATGGGACAAAAACCTAAATTTCTTCCAGCTCAATCAGCCAACGCTTACCCCGCCACTTTTCCACAAATAAGCCAACCAATTACTTCAAGTGTATCGTATGCCGATGCTGTTAAGACAAATTCTATTCCCGCACAAAAAGTATCACCGCCAAATAATTCGACAAATACAAACTCTAGCTGCAACTTTACTACAAATATGACTAACATGAGGCAAGAAATGCTGCGAATGCAGAATTCTCTGCTTCAAGGATTATATTCTTGACAACATTTGTGCAGAACATCTACAAGCAACTAATATTTGTGTTGAAAACTTTTGTATAAATTTCGTTATATCATCAATTTACTCCCCTCCAAAATTCTGAATCACTGAGGATCAATACGAGGATTTCTACAAATCGCTTGGACCTTGTTTCGTTGCAGCTGGAGACTACAATGCAAAACATACGTTCTGGTGTTCGCGCCTTATTACACCTAGAGGAAGAGCGTTCTTCAACACAATTTCAAAAATGGGCTTGGACGTCATTTCGAGTAGGAAGCCCACTTACTGGTCTACATACATACAAAAAATTCCGGATGATATAGATTTTGGCGTCATGAAAAATATTTCTAGGGATTTAGTTCATGTTGAAGTTTCTCTAGATCTCTCCTCCAATCACTCTCCCACTATCGTTACAATCTGTAGCCCACTAAGAAGTGATTTACCTCACCCATATGTGAAGATGATCAATCGTGTGAATTGGCTGGGATTAAAAAAATATCTTAGTAGACATTGCACGGAAAACATAACGCTAAGAACATCCGATGATATTGAATCTAACATTGCGAATCTTAACGAAAATATTAAGCAGGCTGCTGAACATGCTACTACTTCCCACCCGCAGACTGGGTTTAACAGAATTTATTCTACGGGTATTGAACTTCTCGTATGTGAAAAAAAAGAGCTAGAGGGGAATGGCAACAGCATAGATCGCCCCAACATTAAATCAGATTTAAAGGGTGCACTAAACGACTCCAAGAGTTGCTTGCATCTGAAAAAACTGCATCTCTTAAAAATTATCTGGAAAACCTCGATGTCACACCATCATCTAATTAGTCGTTGTGGCGCGCTGCGAGAAAGCTTAAAACACCCGTTGAGTTTAAAGCACCTCTGCGTACTTCTACCGGAGGTTGGGCAAGAAGTGATACTGAAAAAGGTAACATATTTGCTGAGCATTTAAAATCCGTATTTACCCCAAACACATGTATGGGCGTTGTTGATTTGCCGTATGTAGTTGCTCTACCCCCTCCACCGTTGAAGTTTAAGATGCGTGATGTACAAAAACTAATTGCTGAACTCAACTCAAAGAAAGCTCCGGATATTGATGAAATTAGTAATAAGATGCTGATGAAGTTGCCTTGTATTGCCATTAAAATTCTGTTATTAATTTTTATTGTCATTTTACGACGAGTATTATACACACCACTGGAAGCTTGCCAAGGTCAACATGATTCCAAAGCCGGGCAAAGATCTTACCAAGGCTGAGTTATACAGGCTAATAAGTTTACTGTCAAAAATTTCAAAGATCTTCGAAAAGGTACTCATGATAAAATTGTCCCCAATTCTAATTGGTAGTGGGTGCATCCCAGACCATCAATATGGTTTGAGAAGTCAGCATAGCACCATTGAAAAAACGCATAGATTGGTTCAATTTATAAGAACATTTGAAGAAAAGAAGTATTGTTCTGGCCTGTTTATTGAAGTTTGAAGACCAATAAACATTCTTAATCTTTTGATAAGTTATATTCTTGCCCGGAAGTTCACTGCTGTGGAGGGAGACTTCATGAGTGTGCCTGAATCAATCTCATCCGGTTTGCCACAGGCGAGTATACTGGGGCCAGTTTTGTATTTGATTTATACTTGTGATATGCCTGTGAGCAGTAACATCCAAACATCTACATTTGCCAATGATACAGCCTGCTTTAGTATGCATGAAAACTCTCACGAGGCATCTCGATATCTTCAGGAATATATTATCCAGCTGGAAATATGGTTAAACTTATGGAGAATAAAAGTAAACGATCAGAAGTGTGCTCAGGTGACATTGACCCATTAAAATAAATAATCAAATTGTTCCTCAACACTCACATGTGAAATACTTTGGTATACACCTTGAACGACGGCTTATATGGAAACACCACATTGAATCTAAGCTAACACAAATGAAACTGAAATTAGCTCAGTTACATTGGTTGATTGGCATAAATTCCATCCTGAGTCTAGATTGTAAACTTTTGATATACAAGTCGCTTTTGAAACCTATATGGTGCTACGGAATTCAGCTATAGGGCGCTGCTTCAGCTTCAAACGTAGAGAAAATCCAACGAAGGCCAAACAAAATTTTACGGTTAATAACATCGGCTCCATGGTACATAAGAAACTCAAATTTACATCGTGATTTAAATATGCCACAAGTGACTGAAGAAATTGCAAAATACGCAGGCAAATATTTAACAAAACTGGAGTCTCATCCTAATTCCCTTGCTCGTAACATCTTGAATTTTACTGAACACATCCGCTTAAAAAAGAGGGACATAAGGGCTCTAATAGTTAACACTCCAGATGAAACTGCTTGAAAATACTTTTATTTTTTGCTTTGCACGACTCTTATGTGTTATGAACTACTATCACTAGTTTATGTCTATGCCTAATAATATTATTTAGATTTAAGATTTAAATACTTATTGTTAGTTCATTTTTGAAGATACAATAAATAAATATACGTATTAAAAAAGAAAAAAAAAAACATTTTCAAATACAACGGATCCTCTATTTCATGGTGTTGTAGAAAACAGCAATGTGTGTCATTTTCATCAACAGAAGCAGAGTATATTTCACTCACCGAAGCATTACAAGCAATTGGTTACGGCGATTGATGAACGATTTCGAAATAAAAATTAATGAAACAATTATAATTTACGAAGACAATCAGAGCTGCTTAAAATTAGTACAGAAGGACAAGTTTAATAGAAGAACAAAACATATTGAAACAAAATTTAATTTTGTGCGCGACTTAGTAAATAAAAATATTGTTCAAATAATATAATGTCCAAACAGAACAAATTGAAGCTGATATATTTACTAATTAATCGGATAAATTTAAGGTTTAAGCGAGAAGGGGTGTTGAAATAGAACGATTTTGTACTTTAAATTCATTTATATTTGTTTATATAATTTATAATATATATGTAAATCAGTTTCGCATTGTTACTTTTGTTTGTTAAAAAATTTTTATTTAATTTACTTCTCATTTTTCACTTCTCAAATAAAGAACTCAATGTCAATTATAAAAACTTACATTTACTATGTTTATACGCGCACTATTTTCAAATAAAAATATTTGAAAATAAATTGGTCGCATTCATAAGACGTAACTGTTGCGCAACTGTTGAGTGTTTGTCTTAGAAACGCATAGTTGAGTTGTTTCGCTCCACTCAACAGTTGAGTAATCGCTGCCATTTTTTCCATCGTAAATTTTTTTCGCTACCTCTAGTCAACATGTTGTGCTCAGCCTGAACAGCTGGTGGAATATACTTATACCGTGCAAACTATAATGCAACGCCGCTTTGTTAGCTGGCGGCTGCAAATACTTCTTAAATTTTACATTTCAAATGCGAAAAGTAAGGAAATAAAATTAAATTACTAATTTCATCAAATATATGTATGTTTATTATGCTGTCTATTTATATTATATACTCGTATTATATTATTTAATTCACTATTGCGTTTAAATATTTTTTGAGCAAGTGGCGGCTTAATGTTAAAATATAAAGCGCAGGTCTCTCATTTTATTGCAGTGTTGTTCAAACACAGAATATTAATTTTGTGGAGCAAATTTTAATGTAAAAATTTAAGATTCCTGTGCTGCTGACATCATTACAAATTTTGCAATGTCCATACTTTTAAGCTCAACTAATTAATTTAGCCAATTTTAATTATTTTCTTTGTTCCTCTTTTATTCCTTTTCAATTGTTTACATTCATCAGCTGTTCACTTTGCAGTACATCCATCAAGCCGTTTCTAAGAAGTAACTGTTGGGGCCAACAGTTTCACAACAGTTGAGCCCATTAACTCACTGTTTATACGGCATTGTAAATGTATAAAAACTTGGTATTATGTGAATGTATAAAATAACAAATAATAATTTGTATTTATTGTCATTATTTTCTTGTATCAATATTTTTTGTGGAATATTTATCAATTTATTGTTTTTTATTAGGAAAGATTTATAAGTGTGGCAACCTCAGGCATTTTATTTGCAAGCAGTATTGTCAGATTTATTTTCAGCCTTCTTGTAGAATATCGCCAAGAAAATATTTTGATTTTGTAATTGCATTACAAATATTGGTAAATTTTAAATTTAGTAGGTAACGTCTATCGTAAAACATAAAACTTATATTGTTTGAGAAAAATTAAGAAAAGTGTTTTTTGCATTAACATATAAATACTGGCGTATGGAATATTGGAAAATCTGGTGTAAAGACGGCACTGCGACACCGGTCTTAGGACCAAATACTGGCGAATAAAGAATACTTAAAAATAACTTTTTCCAAACGATCAATTTAAATAGGATAAATTGATCTTGAACACCAAGATCAAAATTATTATTTAAATGTGGTGATTATGCTTGAATTGGAAAGTTTTCCCCACTTTCATAAGCATAAAGTGAGATTTTGTGGTCCATAATTTTTTTAACTTCTTGAATTCCAGAACATGTGGTTTGAGATAAAGAGTAGAGTAGATAAAAAGTAAGAGTAGAGTATGTTGTAGAAAAAATTCTTACTTAAACAATTTCCTAAGTTTAGTTTACACTATGCAAGTCTTATTGCTAAGCTGATTAGTTTGTTAGGAGAGACGAGGGGAAAAGAAACGTTTCTGTTCCCCTCGACTCTCTCCCTCAAACTAATCAGCTTACCAATAAGACTTGCACAGTGTAACTAGCCGTCCACACGAGCAATAATTTTGGCAATTATTGCCATGGCAATTGTCAAATTCGATTGCCGACACAAGATATCAGTGTGTGGACCGTATAAATATGTGTTCAAATATATATTAAGCAACAAATGTTAAAATACATTGCTGAGCAATAATCTCTTAACACATGCTGTCAAATTGAAATAATATTAATATTTTTTAAACAAAAAAGTAAGAAAAATAGATTTAAATAAATAAAATAAAAAGAAGTTCAATTTAAAATTAGCAAAAAAAATCTAATTAAGGATAATTTAGGTATGTATATGCTTAAAAAAGCAAATATATTTAAATGTGTTAAGACACAACAAATTGCTCGTGTGGTCGTAGTGTAAGCTAGGACTAAGGGCTAATAAATCAGTCAATGATTATATGTATTCTATTTTTAAATCATGTTTAAACAGAAAATTTTGTTTTTCACCCCAAAATTAAATGAATCTTAAACAGCCAACATTGTGCATTTAAGTGTTGTTTAAGTTTTACAAACATACCATATGTTTTGTGCATGTGTGTGTTTTTTGAATGCATGTACATGAACATCATGTGGTCGTATTAAAAAGTATTTCGTTTAATTTTCGCAAATATACAACAAATGTAACACATATTTTCATATCATGGAATATATAAATAGAAAAATGCATTCCGATGCTCTTTTTGTATCATAAAATGTGTTTTTTACTATTTCACTTTTCTGCAAATTGATAAATCTACTTTCTTATTTATATTGAACAGCTGTTCTTTGGAAAACTTTCCATAATATTTGGAAATCTTGTAGTGCTACCGTACTTTCAACGTAATTTGATAATAACTTTAATTCGCCTCTGAAAAAATGAAAGTGTATTTAAATACATTTTAAATTTTTATGAAAATTAACTCAAACTATATTTAAACATTCACTGATTTATTAGCTATAATTTTAATATAATTTTATTTTATTGAAATCATAAAAATATAGCCAGAGTTCAAATATCGCCAAGTAAATCCCCAATCGCCACTTCAAAATTTTTGTCGCCACGTTTGGCGAGATATCGCCATATCTGACAACACTGTTTGCAAATAGTGCGTTAATCGTGTATAGTTTTCTGAATTAGTGTGCCCTTTTACATTTGCGCAATTGAAAGACAGACAGACGAAGTTTGTAGAAGAAGAGCGAAGATGCAGAGTGTGTTGTACATGACCCTCTGTACTGAAAATTTTTTATTTCTCTTTTCTACTTTTCGCCATTTATTATTGTTGCTTCATATGGTTTTTCTCATTTCAGCGGCTGTATGTATACTTGTGTATTATCAAGGCATACTCGTATGGTATGTATGTGTATGTGTATAAGTACCAAACGCGAAAAAGAAGTAAATAAACTACAAAATTTCTGTCTGTCTATTAATTTCGAGTATGTAAAAGCTTCGGGCAAGAACATAAGATAATTGAAAAAATTTCCGGCAAGAAATGGCTCAAATGTAAATTGGGACTTAGTAAGTCGTAATAAAAACAACAATATGGCAACAATTAACAGTTTTATTTACAAATAAGCCGTGCGTATAAACGAAGTAATTGTAAACTTATTTTTACATATTTTTGCAAGTTGGTGAATTTTAATAGATTTGTTTACTCTCTCACTCAAAAAAAAAGGGAGAAACAAAATGTCAACAAACAAGCAAAACAACGAGCTTTGTATTGTGGTGATGCCACGTATTACTCTTTTTTGTTCCCAAGGATTTTATTATTGGAGAAATGTTTTCTCGAGAAAATAATTTTCCGTAAGAAATAAATTCCGAGCGAATATTCATGATTGGGCTGAACATGTTGAAGATATATTTCATATGTTTTCCCAAAATGAACAGAGTACAACTTCTGCAACATTTGTTAATGAATAATTCATGCCAAGTTTTTTTTTAATATGTATTTTGACAACATTTCACATGAAATGTTGAACAGAGTACCAGGCTTTAGGGCCAAAGTACGACTGTGTAACATTTTGTAAATTTATTTTTAATTATTATCTATACTTATTTTAATATGATTTCATATACATATATTTCTGTTTTAAGAATTTGTATTTTTAATAAATTAAAAAATATTTGCTCAATTCAAGACTAAATTTAAATAAAATGTATGTAGTACATCTATGTATACAACAAAACTTCATGTTCTTATACAAATTTATTTTCATGTGATTTTTGAACGTATTTTAAGTATTTGCATTCGCTTTCCCGTTCGCTTTCGCAGAAATTAAAATGTATTATGTATTCGCTTTCGCATTCGCATTCGTTGAACTGGTATTCGATAGTGCCCTTTTACATTTGGGAAATTGAAAGACAGACAGACGAAGTTTGTAGAAGAAGGGGCGAAGATGCAGAGTGTGTAGTACACGACCCTCTGTACTGGACATTTTTTTGTTTCTCTTTTCTACTTTTCGCAATTTATTCTTGTTGCTTCATATGATTTTTCTCAAGCTATCGTCATTTTGAATTTTTAGCTGTTACTGTGCTTGTGTACTGTGGTTTTGTTTATCAGTTTTTAAATAAAAATTAAAGTAATAATAATATAATAAGATATAAATTAATAAATAAAAAGTTTTTTATATTTGAATCTGCGTGTCCAATTATTTTGTGTAAGTGCGAATAATGTTTGAATCTTTTTTTAAACGCGAAACTGTTTAAATAGTATTTCTTTTACAAATATTTTAATTGTAGAAAAATGGAGTTTTCTTGGACAAGAGACAATGTCCAATCATTAATTGAACTTTACGAACAGCACGAATGTCTCTATAATGTTCGTTCAAAAACATATATGAATAGAGACATTAAGGCAGCTGCCTTAAACTCTATGGAAAGCATGAGACAAAAATGTCCAACAATTTCTTTGGAAACAATTAAAAAGAAATTCAAGGGCCTTCGTTCTCAGTTTTCATCTGAACTGAAAACACTCCAAAGTAAAAGAAAATCTGGCATGGGAACTGATGAAGAGTACCAACCCAAGCTGTGGTGTTTCAAACAGTTGGAATTTTTGAAAACTCATTTGAAAATGAGGGAAGGAATTGCCAATACGGTGAGCAAGTTTATATATTAACTGTATAATTCATAAAAAATATTTTAGGTTTATTACAGGTTTATTTGACAAATTTTCCATAGAAATATGTCAAATAAGGGCTTAATAAACCTGAATTATATTTTATGAATAAGGCAGATAGTATTTATGTATTTAAATAACTATTCATTAAATATAAACTTATTTTATTTATGTCAGGATGATATGTCGGTTAGTTTTATCGAAGAATCCTCAGAATCGGACACTCCAACAAAGAAGAAGCCAAAAAAACGGTCTTTAGAAGATGGACTTGATGAGCTACAGTCCATTCTGGCAAGTAAAACTGCAAAGAAATTCGAGTATGAGTGGTTAGGAAAGAAGGTAATGTCGGTGTTGGAAGAAATAGAGGGTGACGATCAGACAAATGCTGTATGGAAAATTGAAAGCCTTCTTAGCACTTACTGGAGAAATTCAATTAAGAAAAAGCGAGGAAATATCTGTGTTGAGGCTTCCACATTGTCATCACCATTACCTTCTTTCACTTCGCCGTCCGCGTCATCTAACACTCGTGACATACTCCCTATCAATTGAAGGGATTTTGGAAGACGAAAATGACTTTAATATTTAGTGTTTTTTTGCAATTATTACAATTTAATTTTTTTTTAACATTTCTAAAGCCGGGCTTACATCTGTGTGCCATGTACCACACAAGCGAAAAAAAATATGTGTAATGAATTACTTTTGTTTTATATTATTTTAATTTTGTTTTTTTATTTATTTTAATTTTAAAGCGTAAGGCCGGGTTTCCATTGGTGTGCCATGTGCCACACATGAGTAACAATAACGTAACCACTAATTACTAATGAAAAACTGTTTGATTCAGACATGTATTTATTAAGTTAAACAGTTTCATACATAACTAATAGACAATTTTATAGAATGCAACATGATTGGAAACAGTTTAAATCAATAAATACATGTGTGAATCAAACAGTTTTTCATTAGTAATTAGTGGTTACGTTATTGTTACTCATGTGTGGCACATGGCACACCGATGGAAACCCTGCCTATGTATGTATGTACATATGTACATACTTAGATCTCAAGAAATTTTAATAAACTATTTCAATTGTACTGATATTTATAAGTAAATAAATAAGAATATGTTTATTTCTTTTTAAATGGTTTTATTAATTTCACTTGTAAAATTCAAATGAAAATATTTGTTTTTTGCTAATAAAAAATAAAATTAATAATGAATTTATGTATCTTATAAATGAAAATTACTTAAAAATAACATAAGTAGTGGAATGAATGGATAAATGAATAGATACAAAATCAACTTAAATATAAATTCATGGGCACAAAGTTAGATTGAAATATAAAGTTGATAAAAAAAAACAATTTAAAATACAGCTGCTCGCAGACCATTCGGCAACTTTTGCTCGTTAAATTGGTAAAATTTAAAATAAACTTTTTTGCTTTGAAATTTGTTTCCATAATTTCTAATAAAAAAAACCTATGAGAAATTTGACCAATATAACAACCAAACAATTACCGAATAACGTGTGAACTGGTCTAATGAAACGGCTGCTGATTACCTAGCATTTTACTTTCCTGCCAGTCTACTTTGCCTTCGTTGCTAAAATACTCGGAGAATTATTTCCGAATATATTCTATTGAACCTTTTCGCGGGTTGTAAGGAACATTGTTTTGGCTTGATGTACTCGGAATTGATACATCACTCGTGTTATTTGAGTATGTTGTGTCGTTCTCAATTAGGAAATTATGGAGAACGCAACAAGTCAAAACTATTTTCTGCACGGTTTCCACTTTCAAATTAATTCTTGTAAGAAAGATTCGAAACCTATTGGAAACCATTCCGAACGAATGCTCAACAACATGCCTTGCCCGTGATAGTCTGATGTTGAATATTCTTTTTTTATTGCAACTAGTATGGTAAGGGTAGGGCTTCATAATGTGCTTATTCAAAGGAAAAGCATCGTCAGCTACCACCACGTAAGGTAAATTACGTCCTTTTCCCACCATTGACTCCTTGGGTAAACTTATATCCTCATCTAAAATCTTCTTAAGATGACTTTGATGAAGAACAGCTGCGTCGTTATTCCGACCATTACATCCAACATCCACAAATATAAATTTACATCGAGCGTCAACTAATGCAAGCAATATGATACTGTTTGTATGCTTGTAATTATAATAATATGCGCCGTCTTTTCGTGGGGGTTGAAAGTTGATGTGTTTCCCATCCAATGCTCCGAGGCAATTGGGAAACTGCCAAAGAAGGGCGAATTCCTTGGCAATGCTTTCCCATTCTTCGGGACTGGATGGAAACTGTAAATGAAAAAGTTAATAAAAGCAAATTATAAAAATACAAATTCCATACCTTCAAGTAATCTTCACGCAAATTGCGATATAATGTATCGCAAATAATAGGCGCTAATTTAGAAAAGGATGCTGGAGAAATCATTGACGAGTAGTTCATGCTTTTATACGATTCTCCAGTTGCAATGAATCTAAGGGTTATCGCCAATTTCTCTGCCACAGAAATGGACTCCCTGAAAGAACTATCTGCTCTATATATTTCAGGCGTTATTAGCTCGACAAGTTTTGTGAACTGTTCCTCGTCCATCCTTAAGAAATTTCGATAGGAATTGCTATCTGTTAAAAGGAGCTCCTTAGTTAGAAAAGCAAAGGAACCATTTTCTTTACGATTTTTTTGCCATGGATGCATCCATAGTCTTTTAGGTTTTTCTTTGTTTTTTCTAACTATCTTACGCATTATACTAACGAGAGCTAGTAAAATTAAAATTTAATTACTTATAAATAATTTTCTTATTAAATCGCCTGTTTGTTAAATACTTACCTAAAACTACTTCGTCGTCTTCGTCGGAAGAATCTTCTAATGCCAATTTTGTGCAATAGACTAGTTTTTCCATTTTTTTTTTTCAAAATTCATTTTCATAAAAAAAAATTGTTTTATATCTTTTTGATAATTTAAGTAAACAACAGAATAAAATTTCCAAACAAACTGCGAAATTGAATGAAAAACGAATAAGAAAAAATTTCTGTCTGTCTATTAATTTCCAATATGTAAAAGCTTCGGGCAAGAACAAAAGAGAATTGAAAAAATGTCCGGCAAGAATAGTCTCAAATGTAAAAGAGGACATACATCTCTATTATGTACCCACACCATGTCATCTTGCAAAGCGCTTTTATACATGCAAAGTAAATACATATGTACGTTTACATTATTAATCCTTTAAAGGGCGCTTCAGATAACTTATATGTTTGCAAGCTTTATTAGATTAAAGGTGGAATTCACCCATTGTTTCGGAACAAAATTTTTGTCTGGAGAATTTTTTTGATGAGAGTTTTTTGCAAGACGGTTCAATCATTTTGAACATTTTGTCTGGAAAATCAAAGCTACCATATGAAATACGTGTGTAAACGATGTGTAATAATTTTACAAGTGGCAGCACAGCGGCAAATGATTACAATTTGTTGTGTCACACATATCTTTTTAATTGTTTAATGTAATTGTTTCCTTCAACTCCATATGTATTTGTTTTTTTTTTAATTTCCTTTATTTCTATTCTAATAAATGCAAGTATACTCTGTGATTTTATTATTCGTATAACATGATGTGGCATATCAGTTCAACTTTGGCTGAAAAATTTAAATAGTTGGCAGCTCGGTTCGATTTTGTCCGGACAAAAATTAAAACTAAACTAAATCAAGCAGGAAATGTTCCGAACAAAATTTGTTCTCGTCAAACTCCATATAAAAATTTTTACGGGACCAAAATTTTATTCCGAAACCATGGGTGAATCCACCTTAAAAAAGTGATTTTGTGAGCAAAAATGTGGTACTCCAAACTAGGGTTTCCTGTTCGGTTTTAACCGAAACCGATGTTTTTTAGGCCAATTTATTCGAAACCGAAAGCCGACAAGAAAATTGTCGATTTTCGATTTTTACCTCCTGTTATTTTAAAGCGGACAACGTCTGAGTTATAAAAAATCGAATGATCAAAAATACACTTTAACAAGTAAGTGAACTAATACCTACCTCGTATATCGCCTACCTCTAGGCGATATACGAGGTTTGTTCAAAAAGTATCGCGAATTTAGATTTTCGCGGGTTACGTGTATCCGAATTTTGATTTTTTTGTGGGGTTATGTTGGTACTCATGTCTCTCACTTATGCCGAAAATTTCGGCCATTTTGAATGTTCAGTTAATTGTTGACAGCTGCTTTGCTTTGTACGTGTTTTGGCTCGTCTTCGATTTTTACCTATTAAAAGAAAAATGGAACAAAGAACCTGTATCAAATTTTGTGTGAAAAACGAAATTAAGTGCGCGGATGCATTCCAAATGTTGACTGTGGCAAACGGAGAACCTACCTCGGAACGTTTATCGGTGGTACAAAATGTTCTCAGAAGGCCGAGAAGATGTGAACGACGAAGCGCGTGCCGGACGCCCGAGCACCTCAACAACAGATGAAAGGAGGACCTACACACATCGATTGGCTTGTGCCATTCAATTTTTATCAATTATTTGGGCATGAGACGGATCGCCACGAAATTCGTTCCAAAATTGCTCAATTTCGACCAAAACGCATCGCATGAACATTTCTAATGAGCTGTTGGACTCTGTCCACGACGACCCAAATTTATACGTTTTGAACAAACCTCGTATAAACATCAATTTGCACATTTCAAGTGCAATTGTTATAGTTTGGAATTTTTAGTTATTCCAACAAAAAAACTCAAGACCTTGTGAGGCAAAAACTAATTGAGTTCGACATTTCATTGGGTTCGGATATTGTGGCTTGTACTGCCAATGGAACAGCAGTGAATATTAAATTTGGCTAAGAAAACTGAACAAAACTGTAGCTATGTTTGGCTCACAAAATCAATGTTGAAGTGATGGATGTGGTTTATGAAAATAGTATTCATAAGCCAGAGAAAAAGCTCGAATTTCTAGGTTATCAGCACATAAATTCAAACAGGTTGGCTTTCGAATCGAATTACACAATTAACCCCACCCCAACCGAAACAGGTCGGTTTAAGTATATTTTAAACCTAAATCGCGGTTTTTAATTTTTTCGGTTTTAAGCAGACTACTCCAAACCGTACAACCGCCATATAAAAAAACAGCATCGATATGTTGAAAACAGGCTTCAACCCTAAATCATTAACCATCAACTGCAAAATCACTATTGTGGATAGCTATTAGCAGAAACTTATTCTCTTTTTTGCAACTACAAAATAGTAGGAGAAAAATATTCACTCGGAATGTAAGTAGTAAATAAATAAAAATGTATAAATAAATATCGCTAAAAATAAGCAAAATGATTGATTTTGTGTGCAGGGCGCGTATTATGAGCAACAAAAAGCAAATTGCAAGGCTTATAAGCTTGATGGAAGCAAACCCGGACATCGCAAAGGCCTTCTGCTCAAAAGTGGTTGGTGAATAAAATGGGAGCAAAATACCACGGATTTAAATAGTTTAGGTCTACTTAAATTAAATTTTCTACTAATTTTTAAACGAATTCTGCACATCCACTGCATGTTATTTTTGTCATTTGTTAGCTGATACATTTTTTTCCTTCAAATGCATACTCACAACTGGAAATATCTATTTTATCATTCACAACTTTATCAACTGGTTTTTGTAATAACTATTTCAACCATAGTTGACAAATTTTTTCACTTTTCAACCAGTTGATGGTTGCTGTTCATAATAAGCCTGCTACAAGCCTATTGTTGCCGAAAAAAGTACGCGAACAGAAAAATAGTAAAAATTAGTAAGATTAAGGAAACAGCTGACTCCAACGCCACATAGTGCTGAAAAATATACGCAATTTTGACTATTCAACTCTTTTTCTTATTGGTACTCGATACAATATCTTTTATAACACGACCAATTAAAGAATAAATTTGTAATATATTTTATGTAATACATGACGGTTTGTTAATTTTACTGACTACCTTAAAAACAAGTGCAGTACTAAGTAACCAGCTACTTTACAGTTTTACAACTCTAAATAATTAAAGTCATTCACAAAACAAAAGAATTAATAAATTAAATTATAAAATAAACACTTTTTGTTTAACATTTTGAAAAATGTTTACACTTTTCATTTGTTTACATTTTGAATCATATGTTTTTATCTTACTTAACTTTACTACGACAAATTTCTGCAGTAAAAATTTTCAAAATACTCAGTCAAGAACTGTCACTTTACTCTCTCAATTTTTGTTCTTATTTACTGTATTTTGGATCAACAAATACAATTTAGTAAAATGCAGTAAAGTTCAGTCAAAATTTGCATTAATTTTTGCGTACGGGAACGCAATTATTGTTTGCATTTCTATACGAAGTAATGAATGGTGCTCAACATTTTTCAAAAGTTTGAACAGACTAGTCTTAAATATAGAATATTTTAGCGCAAATCAAACACTGCCTTATCTTTTTCTAAAACTGAAAAATATTTCCAAACACAACTGGATTTTGGTTTCATTTTGATACTTATGCCAACTACTTTATAGAAACATTCTCACCCTTGTTTAGAATGCTTTACATGTAAGTAGTATATGTATGTATCTTTTTCATGCTGGCTTGAGATCATTTTTGTATTTGTGACGTTTGTTAATCGTAAACTATTTTCGTAAAAGAGGTAGAAATTTTTTTTGTCTTTAGTATTCGCTTGAAATATTCGCATATATTTTAGCGAATGCAATAGCGAATGCAAATAGCAAATGTGAGCGAATAATTTGCGAATGTGAAAACGAATGGGAACATTTGCTACATCCCTAATTATTACCATGTGGGAAATCGCACTCACCACACCACCAACTCATTCAACGTGGGAAATCACACTAACCACACGACTAATTCACTCCACGTGTGAACTCACACTCACCACGCAATCAATTCTACCTATGTGGGAAATCGCACTCACCACACCACCAACTCATTCAACGTGGGAAATCACACTAACCACACGACTAATTCACTCCACGTGGGAATTCCAACTCACCACGCGACCAGTTCTTCATATGAGAAATCAATTAAAAAATTTATATTTTTAACATTCGATAACAAAATCAAACAATCCATATACAAAGTCATCATGTTCAATATTTATCATCTTCATTTTCATTTTCAATAAAGTCACCAGGTCACACTATGGTTTCATTCTATCTGCAGCTTGAACTGGCTCAAATTTTCTTTTATTGATTCCGGAGGAATTTGTGTCCGAAATTAAATAGCAATCGTTGTCTAAAACCTTTTTAATTAAATAAGGCAATCCGGTTAAAAGTTATTTTCATTCCTTAACATACCGAAATTTTCAAATATCTAAGAAAAACTCATCAAAATGCTTACCAAATATGACTATATCATCCATATACGATATAATATTTTAACTAACCTCATGAAAACAGCAGGAGCATTAGTTAAACTAAGTCTTGTTTTAGACTCGGCAGTTTTTCTTGAAGCAGTTCTCTTCAATTATCTTTTAAAATTGCTCGCACAGACAGTTTCTTGTTTAATTTTGCTGTTGTTTTAATACAGCGAATGAAATAATAAAAGAGAATTGATGTAACTTTTCGGTACAAGCAATTCCCCTCTTCTTTCTTCTTTCCCTTCTCTCCCATAAACTCAGACTTGCTTCAAGAAAAACTGCCGAGTCTAAAACATGAGTAAATGGCATCCTTCTGTATTAAGTGTTGCCATTGCGAACTATTACCATACTGTTATTTAGTTTAATTCGCGATAGTCGACAACCATAAGGAATTCGCCATTTTTCCTCGGAACGAGATGTGCTCATACCCTCCAAATCCCCACGTAAATGACATGGTTTTTGAGTTATAGTTTTACTTGAATCTTAAAGTAAAATACCAATCCCAATTACATTCGTTCTGCTCAAATGCGATAAAGTCTTCACAAAAGAAGTTCTTTATTCCAGTATCAGACAAAGAATTTTTCTCTCTGTTCCTTCCCTTCATGCAGTTCATTTCCAATTCTCACAGCCAAAAAGTTCGAAGTACGTGTTTCAATTATTTCTTCATTTAAAATATTTTAATGAATGTTGTTCTGTTCAGTTGCTGACAAAACTGTCAATACACTCTATTTTCTCTCACAATCTTAACGCCTTTATGATCTAAGAAGTTTTGTTCGATAATCATGTCAAAATCTTGAGCGTTGTTATTAACAACAAGTATTTTTGTTGAAATTGTTAACATTAAACATTAACACTTTTGAAAATTCGTTCAACTGCATAAACTTGATTTTTTCTTGCATTGCTCAAAACGCCATATAAATTTTTCCACCAACCATAACCATAAAAAATAGGTTAGTAAATTGATTTAAAGAAGTGATTTGTTTGAACAGATATTAAAAGAAACAAGTGTATAAACATACATAAATTCTTTAATATACATACATATATATGTATGTATGAATGTGTGTTTGTTTCATAAAAGAAAAAACAAGTGGTGTTATTGGTCGGTACCTAGCAAAAAAAAAAAAAAAGATATGCAAGGAAATAGTTAGTGCATGTGTTCTACTGCAAATGAATTGGTTCAATTTAGGTGCAGAACGCATGATTTTTACACAGGGGTGTCATTGACGAGCATGGGTTCACATTTAACAAAACTGCTCATATTTTAAATAAGTGCTTAGAACCCATGCAAGTTCCCTGAATCGATGACGGTTGAAATGAGTTCTTAGAAGCAATGCAAGTTCGTGATTCGGTGACGTTTTTGCATGGGTTCATGAAAATCATTTATTTATACTTCATTGAACGTATTATGAACGCGTTCCCGAAACAAATGAATAAATTGATTTAATTCCTTATTTCATTAAATATATTTTATTAATTTTAGATATGTTTTTTGTTAGGTATCCTTTGTGATATGTTTCATCTTTCCGAGTTTTAAAATCTAGGTCTGTCTTTTTTGGATCAACAGTGGAAGAAAAACAGTTATATTTCCAATTCGGGATACTACTTGGTAGCATCTGTGGCATCCATTTAGAGCATTATGGCCTTTTGTTTGACACAAAAAGCTCTCGCTGGTGCATCATAAATAAAAGCCCGAATCTCAATGCAAACTCCTCCAATTTGAATATAATTCTTTTTGGACTTGATTTATTCGGCAAAATCATGGAGATATGTATTTACGTTTACTGGTTTGCTTTTTTCGATGTAGGTCCCTATAATAAATACGTAAAATCTCGGCTCACTTACAATTCTACTCAAGATCGGCTACAATTCAACTGCAGAACTTTTATAAAGTGACAACCCATCGATGGCAATGTCTAATTGTAGTGTGTCACTATGTGGCAGAATAATTTCTTTGGCTTTTTCTCTAGCTCATTGCAAACCAATGTGAATATATTCCCCAGGTGCCACTGTTTTTGAACGACATTTCTCATTTATTTGCATGAGACCACCAACACTTGTAGGAACATCTAGATTTTCGGACTTTAAAATTTTTAAAAGACTATTACAGCATTGCACTGATGTGTTATTATCTTGAAAACAAAATTTAAGTTTGCTTAGTAAACACTGCGGAAAATCTTGGGTGGAATTGTTTTCCTCCTCGGAATTTTCAAAAACGAATGGGTGACTTGGAACATCCCGCTTTTAGAATTAAAGATATTTTGTCTTTTTCTTTTTTTATATTTCTTTTAAAAGTTCTTTTAGAACTAATTTTTAATTACTTTTTTAGATTTTTTAATTATAATTAACATAATTTTATTTTAGAATTCTATTCATAAGCTTTTTATAATTTTTATTGCACGTCTATTTTAATTTTGCTCAGCATCAGAGAAATGTAAGTGTTATCAACACCATTACATCATGGTCAGTCAACATGAAAACAAACAGCGTTTTTTTAATCTCTCTGTTGACAACTCTGGTTTCTGTTGACATTTTTATTTGCAAATTATATGTAAAAAATGTAAGCAAGAATAAATATAATATCGCATAGTAATTTAAATGTCCACTTCTTTTATTATATTGTACCCGTAAATATATATTTTAAATCTTAAAATAATTAATTGAATGGATTTTAATAGTAATATAGTAATTTCCAAACCAGTGTTTAATTAATGCATTGCACGCGTTTTAAAGTAGTTCAAAATGTGATAATTTTATATTAATATAGGAACGCATTCAGAACGCATTGTAATGAATGAGAGTGTATGAACCCATGAAAACACACATGACTTTTAGGTTACGTTAGGTTAGCAGGCTGCTGGTAAGGAAGGGTGAAATTTAGAGTCCAGCTCACTTGGGTCCAATACAATAATCCCTTTGTGCTACCTGTTAGTTTAAGAGAATATAGTGAGAGAGGGTGCTAGGGAAGGGATAGTGATAGAAAAGCTTCTTTCTTTACAACTCTGCTTTTTGCACGCTTTTTGATAATGCAGTGTTGCAGCACCTTCTGGTGTCAAATGAGGCGTATTAGATTTTGAAGCTGCGTTTAGTAGGCATTTTACTGGTTATTTTACTTCGCCGATGATTCTGCTACACAACGAAGGAGGGCGCTCTGATGTTACATTAGGATTAATATCTGATGAAGTCGGTATAGTTTTTAGTGACCAGTGCCTTATGCCTGCATCACTAGGTATATAGGGTATATAGGTATTCCGAATAAATTATTTATTGCATGATCGATCATGAAGATAATTTGCACAGGGACGCAAATATATATAGATATATATATATATTAGTACATATATATATGTGATTATATATACATACATATGTGTGGAGATTTACAAAATATAAAGCAACAAGTGGTGTTATTTTGTTAAACAATACGAGGTATACAGTATTCCCAATTTGCACAAAAGAAAATTATCGGCAATTGCAATTCCGAATATTTGTATGTAATTTCTAATTATTTAATAATTATTAATTATTTCTATGAACATATATTTACATAAAAAATAATTGTATAGTGATTCAAATTAAATTAATTAAAATTGTGAAATCGCTTTTTTGAACATAAAAGTGTGTGACTTAATTATTATGTTTTTGCATTCTTCTTCCACTCCTTTCTAGTTACTTTGATAGCCACCCTACCGTCAGTCAATTTGACTAAGTAGATTTTTTTTTATTAAACTATTGATAAGAAATTAAATTTCCAAATTGTAATTCTTCGTATAATACCTATTTACGAATTCATTTGAATAATTTAATTTACTTTCCAAGATTAAAAAGTATCTTGACAATTTTATACGTGCTTCAGATGCCATTTTTAAATTCGAAGCAAGATTTCAAATGGTTCGTGATGCAGGTCATCACGTATATACATTCGAAATGACTAGTGATGAATTGAAACTTTTATGGGAAAGAGTTGGAACTGCATACGAAGAAGCAGTGATTGAATGCGAAATTCCCTCGGAAAAACCAAAAACGGTAAACATAGGACTTAGAAATCATTGTAAATAAATATGAAACAGCCTTTGGGACTTATGCTCGTTTTATGAAGTCTATAAAAATAAAAATTTATAATTTAAAATCAATCTATTCATGAAACTAGACAACCTGCCGAACAAGCTAAAGCTTCGGCAAAAGACCAAATATCACATAACCTACCTCTAGTACCATGCGAAATAGATGTCTTTAATGGGGATTATTCATCATGGTCAACTTTTAGAGATCTTTTTACAGCTCTATATATCAATAATAATCGTTCTAGCAAGATCGAAAAAAATGTTTATTTAATGGAAAGAACAGACAAAGATGCTAGGGATATTGTGTCAAAGTATCCACTTACAAACGGTGGGTTTGATATCGCGTGGAAGAATTTAAAAGATATAAATGAGTTCAGCCTTAAACAACTTGCAAGCCGGAATCAGTAGTTTTTTGAATGCTATGTCGATTTATGAGATTTCTACGAACAATTGTTATCCAATTATTGTATTTTTTTTTAAATTTAGCGGCTCCCTGCACATACAGTTACTCTGTGGGAAAAGACTGTCATGGACAAAAGTGCCATACCTTTGTGGAAAGATTTGGATTTGTTCTTAACAGAACGAATTCAAATCTTAAATTGCATTGACGATCTTACAAATTTACAAACTGATAAAGTAATTGTGGGACGTAAACCACATACTAAAGATTTTAATGCTAGTTTACCTAATACTTGTATTCTGTGTCCAAATCAAAGACATTTACTTCGATTTTGTTGCCGTTTTAAGAACATGGCTGTTTCTGAAAGAGTTGAGAACATAAAGAAATATCGTCGCTGCTTGAATTGTCTTTCAAGGTCACACGAAGTCAAAGATTGCAAAAGCGAACATAGTTATTTTATGTGCAATAAGAGGCATCATACTCTACTACATCATGAGTTGCCCGATAATTATCATCAGTCTAATGAAGTCGACACACAAATGCCTTCGACATCGGCAGCTTCTATTACTTCTACAAAACAGTGCACTATTTGGATCTAAAGTTGATATGAAATTTGTTTTAAAAAACATTCGCTTATTTTACCATCAATTTAATAATAATAATTTTTATAAAAGTAGGCCGATAGATATTTTACTTAGCGCTGATATATAGCCTAAAATAATTCTGACCGAAGTTCGACGGAATTTACTTGGATCTTTAATGGGCCAAAGAACAGTTTTCGGATGGATTCTTACGGGGTCCTATCAATTCTTCCGTTAACAATCCTATTAATACTTCTTCTGAAGGTATTTCGATTTCCGATAAAAAAAAAATAACTTCAAACACACTCCTCGCGAGGTTTAGCCATATTGGAATCACCTTATTAATATAAACTAGTACTTTTTGTTTGTTCATTTTTTTAAAAATACTTTTCATTATTATACTTTCAACCTTCTACAATAAACATTCTTTTTATAAAATATGCTTAACCTGTCATTTCTTATACATGTCTAGGCCGGAAAGTGGTTTGACCATTGACAGGTTGCTTGGTAGGTAAACTACCCCACCTGGAAAATTGCTGCACAGGCTTACTTGGACTTGGACAATCTTTGGACCACAACAATTGACTACGAAGTCAAAGATGCGGGAATCCCGAAAACAGCCATAAAGCCAGAGCAAGACAGAACGGCCAGAAGTAAGCTAACACTTGTTATTGATCCGGTTTGTTATGTACACATCCAGGGTGCAAATTCAGCAAAAAAATAACTGTGGCAACAGCTAGCAAATGCCTACGAGGATAGTGGTTTAACACGCCTAGTAGTACTTTTGCGTAAGCTAATAACAACGAAACTTTCAAGCTGTAATTCTATGGACATTTATGTGAAGGATATAGGTAGTTACTACAGCACAGACTTTAAATGGCGTTGGTTTTCCCCATCAATAGCAGGATTGCCGAAGAGCTATCGGCCAATGATAATGGTGTTAGAAAATTCTGGAACTACCATCACTGGCGATGGTATAAAAATAAAATTTCCAAATGCAATCGAAAATGATGCATTTTATACAGCAAATCGTCCACCGACATTAAAAGCCAAAAAGGGTCCTAAGTTTAGAAAATTTGGTCATATCGCGAAATTCTGCCACACAAAGAAATATCCGTCCGGAAACAATAACCATAACTACGATGCTTTTTCCGAAGTTGCGTTATCAACGTCAGAAAACGCAACTACTCATGATTGATATTTTGACTCAGGAGATACGTCACATATGACATTATACTTGAGATTATTGAACAATGTGCGAACAGAAAGGGGAATCGTAACAACTGCTAATGAGGGCTTAATGCAAGTTGAATTATCGGGAAACACAATTCTTCAACTATACTATCCTAATTCATGTATTGAAATAAATGATGTTCAATAAATTCCCGAACTATCAACAAATTTACTATCGATAAGCCGAATCGTTAAAAGGGCTCATTCAGTAATTTTTAAAAATAAAGCAGTGGAAGTCATAAACTCCAATGGAAAAGTTATTTCCACCGATTCCCATATAAACGATTTATTTAAATTAAATTGTGGCTTGGTAAGACAAGATAGAAGTTTGGCATGTAGTTCACTGCCCAGTAAGCAATTATGGCACAGAAGAATGGGACACCTTAATATGCAAAGCTTGGAGAAATTACGAAATGGATACCAATCTGGAATTAAATTTGCAACAACAGTCACAAACGATTGTAAAATTTGTCCAATCGGTAAGCAAATAAGATTACCATTCTCATATTCTAGAATTAGTGCACTCCGACATTTGTGGTCCACTGGAGGAAGAGTCTCTTGGAGGAAGTCGTTATTTTCATACTATGATAGATGACAAAACGCGAAAGATATTTATTTATTTTTTAAAGACCAAGAGCGTGTCTAACGTTTTGAAAGATATTTTTACTTCGCCGAAAAACAAAGTGTACAATAATTGAAGACACTTCGTACAAACAATGGGAAGGAATATCTGAATAAAACATTCCAACAGATTATTAAGGAAAATGGTGTATACCACCAAACCACAAATGTGCACACACCAGAAGAAAACGGAGTTGCCGAACGAAACAATAGATCAATTTAAGTTTAAAATTTTTTAACGCACTAGTAATCCCAAATTATTATTTTACTTAGCATTAGCAACAGTGATATGCGCATAGGATCCAGCTAAACCCCTCAATAATCAATTTCAATGTATTTTTATTAAAAAAATATTTTACTTAATAAGTAAAATAATAATTTGGGATTACTAGTGCGTTAACAAAGTTTAAACTTAAATTGTAACAATTCCCACAAAAAAAAACACTAATAGATAGTTGTTAAATCAGTGTCTTTCAACAGGCACATACGTAACACCTGAAGAGGGTTGGAGTGGAAAAAAGCCAGATTTATCGCACATAAAAGTATTCGGAACTGTGTCAATGGTACATATACCAAAAGTTAACCGCACAAAATGGGACCCAAAGGCACACGAATGTGTTTTAACGGGCTATGATGAGCACACCAAAGGCTATCGTTTTTATGATGCTAAGAAAAATATAATTTTTAGAAGTCGTAATGTCTCATTTGTTGATGAAGATAACATTCTTGCTAAATGCCCAACTTAATTATCGTTAGGCGAAGAAAATAACAGAATAAATATTGAGATAGATTACATTAATGACACTAATTCTGATACGAATGGATCAAATCAACCAAATGCAGCAAGTTCATCAAACACACAAAATCAACAAAGACTTACTTACCAATAACCTGATGTAAATAGCCAGTATAAATTTTTAAATTTACGCCACAGCGAAAGAAACCACCATAAACCAGCTAAATAAGCTGATTTCAGCACTGATTTGGAAAGCACATCTTCATCAGATGAATATGAACCAGCTGAAACAACAAGAAAAAGCTCTGTATTAGACGAAGACCCACGAAAGCGATTTTCATGGGTTTTCTGGACTAGTAGCACCTCCATCGCATCAAAATAGACCAGTTTGCTCTCAACGTAAAAACGTGTCAAAGCTCGCCGATGAGGGGTGCATATATAAAGGCAAGTATCCTCAGAATGCATTTACAAGAAAACCAAATACGCGCACGCCTTTATTTCAGTCAACTGCACAATACCCTGAAACGCTGGAAGAGGCTTTATCGCGTTCAGATTCTGATAAATGGAAAATTGCGATGGAAGAGGAATACCAATCGATATTAGAGAATGACACCTGGTCATTGCAAGACTTCCCACCAAATCGTAAGGCAATTAAGTGTAAATGGGTATGCCGAACTAAGCACGATATAACAGGTTCCATAGATCGCTATAAAGCGCGATTGGTAATTAAAGGTTACTCACAGACTATGAAGAAACATATTCACCGGTTGTACGTCATAGTTCCCTGCGATACCTTTTCGCAAACGCCGCACAAATGAATCTTTAAGTTGAGTAGATGGATGCTGTTACAGCATTTCTTTCTAAATGATCAATTTTGTGGACTCAAATAATCCGTCCAAAGTATGTCGTCTGAATAAAGCATTATAAGGACTCAAACAGTCTAGCAGAATTTGGAATCAGGAATTAAACTGTACACTTGAGTCATTTGGACTTCAAAAATTCAAATGCGATCCATGCTTGTTCTACGAACTAAAGGATAAAAAGAGTTTAGTAATAGCTATATATGTAGATGATCTAATCATATTTTGTAATGATGACGAGTGGCTGAAAGATGCAAAACTTCACTTAAAGAGAAAATTTGACATAATAGATCTTGGTGAAGCATCTCAAGTACTTGGAATGAGAATTACTCGTAGAGAAGATTTTATTGCCCTCGATCAAGTGTTATATAGAAAAGATACTTGAAAAGTTTAGAATGAAAGATGCAAAAGCAGTAGCTACACCTATGAATGTAAGCGAAAAAATATCTAAGCATGACTGTGTAACAAACAATGAACCCATTCAGAAAATGCGCGAAATTCCATACCAGGAGGCAATAGGATGTTTGATGTACCTTTGTCAATGCACACGTCCATATATTTGTTTTGCTGTAAACAAACTCAGTCGCTATAGCTCTAATCCAGGTTTTCGTCATTGGTCTGCTGTCAAACACCTGTTTCGATACTTGCGTGGAACTTCAAATTTAAAACTACGCTATAACTCTACAGAGGATGTTAAAAACATCATTGGTTATGCGGATGCAGATTGGGCCTCAAATATTGAGGATGGCAAATCAACAACAGTTTGTAAAGCTCAAGGAGGAGCTATATCCTGGTGCTCAAATAGAAAACAAACTGTTTCACTGGTATAAGATCACAACTTCATAAAAGTCGTGACCGTATAAATGTATGTTCCGACAATCAAAGCGCCATGGCCATCGCATTAAATGATGGTTTTTATCCTAAGACAAAACACATTGATATACGCCATAATTTTATTCAGGACACTCTAGCTCAGTGCGAATTCAAACTGGAATATGTGGCGACCGACCAACAGTTTGCAGATGTTCTAACGAAACCGCTCGAGAGGATCAAGCTTCAATATTTTCGTAAGGCTTTGGGCATTCAGTAACAAACAACAGGATTAAGGAGGAGTATTGGAATCACCTTATTAATATAAACTAATACTTTTTGTTTGTTCATGTTTTTTAAAATGCTTTTCATTATTATACTTTCAACCTTCTAGAATAACGTTCTTTTTATAAAATACGCTTAAACTGTCATTTCTTGCTATAAGCCATTAAGAGCTAGTTTTTAACATAAAGATAAACTCTACTTGTCAGTTAACTGTAGTTTAAACTTAAAATTCTGTTTTTTTTTCAAATAAAGATTATCTAGTTAATAATCTAGGTTTAACCAAGCAACATTTCTCAGTTAGACTTTAGTTAGAACTGTCAAATTATAAATATTTTAAATAAATATTACGCAAATGAAAAAATCAGTTTACTAAAAAGTTTAATAAATAAATATATTCCTATGAATGCTTATTCATAACCAGATCTTTTGAAGATTTTAGTGATTATGAAACCAGAATAATTTAGATAGGACAATTGTGAGAAAAATAAGAGATAAAAACATGTCCAAATCATTTTAATGTGTATAATGAATTGGAGTTCTTGCAACGATTTTGTTTAACAGATTCGTTGGATTTAAAACTTTATGATCTCTTTTGATTTTATTTTTCGAGTCACTATTTTTGAAGTCCAAATTATTAATTTTTTTATTTTCCAAAAACTCAGAATTCAGTTATTGAAGATTTTTAAATAAATTTAAAGAATTGTCACATCGCTTTTTAAGTTTTGCTCAATTTACGTAAAATATTTTCAATATTGCCACATCTATATTGAAAATAAAGTATGGCATTTTTAACTTAATTGACAACTGTTAATCCAACACTGAAAAACAGCATGGGCGGTTAAGCCCCGTTTAAATTTGTTTCTTTGTTAACTCAAACGTATGTTAAACTAAGTTTAACTAATTAGTAAAAAACTAGCCCTAAGTAAAACAATAAAATAAAATAGTTATCGACGGTCATGTTCGAGTTCTGAATATTTGCACTTAAAACGGGATTACCAATCGACCAATAATAAAACTTGTATTAGATGAATTATACTTACGTACATATATAATTTTATATCACTATTTTTTTATCAATTTGCAATTACTAACATCTTTTTCATCAGGAATCTTTCATGATTCATATACATATATTACGTAATAGATCATCAGAAGTCCCTCATGACCTAAGCTACATATAGTCCACAGGAGTCCTTACTAGCTCATCTTAAATCCATCAGGAGTTCCTAATGGCTCAATTATTTATACTTATCTTATTTGCAACACACGTCGTTGCAAGGTGGCCGGCAATACTTAAGTACAAATTCTTTATGTTTCGGTTAATAATTTTCTCTCAGTGCTTAATGCAAATTTAAAGTACTTTTCTTTCAACTTTGTTGGAAACCTTTTACAAGTATTTCAACGAGTAAACCGCTATCGGTATTTAAGCATTGCTTTGCCAAATTTCACTAGTTATACTAGTGTTTATCTATAAATTAGTACTCGTCATTTAGAAGTCAAAGAAGCACTACGTGCAATTATAAATGCTTTTACGAAGTAAAGTTTAAGAACATAAAGAGAGATTACGTCTCACTATTTATTAAAAAATATTAATTCTTATTTGTTTTATTTGTATAATTCCTCATCGGATATACGCCGAAACACCCGCTAAAGAAGGGAAATATTGCGACATTACCGATGCCGATTTTTCGAAAAAAATCATCTTTTCCGATGAAACTCATTTTGATCTTGGCGGGTATGTAAACAAGCAAAATTGTCGCATTTGGGGCACAGAAAACCCGCACGCATACATTGAAAAGCCGACGCACCAAAAACGAGTCACTGTTTGGTGCGGATTTTGGTCCAGAGGCATAATTGGGCCATTTTTTTTCGAAAATGAGCAAGGAGTGGTCGTTACAGTCAATGGAGATCGTTATCGGGCCATTTTGAACGAATTTTTGTTCACAAAAATTGAAGAGGAGGATATTGGCAACATTTGGTTTCAACAGGACGGCGCTACGTGCTACACAGCCGAAGCTACACTCGATGTTTTGCGCCCTGTTTTGAAAAAAAAAAGTTATCTGGCGGACCCTTTATAAACTCAAGACTTTGCAAAGTAAGCTTTGCGTGTGAAAACCCCGTATTTTTTAATGTGGTAAGGACATTACATTTTGAATAAACTTAGGGCTGCAAAATCGTAATCAGAAAAAGCTCGTTTTATATCAGATATTCGTTTCCAGAAGCTTGTCAAAGTTACTTTTTCTTTTTTTTAATGATGTCTTCAAAGTTCAAAAACTGTAACTCTCTAAACTCTGAGTCGTTCACACTTAAAAAAACCAGAAGTAGTAGCAGTATTAGGAAAAATGTAAGAAAAATTACACTATAATTGGAGTTGAAAAATCTGCGTTTTTATCGCATTTTTTAGAGAGTAAAAATCTGCAAAATGCAGATAAATCTGCATTTCTGGCAACCGTGCTTTTAAGTGAAAACCCATCAACCCATTGGAAGCTTTGATACAATAGTTTTTGCGAATGCGTCCATTAATTTTTGTCCACGTTGTAAAGAGCTTTGAACAATTTCCTCATGATCAGAGAACGAAGCCGACCGGTTTTTAGCCGCGGCTAAGTCGCGTAGTAGTAGTTGTAGTGCATTTTCTAGTTTTTTTTAATCACTTTTTTTGCTGGGATACTTAGGGAGTTCACAATAGCATTTTAAAATGTGTGTTAATATTGCAACGTTTCAACTTTAATACTTTAATATGGGCTGGCAAGTTTGTTGTTTTTGTTTGTGTGCAAATCAAATTTATTACCAGGTTGTGGCAAATTTAAAATTATATGGCAATATGGTAATGTTAAATTAAACATATTAAAACTGTCAGCGTAACTGTAGTTGATGAAAAAATATTTGTATTTTTCGCAGAACAAGTTATTTTGAAAAATTTATCCAACAATAATTTTTAATTCAAAAAATTTGTTATTTTACATTGTTGCCAACTTTTTTCCGACAAATATCGCTAAAGTAGACTACGAAATAGCTACAAAATAGCTAAAACTCAAAAATGTTTGAAAATTTAGCGATAAATAGCTAAAAAAATTAATTTTTAGGTTTTTTTTAACATTTTGCGGTCACTTGTTAAGTTCTTATATACTTCTCAAATTTTATAAAATACTAACTAAAAGCAATGTATGTAATAGGTTAATAAAAGGCTTATTTTATTATACATAAATATGTATATGTAACATATTCATTGTATATTTTATACGTGTAGACATAGTGAGCCAGCACGACCCATAGTGTAAACAGGGTTAAAGTGTAAACGGCCTGAAAGCTGCCATGTGACGGCAAACGTCATAGTAAGATAGCCACTCGTTCGTTACACGAAGGCCAAGTGTTGCCACATCAAACAAAAACGGTAAAAGCACCCAAAATTGGGAATGTGAATGCAGACTTAATCAACAGTGCGAACGAAGTTAGCTGTAAAAGAACTGATATCACCAACGAAATGGCTGACTTCCGTCCTTTTATATTCAAGAAGTCAGACAGGACGGCCGTGAGCGGAGAAAAAAATCTAGCAGAATCCAGTCAAGCAAGGAAAAAGGGAAGTAATATTACACGAGGATAAGAAAGGTAAGTGAAGTTCAAGCAAAGTGAATCAATATTTAAAAGAAAAAAAATATGAAAAGGAAAATTAAATGAGAACTATTCGCGCATATAGGTAAACGACAGCGAGTAGCAGGTCTGTGGCACAGCCATCCAGGTCCAAACTCCTCAGAAAAAAAGATTGGCCACAACCCTACAATTGTAAAACAAGGACGAAACGCTCGGAGTAGAGAGGAGCTAATAAGTGCCCTGTGAAAAATCACTTACCTGAATATTTGCCATCCTGTGAAAAACCACTTACCTTAATATTTGCCAAAATACGGCCGCAGCCGCCTAAAACATATATCCGCTTGTGAACAATACTTACTTGAATTTGGATACGCTTGTGAAAAATACCTACTTGAAGATTTGCCAAAATACGGCCGCAGCCGTCTAAAACACTTTTGTAGACTTGTGAAGAAATATTTACCTGCACGTTACCCATACTTCAATAAATACTCACCTTACGTAAACTCACACATCGCCCTACCTGAAAGTCCACTATCACAATCATCCACGTCTGACCCGGGAACGACTAGTTCATCAGTCATCATCCCGCATATGCCTACCTGCTTTTCAGGTAATCATCCGGCGAGCAAGTCAACTCAACAGCAACCAGCTACCATAGAAGAGTTCCCGACCGACACAGACCAAGGCGAAGATAAGTATTGAAACATAAATTACTGTAGTTAAGTAGCTTTTTAACCCATTCAGTATTTAAAACGAAATAAAAAGGGGGCTCATTGTGGTGCGATAAACAACTAACAAATTGCCAAAAAAAACGCAAAATTAGTCTTCGCCGCTTCTTATTTGCCGAGCAAAATAAAATTCCTAATCGTGACCATTTGATCATACATATATTCTCGATTCTTTCCATAAACCAAGTAATATTTTTTGATAAAACAAAACCTAATTAAGCAAAATTGCAAAACTCAGAGGTCATAGTCTATATGTTTATGCCACTTCTTCCCTCGGGTAATGAAGCCGTGCTGCGGGTATGGTCGTGTGTATTAACTGTCACGTACCGCCCGAAAGATTGGAGGTCGTTGCCAAACAAATAGACAAGTACGTTTACCGAGCAAGCCTGAAGTAGCGTATTATGTAACATAGTAATAAGAATAAAAATTATATTATACCACGGTATTGAAACGCAACTCTGAATGAGAAACATTTTAACTATTTGTTATAAATATTATTTAAGCTAAAGATCATACACATAAACGTAAAGCAAATGAATAACGTAGAACTAGAAAATAGGGTAGTGAAGTTAATTGAATGATATTAGCGATAAGATTGTTGCCTGAGAATTAGTTGAATAAACACATACATATCTTGAATTGTTTAATAATAAAATGTAAATACTAACGTTTATCATGCAGTAAGAATTGTCAAACATGGGGTGAGTATCGAGTGGGTGAGATGAAAAAAAATTATAGGGGTGAGCACATTAATAGGCTGGAGTGTTCATCAAGGACAGAGTACCACAAAGAACGGTGCTGATAGGGAAGGTCAGACTACATCTTGACCACAGCTAAATAGCCACAAGATCGCGCCCAAGTCGAGCCCCGCCAATTTTTTTTGGATTAGATAAGACATTTGCACTGGTACGAATAATGTGCCTTGTGAGCAAATTTTTTGTCAGCAAAGTACGCCACTCCCAGGCCCGACGAGCCATAGCCGCCAACTAATACAAAGTTACCAGTGCTGCGTGACGAAAACTAGCGACAACACTAGCGGTTGTGAAATGGTACAATTAATATTTTGGCGCCCAACGTGGGGCCCGACTAGACTTGGCATTACAGTGCTTTGCTCTGCATAGTCTGGTACTGATGAGAAACGCTGAGGAAGCGGCTCATTTTTTCTGATACACAATTTTGTGGCTTTAGGAAAGTAGGTTTCGTTCATTGAAAAATTATTAAGGTTGTTGCCGAGATACATAAAGGAGGAAAGTTGAAAGATTTAATAGAGTTAGGTTAGTCATGGAGGTATTAAGGAAAGCCGTCATTAGCAACCAACTTTTGAGAAAGACACTTTAAGTCTAGGGAATACGTAAGTCTTACCGGCTCGTAGAGCAAGCACGATAATTGCAACGTATATCTCTTTAGACAATAAGGGATAACATTTTTAAGTCCAGAAGTTGTGGTAAATGACCGCCTCTGTTTGCGACAAATGCTTATACCCTGCATCCGATTGTTTCAAGGGAGACCAAAACTATTCAGTGAAACAGGAACTATATCCTAATTTAGTTAATTTATACTAGATTCATACACTCACTCAATGCTCGCCCATGTAAGAAAAACATATTTGTAATTTTAGTCTTAAATTATATCTGGTTTTCTGTGTGGATAACGGCAGAAATACCTTCACATCCGAAGGGAGTTTTATATCAATTTTGTTTAAAGCGGACATATGTGGTCATATAGAGAAAATCGAGCTATTAGTTGGAACGTTTTATAAGATCTAGTAACAAAATAATATTCCTGAAAGGAAATATCTAATACGGGAACAAATTTCCGTCAGACCGGAATAAAGTAACGCCGCGTTTGAAAGTTGATCAGAAAAATTAAACGAAGACGGAAGTGAAATTAGAGTCCGTTGGAATTGCATACAATATTTCACATATCAATTACCTATATTTTTTTACATACCTGTTACCTATATTTTTTTTACATTTTACATATATTTTTTTACTACCATTTAACTATATTTTTTTTACATACCATTTAACTATATTTTTTACAAAACATTTACATATATTCTGCATACACGGGAATAATAACAGGTTAGGCAATTTTGTAAAGTTGAGGAATTCGAACATAGGATAGAGAATAATAAGCGAATAGGAAATCAATCACGGCTGTAAGTTCAATAGTAAACCTACCCGTGCCCACTCCCGAATAGCAGAATTCCGCAAATTAAGTTAAAGATTAAAGATTAGTTAGTTTGTGCACTAGAATTGTGCATTTGGAGATTGCGTGAACTAGTTAGTGGCTGGGTTTGATATTGTTGCAACAAAGTAAGGAAATTTCTAGTCAGAATGGTAGCACCGCTTAGGTCAGACAGCCGAGCCGAAGAAGCAGTTACCGCTGCAACCACAAGGACGACTACCACTACTACAACTACTACGGCGTCAGCATCAACGACCACCACCAACGACCACCACCGCCGGAACAATAGATAGCGCAGCAGCTGGACAACCGACAAGCATAGAGGCAATACCGCCAGCAGCCCAAGTACACGACGATTTAGAGCGGATCTAGTAATCTTACACTAGCCACGCCACCCTAAAGCAACATGAGTTCTCGCGGGATACGTGATGCGTTTAGAAGAGCCAATGTATCTTTGAGGCCTAGGCAGTCGCACGAGCAATCTTTACAAGAGAACAGGACTACATATATAACGCATGACAATCTTAGGAACCTCGAGGAACTGTTACTGAATCTAATGCCAGGGGTAATACAGCGAAGTATAAATGCACACATGCATCAATTACCACCACAGCTACCACAGCAACAGCGAGACCCGACTCCTAGGACGGCACCGCAAGTTAATTTTGAAGTTCCAGATGTGTCATGACCACCACCGCCTCCGTTTTATGACCACACTCAAGTTCCACAAATGCAACAATGGCCGAACACAATGGAAATCAACCCCAACATAAATTTCAACCGTAATGTGAATCCAGGCAGAAACAATACGAATGCTCACACCCATAACCATAACAACAGAAATACTTTTAACGGCACGAGTAGGGATAGTATAAATAACAATCACATGGGCAACTATAACGCAGATTTAGGTTTTCCAGCAGATAGTCCGTACACAGTACAGTTTCCAGATTCACAAAACCTCAACACCTCTAATGTGGCCGTGCGTATCGACAAATGGGGGATAAGTTTTGACGGAACAAATAAAACCACTAGTATAGAGGATTTTGTCTTTAGGGTAGAGGTACTGCAAGCTGATTATGGCTGTGCTTGGAAAGACGTGCTACGCTCATTTCATCACCTAGTTAGCGGGACAGCGCGTGAATGGTTTTGGGACCATCGTAGATTCAACAATATTACCAGTTGGAGGGATTTGAAGGCCGCGTTAATCAGCCAGTTTCACCGACATAGCAGCGATTTCGATATACAGCGAAAAATATTAGATAGACGCCAGCAAAGTATGGAATCATTCGATGATTTTTATAACGCAGTGCTTAAATTAAGAAATCAACTAAGAACACCAATTGGGGAAAGGGACTTGGTGAGTATAATGCGCGGGAATCTGAAAGCACCAATGGCGCAGCTGCTGTTCTCAGTATCAGTAAATAGCCTCGCACACTTCGTGAGGGAATGTAGGCGCGCCGAGAATTTAATAAACAGCCACCGCCAATTTAGCAATAGGATACCACCGAGGGCCGTACATGAGTTGGAATACAGCGCAGAAGGAACAACGGACACACCAGAAGTGGACGCGTTAGCAGCCGGCAAGAAATTGATCTGCTGGAACTGTCTGAACGAGGGACATACATTTTTTGAATGCCCACAAGAACAATGAAGACTTTTCTGCTATAAATGTGGACAAGAGGATACAGTTACCCCTAGGTGTCCAAATTGCCAGGGAAACCGAACAGCGAACGCGTCACAAGCAGGGACGGAATCGCGTTCGATGAACCAGCGTCCCCGGAACTAGGAGAAAATAAATTGACTCAACCAATAGCAGACATGAAACCCAAAGTAATTGTTGATATACCACCTACCAGTAGAAAGGAAGCGACCATGAAGGTAATGTTGACGAATAGCCAGCGAATTGAACCTTTAAAGACAACGCACCTCAAGCCAATACAAGTCAGACAGCAGGAATATAAGGAAGCGAGAGAGAGAGAATTTTTGGACCATCGGAACGAATAAGGAAAACAGAAAACGTAGTAAGAAAAGGAAACAAGAGAGGTTTGAAATAGCAGAGGCCAGCATATATGAAGGGCCTGACACTAGGATGTACGCGGAAATTGAAATTAACGGCCGTCGAATACAGGGTTTGCTCGATAGCGGCGCTATAGTCACTTGCCTCGGAAAAGGATGTCTGGATTTCGTGGAAGCTACAAAAATCGTAATTTATCCCTACCAAGCAAAGATTAAGAATGCAGACGGGCGCCTTAACGAGATAATAGGCCGTGTAAGGGCGAATATAACATTTAATAAAGTCACTAATACTGTCGATTTCTTCCTCGTACCCACATTAAAGTTACCATTGTTCCTTGGTCTGGACTTTATGAAAAAAATTAACCTATTGAGATTTGAAATAAACGCGTTGAGTTCACAAGGAATAAGAGATGTCGACTCGGCAGAAATGGAGTTCCCTCGCTTGCACGCAGTGGACACACGCCGACAACAACGCTTGGAGGACGTAATCGAACTGTTCCCATGCTACACGAAGAAAGGCCTTTGACGGTCACCTTGAAATTCTCCGGGAAGTGGCTAACTGTTTGGACAACGCCGGCCTGACAATTAACGTGAGCAAATCGAAATTCTGCTGCAAAGAGCTCAAATACCTTGGCTACATCGTGGGAGAAGGGAAGTTGAAACCAGATTCCGACAAAATACAGGCGATTGACAATATTAAATATCCGACAACACCCAAACAAGTCGGAAGCTTTATGGGAGTCACTGGATGGTACCACAGGTTTATCCTCAATTATGCGACCATCACAGCACCGATATGTGACACTCTTAAGAAATCCAAAAGTTTCGTCTTTACCGAACAAGCGAAGTTGGCGTTTGACAAACTCAAAAAGTGTTTGACTGACACACCAGTATTGACTCACCCGGATTTTAACAAAACGTTTTACATTCAGTGTGACGCATCTGACATTGGCATGGGAGCGGTATTGTTTCAAAAGGATGACCAAGGAGAACACCCTATAGCGTATCTTTCAAAAAAATTATCGGCAGCACAAAAGAATTATTCAGTCACGGAACGCGAGTGTTTGGCAGTAGTTTCAGGGGTCAAACGTTTCAGGCCATATGTGGAGCTTATGTAGTTCGTGGTAATAACAGACTACTTCAGCCTAAAATGGCTGATGTCGCAGCGAGATTTAAGTGGAAGATTGGCGAGGTGGAGCTTACAATTGCAGACGTATTCGTTCACAATTGAACACAGGAAGGGAAAGCAAAACATAGTTCCCGACACCCTGTCCAGATATGCAGTTAATAGTATAAAAGATACAGGAGCAGTGATAGATTTGGCCAAGACCAAGGGATCTTACCAGACATAAAAGTGGTAGACGGACGGGTGTACAAACGATCGTATAACACTGAAGGAGAGGTCAACAGGGAAGAATATAGTTGGAAATTGTGGATACCGGCGACCCTGACTGAGGAAGTAATCGCACGGGCACATGCACCCCCGAAAGTGGCACACGGAGACATAGGGAAGACGATACGGCGTATCCGAGAATGGATCTACTGGCCCCACATGAACGTACAAATACGAGAGTATATTAACAACTGCGATACCTGCAAAGAATGCAAGCCAGCTAATAAGATACTTAAACCACCGCTGAGCCATGAGCCAAATGGAAGTAGGCCGTTCCAACGAATTTATGTAGATTTTTTAGGTCCCTACGTACGGTCAAAGAGGGGTAATTGTTTTATTTTCATGGTGTTGGACTACTTTTCGAAGTTCGTATTTCTGAAAGCTATGACGCAGGCGAACACAAAGACGGTGGTGGATTTCCTTATACAGGAAGTATTTTACAAGTTTGGATGCCCAGAAACCCGAATATCAGACAACGGAAAGCAGTTTACCAGCAAGGACTTCACGGAGATGCTACAAAGTTTTGGAATCGAACACATTAGGACAGCCTGCTACGCACCGCACTCGAATGCGTCGGAAAGGGTGAACCAGTCGGTATTAGCCGCCATCAGATCGTATCTGGAAGAAAATCAACAAGACTGGGACATTCACCTATGCGAGATCGAGTGCGCTTTAAGATCGGCCGTGCATTCCGCCACGGGGGTGACTCCATACTTTTTATTGTTCGGGATTAATATGATAACACATGCTTCAGCATACAAGCTGGCACGACAGCTGGACTTAATGGAAGACTCAGAGAATAGGATCGAAAACCGAAACGAGTTACTTGAATTAGTTAGAGACAACGTCCGGAAAAATCTACATAAAAGTTTCCAAGCCAACGCCAAACGGTATAACATGCGCAGTGTACAAACTAAGTTTAAAGTCGGACAGGAAGTGTTCCGTAGGAATTTCCAGCTGTCGGACTTCACTAAGCAGACTTCGGCTAAATTGTGTAAGAGGTTCGTCAAATGTAGGATAGTTAAACAAATCGGGAACAATTTGTACGAGGTGGAAAATTTACAAGGTAAAACACTGGGAATATTCCATGCAAAAGACCTGAAAGCGTAGACCCAAGGAAGTTAGCAAATATGATTTGCTAATAATAAAATCGTCTCCCCCCAACAAAGGGAGTGTGTAACGTGTAGACATAGTGAGCCAGCACGACCCATAGTGTAAACAGGGTTAAGTGTAAACGGCCTGAAAGCTGCCATGTGGGGGCAAACGTCGAAGTAAGATAGCCACCCATTCGTTACACGAAGGCCAAGTGTTGCCACATCAAACAAAAACTGTAAAAGCACCCAAAATTGGGAAGGTGAATGCAGATTTAATCAACAGTTGGCTGTAAAAGAACTGATATCAACTGATACCAACGAAATGGCTGACTTCCGTCCTTTTATATTCAAGAAGTCAGACAGGACGGCCGTGAGCGGAGAAAAAAATCTAGCAGAATCCAGTCAAGCAAGGAAAAAGGGAAGTAATATTACACGAGGATAAGAAAGGTAAGTGAAGTTCAAGCAAAGTGAATCAATATTTAAAAGAAAAAAAATTAAAAGTAAAATTAAACGAGAACTATTCGCGCATATAGGTAAACAACGGCAGCGACTAGCAGGTCTGTGGCAGAGCCATCCAGGTCCAAACTCCTCAGAAAAAAAGGTTGGCCACAGCCCCACAATTGTGGAACAAGGACGAAACGCTCGGAGTAGAGAGAAGTTAATAAGTGCCCTGTGAAAAATCACTTACCTGAATATTTGCCATCCTGTGAAAAACCACTTACCTGAATATTTGCCAAAATACGGACGCAGCCATCTAAAACATATGTCCGCTTGTGAACAATACTTACTTGAATTTGGATACGCTTGTGAAAAATACCTACTTGTAGATTTGCCAAAATACGGCCGCAGCCGTCTAAAACATTTATATCTTTTTGTGAAAAATACCTACCTGCATTTATATCTACTTGTAAAAATTTACCTGTCTGAAAATTTGCCTACTTGTGAAAAATACCTACCAGAAGATTTGCCAAAATACGGCCGCAGCCGTATAAAACACTTTTATAGACTTGTGAAGAAATATTTACCTGCACGTTACCCACACTTCAATAAATACTCACCTTACGTAAACTCACACATCGCCCTACCTGAAAGTAAACTCCACTACCACAATCATCCACGTCTGACCCGGGAACGACTAGTTCATCAGTCATCATCCCGCATATGCCTACCTGCTTTTCAGATAATCATCCGGCGAGCAAGTAAACTCAACAGCAATCGGCTACCATAGAAGAGTTCCCGACCGACACAGACCAAGGCGAAGATAAGTATTGAAACATAAATTACTGTAGTTAAGTAGCTTTTTAACCCATTCAGTATTTAAAACGAAATAAAAAGGGGGCTCACTGTGGTGCGATAAACAACTAACAAATTGCCAAAAAAAAACGCAAAATTAGTCTTCGCCGCTCCTTATTTGCCGAGCAAAATAAAATTCCTAATCGTGACCATTTGATCATACATATATTCTCGATTCTTTCCATAAACCAAGTAATATTTTTTGATAAAACAAAACCTAATTAAGCCAAATTGCAAAACTCAGAGGTCATAGTCTATATGTTTATGCCACTTCTTCCCTCGGGTAATGAAGCCGTGCTGCGGGTATGGTCGTGTGTATTAACTGTCACGTACCGCCCGAAAGATTGGAGGTCGTTGCCAAACAAATAGACAAGTACGTTTACCGAGCAAGCCTGAAGTAGCGTATTATGTAACATAGTAATAAGAATAAAAATTATATTATACCACGGTAGTGAAATGCAACTCTGAATGAGAAAAATTTTAACTATTTGTTATAAATATTATTTAAGCTAAAGATCATACACATAAACGTAAAGCAAATGAATAACGTAGAACTAGAAAATAGGGTAGTGAAGTTAATTGAATGATATTAGCGATAAGATTGTTGCCTGAGAATTAGTTGAATAAACACATACATATCTTGAATTGTTTAATAATGAAATGTAAATACTAACGTTTATCATGCAGTAAGAATTGTCAAACATGGGGTGAGTATCGAGTGGGTGAGATGAAAAAAAATTATAGGGGTGAGCACATTAATAGGCTGGAGTGTTCATCAAGGACAGAGTACCACAAAGAAAGGTGCTGATAGGGAGGGTCAGCCAGTCAGACTACATCTTGACCACAAGATCGCGCCCAAGTCGAGCCACGTCAATTTTTATTTTTTTTTTGATTAGATAAGACATTTGCACTGGTATGAATAATGTGCCTGTGAGCCAAGTTTTTGTCAGCAAAGTACGCCACGCTCAGGCCCGGCGAGACAAAGCCGCCAACTAATACAAAGTTACCAGTGCTGCGTGACGAAAACTAGCGACAACACTAGCGGTTGGGAAATGGTACAATTTATATATCGCTCCTTTAGTGCAATATAGTCATAACTCTAAAAAACTAGTTTTGCAGAAAATAAGTTTAAGGTTATCAATTTATATACACTTCAATGAAAATATAAAAATATTTTTCAAATCTGCTGATTTTTATATGTCGAGTTCCGGGTTTGGAGTACTAAATTTTTTAATATAATAAAACATGCAAACATTGCAGTTATCTAAAGGTCTCTTTAATGAATTAATAATATAAACGTATTTACTTATGTAGAAAAGCGCTTTTCCAGATGGATGTGAGGTTTGATGTGAGTACATTAGCTAACTTTATATTTATAAAACCTCCATTGTAAACAAGCTCACATTTTTAAGCATATTATGATGCACTAAAAATCGCTAGAATTCCTGCTAATAGCTAAATCATAATTTTTCCCGCAAAATGTACTTTAAAATCGCTAGATTTGACGAGAAAATAGCTGAACTGGCAACAGTGTTATTTTAATTCGTACGGAAGAAAATAATTCAGTCTCTCAGAAGCAGTCTGTGTATTTTCGTTGCCTGTTCGCAATAAAAAATTAAGATGGCTCAATGTTGCCACATTAAAATCTTAATATACTCATTGTGAATTCCCTAACTATTTATTTTTTTAATCCCGAAATGTGACAAAAAAATACTTTCTTTACAATTGCTAGCTACAATTTTTAAAGCGATTTACGCGAATGTTTTCAATCTTACAACAGTTATTCTCACCTTTATTTCTTGCTTCGATTACTAATTCATCCGCCAAAGCATGCATATTATGCTTCATTTGTAATTTTCTTAGCCTGTCATATACGATCTTTTCCAATTTCATTTTATCAGAGATAGCCTTTTCCGCGTGTTCTTTTGCCTTTTGATAAATATCTTGAATCGTCAAAAAAGGCTGCAACTGTAATTCGCAAATTTCAGCAATACTGCATAACGTTGCAAATGCCTCATTGGGAACTTCTTTATTCAATTCGTATTCTTTCCACAGATACTCAAGAGCTAGGTCATATTGCTTATTATCTTTGTACGTTTGATATAAGCTCACGTAAATGGGAATCATAGTTTTCGCTGGTTCATTATTTAGCTGTGCGCATTTCAATGATTTTTGATAGTATTCTAATGCTTTTGTGTAGTTCCCCAAATGACAACAACCATCACCAAGTTTTTCGTAGAGAGCTTTTTGTTTAGAATAATCAACTGAACTTGTTACGATAAGGTCATCCAATATTTGGCAAATTTTTACAACTAAAAGAGAAAAATAAAAATTTACGTTTCCAGCTCATTTAATATGCAAATATATTACCGCTTTTCCACACGCAAAATTTACTTTGTCTTAATTCAGCTGTGTGAAAGACATCGGTAGCAGTACAGTGTCTTTCTGTCTTTCTCCCAGCTTAATTAAGACTTTGCAGTGGAAAAAGGGTATATATATAATAATCACGTAATACCAATTCTCAACGATTTTTCAATCGTTTTGCGATCATTTTCATCCGATGTATTTTTTTTGTAAGCCTTTGTCAAAATTTGCTTTGCACTCGCAAAGTCTCCAGCTTTAATAAGAATTTCAGATTTAATTATTAGAGTTTCGCATATTTTTTTCACTTTCTGGTTAAAGCGTTTGGCCACATCCAGTGCCATGTTACAGTATCGCAGTGCGGAAGTGGCATCGTTTCGTTTGACATGATGCATTAAACTCATAGAAACGTAACACATATGGGACAGCTCAAATATATCATGCGATTTGCTTATTTTTAATGCTTTTTCCATATAAAGAATTGCTTCTTCAATATCTTCCATGTGCTCTTTAACAACTCCGATATTTAGGTAACAACGCGCTTGCATATCAAGCTGTTCTAATCTTGAAATTCGCCCAGTTAATCTGCAAAATATAAGTGTTAATTTGTAACTACAATATAGTTTGATGTTGTCAAAATATTTGGTTCTTTTCTTAAATTAAATTGCTCTGTAATTACAAGCAAAGCCTTGTTAAACCGAACAAAATAACCACAACTCCAAAATCAAAATATTTTGAGCTACTTTTTTTTTATTGTTATGTGTTAACATATGGTCTACACCTAACATAATATGTAAGATAAGAGCGTCAAATTGAATCGCAGAGAGAATTATGTTACGTGTAGACTTCAAATTAGTGTTATCTCAATCTTATAAGATTTTTTATAAGAGCGTTGTTATAAGAAAGCCTATAACAACAATCTTATGAGATTGACTGTCAAAAAAACACACGTACATGAAAATAAATTAGTATGCATGTGTGAGTGTTTATTAAAATAAATGAAAAAGAATGTTTTGGACAAAATTTCTGGGATTTTATATGTTAAAATAAGTGTTTGATTTATAAATTAAAGTTTGTGTGAAAAAGTGAAAACAAAATAAATAATTATATAAAATTAATACATGTTAAGTCGATGAGAATTTGCATTAAGTGAATTGGTATAATAAAAGTAAAATTACGTGTTGTATGAGATGAAGAGAAATATCGGCATTTTATTATTGTTATTCTGCCGACGTTCTCTCACATATTATATCAGAGTTAATCGTAGTTGTAGACGCTATGTAATAAAATTATAAACCTACTCTTTTGTCAGCAAAAGACTTTTGAGAAAGGCCTTTTCAGCTTCTTTTAATTGAGTCATGGCATCTGATGCTGAAGTATCAGCAAGAGTTTGTCCATGCAACAAATGGGCCCTGCCCAAAGTAGTATATGCCCGCTGTTCCTCCACTTTATTGTTTAGCTTCTTGGCAATTTCTTTAAATAGGTGAAAAAAACAAGTTTCCATCTTAAACAAATTACATACATTTGTCTCTTATAAGCATCAATTAAATAACTAAGGGGCCGTCCTCATATTACGTAACGCTGCTTTCCCCGAGATGTGTAGTGTAATTTTCTTCAATGTTTAATTGGAGACAGAGCTATGTGCAAATTCATTTTCAACACTGTAAACATTTTATTCACACACATACACTAACATTTTTGCAGCTTGTAAACAAAGTATGACAACTTTCCGCATTCTATACTCGGCGGTGGTGGCAAATGGAAGCTTAGATATTTAAAAAAATTCTTATTTCATTGTTGCAAATTTGATACTTTGCAAAATGGCCACTTGTTGCAAATGTACATGTAAATGTAAAAGTTTTGTTCAAAAGTGCACAAAACATTTTTGCAATGTTCTTATCAAGCAAGTCCGAATTTACACTATGCAAGTCTTATTGCTAAGCTGATTAGTTTGAAGAAGAGAGAGACGAGGAGAACAGAAACGTTTCTTTTCCCCTCGTCTCTCTCCCCTAACAAACTAATCAGCTTAGCAATAAGACTTGCATAGTGTAAATTAGGACTAATCGTGTTGTGTTGTTGTGTGTGGTGTATACGGATTCTAATGTTAAATGTGCTTTATAAATATATATATAGTGGAGAAGGATACACAAAAGAGGCTGGGCTTGTGCATGATAGCGATCATGGTAAAATTATACAAGGTACATGCACAAGCCCAGCCTGTTAATGTATACATTGCAGAAAGTTGTCAAACTTTCCCTGTCAGATTTTTATTAGCTAGCTCAAAATATGGGTCACTTTTTGCTAACTCATTTACAACTAGCTTCTGAACTAACTCATAAATGATACAGGCGTGAGTCAGTTATTTTTTGTACAATTGTCCTCTTCCCGATAAGTATTGAACTAAGTCCCAATTTTCACGGAGGCAATTTTACTTGCGCAAGTCATAAAATTTTATATTAAACTTGCTGTAACGTTTAGATAGAGCAAGTTTACTTGGGCAAGCCTTTTTCGAATGCTTATACATATTTTCTTAATTTTTGACATTTCTTATTTGTGTCCGCTTTATTTTTGCAAGTTTAAGTAAAAAAATTTAACAATGCTGCTGAATCAAACAAATCAAATTTTCTATTTCAGATCTTTGCCACACTTTGTTGACCATTTTATTTCTTTTTATTTGAAGCAAATTAACAATTGTTATTAATATTCTCACAAAACAAACACTTCGCGCCACAATGAATTTTACAGACGAAAAACCAGAACAGAAAACAAACAAAAATTAAAAGAAATGTCAAATTTGATATTGGACGAATGATAGCAAAAACAGAATTGCCATGTGCAGGCAAGTCTGTACGGCAATTCTGTTGGTTTTTACACTCCTCACTTCTTTGTTCGTCAAATTCAAGACTTGCGCAAGTAAAATTGCCTCGTGAAAATTGGGACTAACTTTAAGCTAACTCAAAACTGATAAAGAGATTAGTCAGTTGTTTTTGTACAACTAACTTCTCTTCGATAAGTATTAAACTAACTTTAAGCTAACTCAAAGCTGATGCAAAAATGAGTCAAAGTTTATCGAGATGTCAGCATAAAATTCATGTTTACGTAAGGTCTGTGCAGTCTATATTTTATATGAAGCGATAGCAAAGTGTTAAGTATGATGGCTGACAAACAAAGTGATCACGGTTCGATACACAATCTCGTTTCTAAAAATACATAATTTAAAATTGTTTCCAATTTAAGTTCACTAAAAATGTTGAATCATTTGTAAGTTAAATCATGGTGCACTGGAATTTTATTTTATTATCAAAAACTAACTCGAAATGAACTAACTTGTGGTTATTTGAAACTTATGCAGCGTGAGTGAGTACTGACTCATTCTGAGGACATTACGTTAAAAAACTGAATAGCGTTTAACATGTAAAATGAGTTAGCTTTTGAGTCAGTTGTCACTCGTCTCTTATTAACCATTCGTTAACTTTAAATTAGCTCAAATCCCGACAGGGTTGTTTACAAGCTGCAAAAATGTTAGTGGATGTGTGGAATAAAATTACAGTGTTGCCAATGAATTTGCACATAGCTGTGTTTCCAACTACACACTGAAGAAAATTACAAAACTGTTGCGGAAATGGCCGTCGACAGGGTTAATGCAGCATTACGCAAAAATATTCCAACAGGGTTAACGCAAGTGCTACGGAAAATATTCCTACATGGTCGATGCAAAGAATGAAATAGAACAAAATAAAACTAAATAGAAAAAAACAACAAAAAAGCGTCCGCTTATTAAGAAGATACACATATCTACATACATACATACATGGTAATTCAAACGAAAAATAAATGTACACCAGTAAACAACCACCATGTATTGCTTGTTTAATGATGTATGTATGTATGTACGCACTTATGCATATACACATGTATGTATGTACGTAGTTACCACATAAACAATAGTAAACAACATTTTAGATGATGATTAGATTGTCTAGACTTTGCTGAAACATTCTAGTTACCTTGTGCGAACTATAAAAAGGGGTGATGTATCCAATGGCGAGTTAGTTGTTACTTAGAAGTCAGTTGATAATTAACTTGTGAGTTGATAACAGTCTGTGTTTGCGATACAGTAGTGAGTTGATAGTCTGTGTTTTACAGTACGTGAGTTGGTAATTGAAGAGACTATAGTGACGGTCTATAGTGACAATTAAAGTCTGTCGATGAATTGAGATTATTGTGGAGTCTATCGTGTCGACTGAAGAGTAATGAGCGGTTAAACGTGTGCTAGAGTGGAAAAGTAAAGCTAGCGAGCAGCGTGACCATTTTAGCATTTTTGCAGCTAAATTTAGCATTTTTTTTACTGGTTTAGCTGCAAAATTTTCGATTTAGCAGTTAGCATTTTCTTTAGCATTTTACAATTATTTATTTAGCATTTTCTAGCATTTTTAATAAATATAACATATTTATTAAGACCTACAAATGTTGTAATACAAGTAAAATAATTGTGAAAGTATATTATTTTTCATATATTTTAACAACTATTTTACTTGTATTAGCAAACAATCAACTTGATCCATTCATATATTTTTCATAAACTTTCTACAATTAGTTGCAGTATAACAAACAACAACAATAAAAGTATTTTAAAGGCGAACAGAAAATGAAACTAATTTTAAAAAGTTCTAAAAAATTAAAATGGATGCAAAATCGAATGAAGTTGCTTGTTTTGTAAAGACTTTTGTTTGATAAAAGCCTCGTTTTATTATGTTTTTATATGCGATTCTCAATAACATATTAAGAGCCTTACTATAAATATATGAAGTATTTTTGTTTAGCTTATTTCAAAAATATTGGTTTGAAGTCTACTGATGAGTCCCTTAAGTAGGATCTAATAAGCAAAAATTCCTCATATATTATAACTAGGGAAAGGATTTTCATGTAAATACATGTTTTCTGTCGTTAGTCCTAGTTCAACGTAAATAACATATCTTTGCGAATCAACAAATTTGAGAGGAAATGGCATCGATTTGTTAGTGCATATTTTTGCATATTTTAACATAAATACATATTTTTGCATATTTCATTATAAATGTATATTTTTAAAACATTTTTTAATTTTTTCATGTTATAAAGCAAATTTTGGTATTTTTTGATTAGCGGCAAAGTAGTTTTGCAATTCTTACGACTGTGTGAGAACAAAAAGAGGAAACGAAAATAATTTCGACTGGAATGAAAAGTCAATTCATTTGAAAAATTCAATACAAGAAAAAAGCACTTTTAAACCCAAAAATGTTTGTGCGTAATTTTTTTTTGTGCTCTTTGCCGGTTCCGTATTAATTTCATGTGGATAGAAAGTGTTTTTAAAAGCTTCTTTGCGTGTTGCAGCCTTTAAAGAAAAATATTCAGGGATACGAATTTCGAAATTTTAAATTAAAAAAAAAAACTTAAGCACTGAATTGATATTTGTGCACTCAGAGGATGGCTTTCGTGTTGACACTATATCCCAATTAAATGGTTTTTTCTTTAACAGCTCAATTTGAATTAATTGAAGATGCGGTCTCTGAAAGACAGAAAAAATAGTCAGATTTGCCTTTGACAATTTACAAAAAAAAACTTATTCATTTACGTAAATAAAAGTTGTTCTTAACTTTATTTTGCATTCCATAGGATTTGACAAAATGTTTGTTAAGAAAGCAATGAAGCTGATTTTTTTAAGTTTTTAATGTTATTAAATGTTGAAAATAGAGTTAATAAATGCATATTCTATTAGTTTTTAATACATATTTTTAATATATATTTTATGTACATAAACCGCGATTTTAAATGCATGAAAATCCTTTCCCTAGTTATAACGATAATTTGAACAACTATTCTGATGATAAATATTTATTTGATGATGTGTAATAATTGATGATACATTCAAATTTATGAATATCTTTCACATTAATTGTGTAACAATGTACAAAAACCATACTTTACTTAAATACATGTATTCATGTATGTGATATTTAAATTAACGATTGCTTCAAAATAACAAACAAAATAGCTTCTAAAGGTTTGAGTTATGACAGGCTTGTAGAAATAAAGCAAAGATCTGAAAGGCTGTTTTTCGAAAATGAATAAATGTATATGATCTTAAAAATAACGAACGAAAAATATGTACACTCGTAACGTAACATGTGAGTGAAAAAAAAAGATACGAAAAAAAAGTATATACGAAAAAAACTCTGTTCACGTCAAATTGAAATATATGAAAGCCTTAAAACTTTCTTATAAGCACCACTTTTTGAACGTTATTGTTTATAAACGAAACAAAAGCGAAAAAAGGCGTATGTTTTCCAAGAACCGTATGTGACTTAATTTTATTATTTTGTTTTTAATACTTTTTACGCTCAATAAATAATTAGCTATTGTTTAAGAAATATAGTTTCGTTCACAGGAAGTAAATATTTGTAAGGTAATATGTGCAGAAATTGCAAAAATAAAAACTTTTGAAGAAAATATTTGCTTAAAAATAATTATTAAATTTTAGCATTATTTTTTAGCATCTTAATTATTCTTTAGCATTTTTTAGCTTTTTCTTGAAGTCAATTTAGCTGCAAAAATTTTTAGGATCTGGTCACACTGCCAGCGAGTCTTTATTATTGTATCAACTGTGAGTGTCAGCCTGAGAGTTGTTATTGGTGTATCAACGGTGAGTGTCGGCAGAATGATGCTCTAAACACATAGACCACAGCAGGCTACAGGCTACAATCTGTCAAAAATAAAATATACACGTTCAAATGAAGACGCTTATTTTGAAGCCATCAAAGCTACAGGCTACACCAACTTTAGATTAATTTCTAATTTCGTAGGCGACAATAAACAGATAAGTGCTGCCAACATAAATACAAATGTGAAATAACTAAACGCTTTAAGATATTTTGAAACAATATCAAAATTGTTGAAAAATAAAAACAACATGAAATAGTAAGCTAATGTATAATGGTTAATGGATTTGAAAAATTTATATACCAGTGTAAAGGTATTTTAGAAAGCTTTGAAAAGATACCCATATCGCAAATATTTTTTTTATATATTGTAGAAGTTATGACCAATAATGCACATTTGCACTTCTATTTGAAAATTTCAGAGTCCCATAACTCGGAAAGTATGGGTTACTTCCAATTTTTTTTTTTAATTTTGTTCTCTTATTTTTAAGTTTTCTATCGCGTATGGAAAATTGCGCCATTTGGAGTAGCTTAACTAAATTGTATTTAAACCAATTTTTTTTTTTTAAACTTTGTACTTCATAACTCCAGAACCAATCTGTGAAAAAATTATTACATATTGATGTATAAATTTAATGAGCTATTGATATTTTACAATTTCGGACTAAATGGTGATTTTTCGCAGCAAATTTTTTGACGCTTTTTTATGTACATATAAAAGTGGCACCACTTATTTATACATAAACAGATGTTCATATTTTGCAATTATGTTCCTTTTGATTATTTATATTTGGTAAGTACTTTATATATATATTTGCTTTTAAATATTATAAATATATACATTTCAGGTAAAATAAATGGATGAAGAACTAATTGAGGAAGTGCGCCACCATTCTATCTTATACAATCTGGGCCACCAAGACTATAAGAATTTAAAAAAAAAAATATGCTTAGAGGGAGGTTGCAGCCAGCGTCAAGATAGATGGTAAGCAAGATTATAACAGCAATTAATTATAGTTACTATATGTACATCTATTTATTTAACAGAAAAAGAAGGGGCTCCGCGACTCCTACAAGCGTTGCAAAAGAATGGAGCAACTTGCGTCTGGCAGTTGTGCTGAAACCCCAAAAAAGAGGTGGAGGTACATGGAGGCAATGTCTTTTTTGGAAAATGTAGCAAGTTCCAGATGGTAGGTAGTATTCTAAAACTGAAATAGAAATACAAAATTAGTTTCGCGTTTTATCTTTCAGCACTATCGGGAATATTTCCACGGAAGAAATTGAAGATGATTTGCCTGACATATAGAGTTCGATTCAGTTGATAGCTTCTTGTCTCCTCCTTCACAGCTCTCAACAAGTTTACGGGGGGAAAAGGTAAGGCTTTTATTTTGCTTTTTTAAAATACATATACGAATTGCCTAAAAATGAATGTTTTTTAGAAAGATGACAGCGATAAATTCCAAGAATTTATTGATTTAGCTGCATCACGCATCAACGAAACTTGTGGGTCTGTTGCAACTCAAAAGCACGACTCCACAGCGCTTCATTTTGATAGTTTGTCAGCAAAAATAAAGCTAATATGCCACCAAATATTGTCAACCGAATTGAGGCTCAGGTTTCAGCAATTGTGTTTGCTGAAAAGGAATAATTTTACTCCAAATCAAATTAATTTAAAAATCAAAATTTCATGATCTCAGAATGTGCCTTATTTATAAATAATCTATAGAGACTGATATGTATAGAATATTTCATGTTTATTTTAATATTAATACTTAGGTAGACAGTACTGTGCATTATAAAAGCAATGTAATACATATTTTACAAAATATTATAATTTTTATATAGTAATCTTAAAACAATTTTTTGTTTTGAGCTTTAAACTTAAGCTAATGATAACGACACAGTTGCGAAAAAATTATACACTAAATTTAACATTTAAAACTCAAGAAAGAAAATTGTTTTAATATTAAATTTAAAAAATTTACAATATATTGTAAAATATGTATTGCATTGGTTTTAAGATGCACCGCACTTTTATTTTTCATTCTTTTTTTAATTAATTTGAATTCATATTTTGGTTTTGTTTTTTATTATTAATAAAAATAATTAGTAAGAATTATAAAAAAATTATTCCGGTATGTGATGAAAAACGATTTAGACACAAAAACAATTTGAAAACGATAAAAGGTGTGATGTGTTTCCTATAGTCGTTTTGTCAATAATTTTAAAACTGGTTTTTAATATTTTTTCCAAACATTGTTGACAAATTTCTTCTCACAACCCTATTATGTGGATTATATTTTATCTTCTAGTGTACTTTTTAGAAATCGGTAGTTCAAAATTAGCTCAAAAATTATACTGAAAATCGATCGGAATTCATCACACCTTTTCAAGACGATTGTTTTGAAATCGTTTTGAAAACGATCGTTTTCAAATCGATTTCAGGCCGGTCTTTTTTAAAAGGTGTGGTGAATTCTCTTCGATATTTTGTATAACTTTTAAGCTGACTTTACTTTTTGACTTACTGACTTTTAAAAACCACATTAGAAGATAAAATACAAACAATATAGAAGGGAGTGAAAAAAATTCACCAAAAGTTATTGCAAAAACTATTATGAAAAAAATTTTAAATTATTGAAAAAATGACTATAGCGTGGTACTCTGTTCACAATTTCGTCCGAAATGCTGTCAAACTACATATAAAAGTATTTGGTGTGAAATATTTGCGAAATAAATTCGCAAAAGTAGTACTCTGTTCTTGTTGTGAAAAACACGTAAAATCATGTCTTTCCATGCAAAATTAGTCTGGCATCATTTTAGTTTAGCTGCGAAACAACATGAGCAGTGCTTTTTTCGCTCAGAATTTTAACAATGTTGCATACTTTCAAGCAATAAAAGCAAGAAATTTATAAAAAAAACCGCGAGTTGGGCTACATTTAGTACATGTCAAATTTTTCACGCGAAATAATCAATGATGCTGAAAATTTTTCACAACTTTGAACAGAGTACCAGCCTTATAGGAAACACATCACACCTTTTATCGTTTTCAAATTGTTTTTGTGTCTAAATCTTTTTTCATCACATACCTGAATGTTTTATGTTAATAAAAAATTTTTAAATTACAAAGTATGGCTTTGACAAAAATGTTTTAATGTATCCCTTAGTTGAAATGCGGTATTAGATGAGCGGTTAGCTGATCTAGGTTGGTAGGATGGAAGAGAAGAAGTCTGTTCTCTCCACTGACCCTGAATTTCGCGGTTGCCAATTGAGTGGTCAGCAAGCTCAATAGTGTAGTAGTTCCTGTCACTTTGCAGCATTAAAAAATTATGAAGCACTACAGTGGCTAACACAATTTTATCACTATTTTTTGGACACATATTTATGGTAGTATTCAATATCCTCCATCTGTTGGCTAATATACCAAAGGCATTTTCAATGTGAACTCGCGCTTTAGATAATATTGTATTGAATTTGTCTTTGTCTTCTGGTAAGTTATGGCCGGGAAATGGTCGCATTAAATTGTTTCTTAACGGGAATGCGCTATAACCGACAAAATAGTAAGGAAAATCCGTAGCTGTTCCTGGTAAGTTTGCTGAACGAGGAACTTCCAAAGTGCCGTTTAGTAGTCTTTTTCCAAATTCACTTCGGGCAAGTACGCCACCGTCACTTTGGCTTCCTAAGGCCCCAACATCTACGTATGTAAAAACGTAGTTTGCATCACATGTTGCCATTAACACAGTACTAAATGTTTTTTTATAGTTGTAGTACAACGAACCGCTTTTGTTTGGGCATACAATACGAATATGTTTCCCGTCAACAGCTCCTAAACAATTCGGCATTCCAGTCTTGACGTAGAATTATTCAGAGATCGTTTTAAACTCTGTCATGTTTGGGGGAGATAAATATGCGTCATTTAACTCCTCCCAAATAGCATCACACGTTTCATAAATAATTTTACGGACCGTTGAAACCCCTAGCTTGTAAGCCCAAGCAAGAATTTGGACATTACATCCTTGTGCTAAGTAACTGAAATAAATTTATTTAACATAAATAACCGATAACTCTTACTATTGCTTACATTGTTAACGCCAAGCGGCTTTCGGGATCTATGGCTTTTCTGTTAGAAAATCTCTCAAATTTTTCCTTCAACAATGTTAACAATAAATTAAATTTTTCCACGCTCATCCGAGTTGCCTTATAAAAATGTTCTTCGTCTTTTTGTTTCAATTGTTGAACGCATGTTTTGTAAAACCCCTCTTCATCACGGGATATATTTACCGGGCGGACCCACCATCTTCGATTACTGCTTTGAGAAAATGTATGGGCTTCATATACTGATGCAGTAATTCCAACTATTTTAGTAATTTCTGTTACAAGCTTAACTAAATTATCCTCAGCCATTATTTTTAAATGATTTATTAATATTTTTTAATTTTTTTTATCAGAAGAAAAATAGTGTTTGGTGTTTTTAATTTAATTCTTTTGAAACGTCAATCTTCAAATCAGCTGCTTACAATGTTGCTGTGGTTTTCAAAATGATTAAGTAGCTGACCACACGACGACGGATGTAGTAAACGGCACTTGTAGCCGTGTAGTCTGCTGTGGTCTATGTGTTTATAGCATGAGTTTCGTGTGTGACGAGATGCAGACAAAGAGGAATTGTGTCAATACTAGCGCAGCCAGTTAAGAGACGTGGGTATACAACAGCGAGGAAGGCACAGTGGTAACCAGTTGTGAATATTTGAGTAATTTAAGTTGTATTTGTGTATTTAAGCTCTTAATTAATTTAGTTTAATTAAGTGTATTGGTAAATAAAACTTGTATCATTCTTAACCCTAATTACTACACTGGGGTCTTTTATTAAATTGCAAATCTTCGAGTCCACGGAAAAGCGTTATTAAGAAAAAAAAACGTATCAATACATATCTTTTATGTAGGTTAACATTAAAACAAAAATAAATAAAAATAGAACCCAAAGTAGAATTTCACACAGATTATACATGAATCGCATTACATGGCCTACACATGAGAGTAGAAATTACACACTGTGTATTACATACATATTGGCAACACTGAATGACTATAATCATGCATGAGTGCCGTGTCTGCAATTGTACTTTAGTTACCCTGTGATTGTTATTTTTAAAAACAAAAGACATCTGTTTCTGACAATTATTCGTTTGTTTCTACCAACAAAATGTTGTAGTCGTGCAAGTACCTTGTATAATTTTACCATGATCGCTATGTTACATTCTTAAAAAAAAGCGTTGTTTTTGAAAAAATGAAATAAAAATGAGAAAAACATCAAAAACTTTTTTGGTGAGTACGTAATATAAACATTACTCTATTTTAGCTTTCACAAATCATCAGAAACAAGCGGTTCCTTGACGTGTGCGGACATATGCATATAAATAAAAAATACAGGGTGTCTGGTGGCAAATTTATATTTTTAAATACGTTTATTTCAAAAAGCACTAAACGGTGCGTAGGGAGGGTGGCGCCGTTGGAATTATCGATTGTGCGAATTTGTTAGTCACGATGTCACAGTGGTCGAGTGAGCATCGCGCGTTCGCTGTGGAGACATTTTTTAAGAGTACTGATTCTTACGTAATTGCTCGTCGACAATTTTGTTCAAAGTTCGGTATTCGGCGAATACGTGATGGACCGAGTGTAAATTTAATTCGTTCGTGGGTGCAGAGATTCCGCGCAACTGCTTCAGCCATGAATGTCTCACGGCCAGGGCCGAGTCTATCTTCAAGGACTCACGAAAACATTGAACTGCGATCAGCGACTTTCAATACGGAAAAGAGCAGCCTCACTGGGACTTCCAAGAGCGATTATTCATGAAATTTTAAAAAAGGACCTGAAGTTCCATCCTTTTAAAATTCAAATCGTTCAAGAAATGAAAGAAAGTAATTTGATTTACGCAACATTTTTGTGAAACGATGTTGGAGCGTTTTCGCACTGTAAATCCCATTTTTTGGAGCGACGAGGCTCATTTTCACTTAAACGGCCACGACAACAAGCAAAACTGCCGTTACTGGTCTCCAAGAACCCGTAACCCTCGATTGAAACATCAAAAACGATTGCATTGCCCCAGAATAACTGTTTAGTGAGCCTTATCCACGCATGAGATAATTGGATAATTTTTTTGTAAAATTCTCGAGGCCAGGCGACGAATGTCAACCGTGAAAATTATCGACGCATGATTACGGAATTATTTTTGTCAAACCTGCGAGCTCATCCATCGTACTCTTCACACACGTGGTTTCAAAAGGATGGGGCGACTGCACACACAGCCAGAGCTTCGATGAATTTTACCCAAAAACCAAGGTTGGCAAACGGTATTGTAAAAATACCGATACCGATTCAAATACTGCTAAAATTAGATACCGGTATCGTTACCGATACCGAAATCCATTTCAGTTAGAAAATACCGGTATCGAGAATACCGTTTACGTCTATACCGGTATATCGTTTCTACCAAAAATAAAATTGCAAAAATATATTTCAATTAACTTTCTTTTATAAGCAAGTTTTTGTTCTTCGTTAGCTACTTAATGCCTTTAGGAACGAAAATTACGCTTTTGAAATCCAAGAGGATGAGCTCATAGAAGTTGTTATGGAAGGAACTAATCCCATAGAATCTCCTGTAATTAAAAAGGCTCGCGTTGCACAGTGGCACATTTGAAGAGATGGCGGCCAAAACTCTTAAAAAAAATTTTTTTTGTGACACCGATTTAATTTTTTTTTATATAAAAGTAAACACATAGGATCCTCGAAATCCAGAAATTTAAGTTTTTATTTCGATTATTTCTCTTGGAATAGGGTGATCAAAAACGCGCTTTTTTTAAGAGAAGCTGAAATTCAAAATATTTTAGAACATTTTTGAAATTCAAGTGGGCATAACTTTTTTGGTTTTATATATTTTTGAAAAAAAAAATTTCTTCACACAATATCATTTCTTAACTTATAAAATAGTTTAAAAAAATCGTGCCTTACTTTGCTCGAGTCCCAGATTTGGGCATTGCAATAAAGGTCTAAAATATACCCAAATCTTGATGTTCAGTGGAACGCAACTTTTTTTCTGCGAAAAACTTCGTAAAATGACTTATAACGTGTTATAGTACGTACATTGAGCTGTTATTATATGCTCATTTTTTAAATTTATATTTGCGTCTCTAGGAACTACAATGATTTTACTGCTTGCATATCGGATATTTTAGGTATGGGAGTGGGGTATATCTACATGTGTTTGTGTGTGTATTGTGTGTATGTTTTTCTTTTTTTTCGAAGAAGTTTTATTAATGAAAAGGGTATAATAAAAGACTTTTATTACAATGCATTAAATGCATTTTTGTAATTTAGGCCATTAAAAAATGTATAGTTACATATAAGCGGGGGTAGGTACATGAGTTGTTGTATTTTTGGACTGATATATTCGACCTTTTGTTATAACTTTATTGTGTACACAGGTAGCTGCTGCTCATATAAAGGTTAAAATACGATAGACACATCAGGTTTTCTTGAAATAACAAAAGAGAATTGAAGTAACTTGTCGGTACAAGCATGTCTGTACTCCTCTTCTTTCTTCTTTCCTCTCTCTCGTTTAAACACATACCTGCTTCAAGAAAATTTGATGTGTATAAAAACAGACAAAATAAATAAAGACGATCGGTATTGTCAAAACGATGGCTAAGTTCAGTTATAACGATCTTGCTAAAATTTATTTTGAACAAAAAACAAAAACGATGTTATATTACACATTTTAAAAGACCCTTATTTTGAGTTGTGTGACCATTTAAAAAAAATTAATAATTTTTTAACGCGATTAAATAAACGGTATAATGACTGTCATAGAAATAAGGAAAAAATGTTTAAGTGCAACAAACAATGGCTTACAAGCGAACTTGTATTTGAAAGCCAACCAAAAGCAGCAAATGTGGACCGACCTGCCAGACCAGTTGAGGAGTGTAGTGAAAGGTCCCGAAGACGAAAGCTGCAAAGCATTAATGAAGAATTTTCTCAAGAAATAATTAAAGATACGTTTTTCCATCAACTAGGACCAACAAAAAATAAAACTAAAAAATTGATATAATAGAAAATGTAATGAAAGCGAGCCCCAAGCGTGTAAAAAGGATTTTAAAGAGCATTCCAACACCAATTGATGATAAAAAATTTACATCTGAAGAAGCATTTTCAATATTTTTGGACTTAAATCTAACAAAATATCAGTATATGGAATTGCGAAAGCGGGCAGTTGGAAAACATTGCTCCATTTATCCAGAATATAGAGATTTGGTTTTAATTAAAAAAGATTGTTTACCACCACAAAATTCTATAAACATAACAGAAAGTTCAGCAGAGGTGGTATTGCAAGACATATTAAATCATACTGCGGAAAGATTGTTGAATACATTGGACGCAGATAATATTAAAAAGCTTGGTGACTGTAGCCTAACATTAATTTCTAAATGGGGATGCGATGGATCTTCTGGACAAAAGCGATATAAGCAGTATAATGCAGAAAAAATATCAGATTCTGACTTATTTATGATATCTTTTGTTCCGTTAAGACTAAAAACAAATAACATTAATTTTGAGCCATCTATTAGCAAAGAAACCGATATTGACATATGGAAAAACGAAATACCTTCAACAAAATATTGCAGACGAATTAAATTTGCTTTTAAGAAGAAAACGAAGGATGTAATATTAGAAGAAGTATCTAAACTTAAACAACAAATAGATAAACTTCAACCGATAACTTTGTTACTTAACGATCAAGAGATTCAAATAAACTATCAAATGTTACTTACAATGATTGACGGAAAAGTTACACAGGCCATAACTGAAACAAAATCATCTTCGAGCTGTGTTATTTGCAAAAAAACTGCAAGCCAATTAAGTCAACTTCCAACAGAAGACACTACTTTCCAAGAAGCCTATGAGTTTGGCTTGTCTCCACTCCATGCTAAAATTCGATTTATGGAGCACATATTAAAGCTAAGCTATGATTTAGATTTTAAAGGAACAGTACGAAATAATGACGAAAATAAAGCCAAAAGAGAGGCAAAATAGAAACACGTACAAGAAAAATATTTAGAATTGGGTTTACTGATCGATCAGCCAAAGCAAGGAGAAGGAAACACAAATGATGGCAACACAGCAAGAAAATTTTTTTCTGATCCTGAAACTGCTGCAGCTATTACAGGAGTAGACTTTGAATTAATAAAACGCTACAAAATCATACTGCAAGTAATATCATGCAATAAAAAGGTAAATGCAAGAAAATTTGGTTAGTGTGCTAATGAAACAGCGAAACTATACAACGAAAAATATGATTTTAGGAATATGCCATCGACAGTCCATAAAATACTATATCATGGGGAAAACATTATTCAACACAAGAAAAAAGGAACAAAGATTATAGATATTTTCGCGAGCACAATACAAGAAAGATATCTAGATATAGTACCAATGAAGACCTCTTTAATATTTTACTGTGCACTTCCGATCCATATATCTCCAGCACTCGACAAAAATGGAATTCCACCCCTATGGAATTGGACAAAGACGCCAAGCAGCTCCTTGAAGATGAACAGGAGACATACTTAGATGAAATTTTCACTAAGACAGTTAAATGAAAAATGTATTCTATGTAAATTAACATAAAAATTAGACAAAAAAGCACAATAAATATTGAAAATGTATAAAAGAGATTTTATTTTATTTGGAATAAAAAGATTTTCTTAGAATTTATGGTAAAACCTTTTTTCGAATATGGATCTCATACATATCTGTTATGGATTCACGTTTAAAATATATTTAAAGTGTTCATATAATGATAACATTTAAAGTTGTCGAACTTACATTTGTTAGTGAATTATGATCACCAAGGCTATTTTACGAAATTTGACTCACAAGGGCCCTATGAGTAAATATGGACTGATTGCCCTAAAATTTCACAGGGATATCAACGACTAAAATAAAATTAGTTTTGCTAAATATTATATCAATATTAATATATTTAAAACAATTATGAGCTTCAAACCCGTATTCTAAGTGGTCCATTGGAGAAGAAGGCTAAAGGTCAAAATAAAATGGACCGGGGTGGATGGCTTAGTTAAGTATGTCATTTTTTAGTTCAGTTAACGTTACTTTTTATAAAATGCAATGTTAAATCACTACATTCACAAATTTATTTTTTTAAGGCCGATAATACCTATATTTTTAAAAGTCATTTTTCAATCATATATAAGTGTACTTTAGTAAGGCCCGATTTTAAAGTTAATACATTAAATTGAAGCTTAACAAGTCTTCTATCCAACAAAAAAAAATTTCATTCAAAAATTTTAACTCAGTCAAAAGTTATAGAATTTTGACCGCCAACTCACAAAATGTGCCACTGTGCGTTGGTCGTAAAGTGGTACAAATCCGACATTTCATCAAGCTCAAAGAACAAGCCCGTGTCATGGGGCTTCAATTTTGTTAAAATTCTTTATATATTACTTTAAAGACAGTTTAAATGAATAAACAATTTATAAAACATCATACCTTTCGAAAAAAAATTTTTTGCGAAATATTCTCTTTCAGCCCACAGGCAACCATATTTGCCAAGCAAAATGAGGGGCAAAGAGACGACCTGGGGGCCAATTTTTTTGCAAGTGACTATTATTGGGGCATACGAGGTGTGTTCAAGTAGCGCGAATTTTTAATTTTCGCGGGTTACGTATATTCGAATTTTGATTTTTTGTGGTGTTATGTTGGTAGTCATGTCTCTCACTTATGCCGACAATTTCGGCCATTTTTAATGTTCAGTTAATTGTTGACGGCTGCTTTGCTTGCACGTGTTTTGGCTCGTCAAAAAATTAAATGTCTACACAATATTAAAAATGATACAACGATTTTTTCTGCATTCTTAACTCCATAGACGTATTTTCGAGATATGTTTATATTGCAATAAAGGACATTTTTTATATTTTCGAATGTGAAGTTCAATCAATTTGTTCTTAGAAAGCTTTTGAGCATTGAAAAAGGCCTTATAACGTCTGTAGATGTAATCGGCACAAATTTAAATGATTAGACAATTTCCTCTTGAAATCATCAAAATAACAATTTCCATTTGTACAATTCTACAACAATGCAAGCGAATAAATTTGCCAAAAAACAGTTTTGCATAATAATTTGTCAACAATAATATTTTTTGAAATTTGAATTTTTGACAAAATATGACACAAAATCATACATTTATACCAAAATATGAGATAAAAATATGCATTTATGACCAATTTATGTAAAAATACGCATTTTCAGCAAAATATGCAAAAATATGCACTAACAAATCGATGTAATTTTTACGTAAATTCATTGTTTCGTAAAAATATTTCGATCTTGCCATTATCAGAGTTAAGGGAAAAAACATGCATTAGCATGAAACCCCTGTCCCTGTTTATCACTATTATATATAATTTGTTTAAAAAATTCATTACTATTTATTATCTTAAAATTGTATGTAGATAGTTTTTGAGTAGTATGATGTGACCGACTATGGCCCATAGGGTAGGTATACATAATGAATAAATAAATGAAAATGAAATGAAAAGTAAATCTAGCAGAGAAAAGCCAGGAAATTACTCGAAAATGTTTTCAGAAATAAAAGGTACATGGATTTAAGAAATTATTATATATAAAGCAGTGGTGTTTAAGCTATTTCTCTTTCTTAGATATGTTACAACAACAATTTGAACTACTTCAACACAAAAATACTACGCATGATACAATAATAAAGATAGCAGCAAATCTCCAACAAATTTACAATAAATAAAACAACAGGACTTTTTATCAGGTACCGTAACTGTTATGCATTTTATAATAAAAATCAGAACTTACTAGTTATTTTTTTATTTTTATTTTTTTGGGCAGAAATAATTGTTATTTTCTGATTTTTATTTTTTTGAGCAGAAATAAAAATCAGAAACTGATTTTTAATTTTTAAATCATTTGAGTTTTGCAAAATCTAATTGAAAACAATCAAAATGGTGTGACTGCCTAGGCTCTACGATATTTCCATGTACTTGATTTTTTTCTTTAAAAATTCAAGAATAATAATTATTTTCGGTCCCTGCTTTTTATTGCTGTTTTGTGATGACAACTGTCAAAAAACCAAGAGAAAACAAGAGACATGTACTTGCGTTTTCTCTTGTGTTTGCACAGCTTTATTTGTATTAGTACAATTTTAATAGGCACCATACACGTGTATTGGTAAAACATGATTGCGTGTTTTCTTGTATTTGCAAAGCTGGTTTGTATTAGTACAGTTTATTAGGCACTGTTACAGTTTATTAGGCACTGTACTGGTAAAACGTAAACAACAATTGGCAGATCACATCACGAAACAAACTCCATCAGCTGGCGCTTTGAGGTTACCTGTATTATTGTATCATGATACTACGTAAACTGAAATGACTGCACAAATAAGAGAATTAAGGGTGACTTTTTGCGTTCGAGATTAAGATTAATTTATTTCTCTAGTTAACTAATCCGAAAACTAACTTAATCTCTCTTAATTTAGTTTGATGTTTTTGAGTGGTAGTTTATATTTCTTATGTGTAGTTTCCACAATACAAGCAAGCGACTTGTCTAGAAAAAATATATGAAAAGCACTCAAATTTTTGAGTGATTCCTATACAAATTTTCTAGACAAGTCCCTTGCTTGCATTGTGGAAACTACACATTATTATGTGTAGCATTACCATACTGAGGAACAAAATAGTGGCAACATATTCTTTGCAAGTCATACATATTAAGAATACACTTTGATTTTTTGTGGGAAGAAGAAGAAACTGCCATATTTTGTTATTGGCCTTTCACACACGAGACTAATTTTTATGCCGCACAATTTTTGTTCTTTTTAGAACACACGAGACGAATTCATTTTGGCATAAAAATGTGTACGTACACACATCTTTGTGTGGATTAGTGTTTTTTGTATTCATTTTACATTTGCTGTTTTTTAAGTTGTGTGTGTATTGGTTTTGTGCTGCTGGTGCGGGGTTGTAGCTGGTTGAAAAATTATGCCATGTGTGACTGGCCATTTACAAGTAAAATATTGCGCGTTTTATAGTCCGTTCAGTGGTGGCACGCCGAAGTAATTTCATGATTTCGGACGAAATAAGTTGAAATTAAATAATTTCCCATACATTTTGACATATACAAAATTAACACATTTTACTTAATGTCAACGAAATTGATATGAAATTGCAATGGACAACGCTGTTTTTGTATGAAAAACTCCTTTTTTCCACCCATGAAGATATTTCCAACCACGAGAAGCAACAAAAAAATTTAATGCGTCAATTTGGTTAGAAATTGTTTTTTTTATTCAATATAAAATAAAAATATGAGTAAAAACCATTATAGTGAAAAATATTGTCATGTGAAAAACCTATTTAAATGTTAAAAAGGCTTTATTCAACTGAAAATAATGCTCCAATGAATGCCGCAACGAATCAGATGTTTGCGAAATTAACTCAAATGTCATTTAGAGCATGAACACATTTAATTTCGTTCGTAATTCTTGAAATTACTTGTTTTCATAGCACGCTGAACGGGCTATTAAAGGATATAGATAAATAATATAAAATATATTTGTTTATTTGTTTTTTAATTATTTTATCATAAAATTTTTACAAAAAGTTATATCGTCGGCTTAAGAGTGTAGCAGGCTAACTCACTTCAAGCAAATTTACAGGAGAGACAAAATACTGTTAACATTTTCCATACATCGCTTAAGAAATTAGTCTAAAACACTAAGGTTTTTGGAAATGTTCTCGTAGAGTCTCAAATTAATATAAATATTTTAGCCAGTCGATGCGGTGTCTTTTTTTTTCTCTTTCGAATGGCATTAAAATGTATATGTTATAAAAAGTGGATTTAGCAGGTTTTCACTCTAAGCCGATGATATGTTTCACAAGTGTATGTTGTAAATAGTTATGTAAGATTAAACCACCACGAAAATCAAAATGAATAAGATTAAGACTAATTTAATCTCTAGTCTTGAACTCAAAAAGTCGCCCTAAAAGGTAAAGACATACACATAAGGTATATACTAGTGTTGTTAATTATTCGTGTTTTATATTTGTTCGAATGAAATTTCATGATTTTTTCTTGTTCGAACGGACAAATAATTTTGAACTTTTGTTCGAATATTCGAACGAACAAAGAATAAAAAAAATTATTCGAATAATTTCAGTAAGTTTTAATATGAATTTAATTTTTTTTATTAACAAACAAAAAATAATTCATTACACAAGAAAAACAAATAGTTTTAAAAACAACCTTAGAAATATTTTTATTTTTTTTATAAACAAACACAACCCGCCAAGCGATTAGCTTGTCTGCAGAAAACACCCAGGGTCTATGGCGGGAATCGAACCCACGACCTCTGGACTGAGAGGATAGGAAATTGTTCGAATAATTTTTTATTCTAAATTGAAAATTTTTGTTAGTTTGAACAAAAATGAAAAAACTTTGTTCGAATATTCGAATAATTTTTGTTCCAATGACAACACTAATATATACACATACATAAAACATATAGGGCCTTATTCATAAAAAGTATTGTTACTTATAAAAAGCATATTTGACAAATATCTCATAGAAATATGTATATCAAATAAGCCCTTGATAGTCATGTAATATTTTTCATGAATAAGGCCGATAGTATTTAACTCTGACCTGTTTTATTATTTCAGATATCGTGATTAACCAAAACAATTGGGGTATTCACACCAGTGTCTTAAGCTTCTAAAGTGTCATAATGTCTTAACACTTTAACATAGTTTAAAATAATTGTTGTTGTGACTCAAAGAAAAACATTATAAAATAATAAGACTTTCTCAGCTATGTTTATTGTTTGTCATAACTATATGTAGAAATTCGTGAGAGTTTACCAAATTAATTGAGAGACAGAGTAAGCAATGTACAAAGGTGCTAAAGCCAAAATACAAATAAGTACAATATTTATAATTGTAAATTATGAGAGGTTGCTCACAGCAGTCACATTTTTTGTGTTATTACTTTAAAATGTGTTAATTTATGAGTACCATTTGAATACCCTAAATATTTTAAGTAATGTCTTATTAAAGCAAATAGTTGCACTTAACTTGACATTTAAGTCACATTTTGAAGAACCAAAATACACTTCACGAGTGAACTCTTAAGTATTTATATATAAGTATTATTACTTATTATTATTGGCTAAAATTTTGTAGAGCTTAGTTATTTAATCAATTAACTTGTCTGTTTATTTATTTACTTATATTTTACTATTTTCGGTTTATTAATTTATATATTTTTATATTTAGGTGTCTTCAGTAAAACGTGTATTAGGTACCAAAGAATTACAGAAAGGTATAACAAATATTAAATTTTAAACAAATAGTTCGCATAATATTTCGTAAGTATTGAATACAATATTTTGCTTATATTATAAAAACAATATTTTGTTTCTTTATAGTTGAGGTTTTAGTCAGAAGAGGTACTGAGATCGAGTTTTATGGACAGCTACGCAAAGCATTTACAGCAGCAAATAATAAACACTTTAAACCAGAATGCCTAAAACGTAAAAAAATGGAAAATGACTCCGATTCCTCAAGTTAAATTACCTAATTTCATGTTAATTTGTATTGTATTATTGAATTATTTAATATAATTTTTTTACATGAATTTGTATTTTAGTTTTTGTTATACCTTTTCTTAATAATTGAAAAAAATAATTATTTGCTGATGCGTACATGTAAATGTACACATTTTAAAGCTCTTACTGAAATAAATGCATATACTCGTATGAAGTTCGAACAATAATAATTAAAATTAACTAAATGCATATTTGTTTTGTAAAAATAACCAATTGTTGTTATTATAAAATTAATCAATTATTAAACATGAAGTTGGAAGTAGTTCTATGTAGAATTAAAAAATTACTTTTTTAGATTCTTTTTACTACATACTCGTATGTATTTATTTATTGTATCTTCAAATATGAACTAACAATAACACTGTGATACACGAAAAATATTCAGGGGTTCTAATGTACCAATTCTATTTTGTTGGAGTCCATGGATGACGAAAATACCGTTTTTTTAGGTCACTTCATAAAGTGATTTTATAATGGTAAATGTAGTGAAAAACGAGTTTTCTTAGATTTTCAGTTTTAAACAGTTGTATGTTCTTTGTTTCCCAACGGATTTCTTTTAACTTTTCGTTGGTTAAAAGGATCGAATATTATCTTTCAACCAAGATATATTTTTTGTAAATCGACTAACAAATGGCTAAGTTACAGTCGTTGAAGTGTACAAAAAACGCATTAAAAAATTATTCTTTTGTTTTCCTCAGGCTATAATTGCTTATGAGTTACCAAACAATATAGATATTTATGATTGCAAAAAAAGGAAACTAAATTAGCTTTCCAAAATGGGTAATAACGGTAAAATCGAATAAGAAATAAAAGACCCATGCAAATTTTTGTACTTTAAGTTTTTGGTTTTTTATTTAGAAATAACTTGTATTTCTCTGCTTTTTATAATCTTCGCTGTCAGTATTCCGCTTTAAAGACCAGCAGTAGTTAGAAAGCATACTGATTTTATTTTTTCCTAAATAACGCTGTTCAATTTTAAGTATTTCCTGGTGAAATCGTTCGCCTTGTTCATCACTCATCTGTCCTAAATTTGCTGGAAATCTTTCCAAGTGAGCATGCAGATAGTGTAGTTTTATTGATATTTTGCAACCCATCGCATGGTAGGCAGACAGCATATTGTTTACTATTTGCTCATAATTTTCACTTTTTGTGTTTCCAAGGAAATTTTCACACACTGAAACGAAGCCATTCCATACATTTTTTTCTGCAAGTGTCATTTGTTGCATGAAATTTTCATCTGTTACTAATTTCCGTATTTGCGGACCAATAAAGATACCTGTTGATTATAAGTTGGTTTTTATTGTGCATGCGTTCATAATATATTTTTATCTTTTTTTAATTTTCCACTCGTTTTTCGTGGAAAAACCTGTTCAAGATATTTGAATGTGGGTCCATTTTTATCAAGTGCTTTCACGAATTGCTTTATCGAGCCCAACTTTATGTGCAGCGGAGGTAAAATACTATCTGTTGGATTGACTAATGGGATATTTATGCCTTTGTTTTCACCAACAATAGCTGTTGTACGCGGTTTCCAATCTCTCTGTATGTAATGTTTGGAGGAGTTTCGGCTGTCCCATTCACAAAAATAGCAGGGATACTTTGTGTTACTACCTTGCATTCCATTCAAAATTGATAGTAAATACCTTCAAATCTGCTACAATCAGCCTGAAAGGTCCCCCAACCCCCATTTCGGATCGAACTGGAGCCGAATGACACATAAAATTAAACCCATCCAAATTATAGCGTAAAATATCTCTTACACCCAAAAATCACAGTGGAAGAGCCACGTAAGCGTTCACGTCCAGTACAGTGCCATAATTGCCAAGAATATGGCCACACAAACACTTACTGCAAATTAACTACAGTTTGTGTTGTCTGCGGTGAATTGGACAATACTGCTAGCTGTACTAAGCCAAAAGATCTATCAGAAAAAAATTTAGTAATTGTGGAGGTAATCACACCGCTAACTACAGAGGATGTCCTGTACATTATTTCGTTAAACAGAATATGGGACAAAAACCTAAATTAGCTCCAGCTCAATCAGCCAACGCTTACTCCGCCACTTTTCCTCAAATAAGCCAACCAATTAATGTACGTGTATCGTATGCCGATGCTGTTAAGACAAATTCCATTCCCGTACAAAAAGTATCACTGCCAAATAATTCGACAAATGCAAACTCTGGCTTCAATTTTAATCGCTTTGAAGCTACTATTGATAATATGGTGCAAACTATAAATAATTTTACAACAAATATGACTAGCATGATGCAAGAAATGCTGAGAATGCATATTACATTGCTTCAAGCATTAATTAACAAGCCATGAACTCGTTAAAAATGTGTTTCTGGAACGCAAACATAAAAATGAACTTAAGCACTTCCTTATGGAAAAAAATATTGATATAATGTTGGTTTCTGAGACTTATTTGACTTCGAGAAGCCTTTTCAAAATCAATGGCTACACCTTATATGATTCAAAGGACCCGAGAGGAAGAGCATGCGGTGGATCAGCAATTCTAATTAAGTCGAGGCTCAAGCACTATATTCTTGACAACATTTGTGAAGAACACCTACAAGAAAATTTCGTGATATTATCAATTTACTCCCCTCCTAGATTTTCAATCACTGAGGATCAATACGACAATTTCTACAAATCTCTTGGGCCTTGTTTCGTAGCAGCTGGCGACTACAACGCAAAACATACGTTCTGGGGTTCGCGTCTTATTACGCCTAGAGGTCGGGCGTTGTTCAACACAATTTCAAAAATTTGCTTAGACGTCATTTCGAGTGGGGAGCCCACTTACTGATTTACGGACATACAAAAAATTCCAGATGTTATAGATTTTGGCGTCATGAAAAATATCTCTAGGGATTTAATTCACGTTGAAGCTTCCCTAGATCTCTCTTCCGATCTTACTGTGACTTACCTCACCCATATGTGAAGATGATCAATCGTGTTAATTGGCTGGGGTTCAAAAAATATCGCAGTAGTCATTGTACAGAAAACATTAAGCTAAGAACATCCGAAGATATTGAATTTACCGTTGCCAATCTTAACGTAAATATTAAACAAGCTGCTGAACATGCCACTACCTCCCAACCACAGACTGGCTTTAATAGAAATTATTCTGCGGATATTGAACGCCGTGTATGTGAAAAAAGGAGAGCTAGAAGAGAATGGCAACAACACAGATCACCACTAAATAAAATCAGACTTAAGAGTTGCTATTGTCGAAAAAACTGTATTACTGCAAAAATATCTAGAAGGTCTCGATGTCACGCCAGTATTTAATTACTCTTTATGGCGCGCTGCTAGAAATCTTAAAAGACCCGTTGAGCTTAAATCAACACTGCGCACTTCGACTGGAGTATGGCAAGAACCGATAGTGAGAAAGGTAACTTATTTGCTGAGCATTTAAAATCTGTGTTCACTCCCTATTCATGTACGCATCCTGTTGATTTGCCGAATGTAGTTTGTCTACCCCCTCGTCCCTTAAGGTTTAAGCTGCGTGAAGTACAACAAATAATTGCCGAACTCCACCCGAAGAAAGCTCGAGGTATTGATGGAATTAGTGACAAGATGCTGATGAATTTGCCTTTAATCACAATAAAAATCCTGCTATTTATTTCTAATGCCATTTTACGAGTGCAGTATTTTCCACATAACTGGAAACTTGCGAAGATCAAAATGATTCCAAAGCCGGGCAAAGATCCTACTAAGGCTGAGTCATATAGGCCTATAAGCTTACTATCAACAATCTCAAAGCTTTTCGAAAAGCTGCTCATGACTAAATTGTCCAAAATTTTAGCTGATAATGAGTGCATCCCGGACCATCAATTTGATTATAGAAGTCAGCACAGCACAATTGAGCAAACGCATAGATTGGTTCAATTTATAAGGAAAATATTTTAAAAAAATAAGTATTGTTCTGCCCTCTTCATTGATGTTTCTCAGGCATTTGACAAAGTATGGCACGAAGGCCTAGTTTTAAAATTGAAGACATATCTGCCAATAAACATACAAACACTTTTGGAAAGTTATATTACTGATAGGAAGTTCACTGTTGTGGAAGGAGACTTCATGAGTGTGCGCGAATCTATATCTTCTGGTGTCCCACAGGGTAGTATTCTGTGGCCAGTCTTGTATTTAATATATACTTGTGATATGCCTGTAAGCAATAATATTCTTACCTCTACATTTGCCGATGATATAGCCTGTCTAAATATGCATGAAAACCATTATGAGGCATCCCGCAAACTCCAGGAAAATATTACCCAGCTGGAAATATGGTTAAACTTATGGAGAATTAAAGTAAATGAGCAAAAGTGTGTTCATATATCCTTTACCTTAAGAAGAGATACTTTTTCCCCTATTCGAATTAACCAAAATATTCCCCAACATTCTCATGTGAAATACCTTGGTATACACCTTGATCGAAGACTTACATGGAAACATCATATTGACTCTAAGCTAACCCAAATGAAACTTAAGTTAACTCAAATACATTGGTTGATTGGCAGAAATTCAAACTTGGCCTAGACTGCAAACGGTTAATATACAAGTCGCTTTTGAAACCAATATGGTCCTACGGCATTCAGCTATGGGGCACTGCTTCAGCTTCCAATGTAGAATCCAACGAAGACAAAACAAAATTTTACATTTGATAACATCAGGTCCATGGTACATTAAAAATTCAAATTTACATCGTGACTTAAATATGCCACTAGTGACTGAAGAAATTGCAAAATACTTAACAAAACTCGAATCCCATCCTAATCCATTTGCTCGTAACATCTTGAATTTTACTGGACACATCCGCTTGAAAAGGAGGGACACTACGGCGCTAATACTCAATACTCTAGATGTAATTGCTTGAATATGCTTTTGTTTTTTTTTGTTTTTGTTTTTTTGCTTAGCACAACTCTTATGTATCATTAATTTACTATCAGTAAGTTTATGTCCGACATTGGTCGGGCCTAATAATTATATTTCGATTTAAGATTTGAACACTTATTGTTGGTTCATGTTTGAAGATACAATAAATAAATGGGTGACAAAAAAAAATTGGATGAATGACCTGGTGGGGATCATATAAAATACACAAAGTAAATTTGTTGAAAAACCTGGTGGAGACCAAATAGAATAATCAAATAATAAATTTCTGGAATACGTGATACAATTTGACGAGTAAGAACATATTTTAGCAAATTGTTGAAGAACCTGGTGGAGACCAAATAGAATACTCAAACACGTGATACTAATCGGACGAGTAAAAACATTATTAGCAATTGGTTGAAGAACCTGGTGGAAAACCATATACATATGACTCAAGTTTAAAGAATAATTTGTTGAACACGTGATACTAATCTGATGAGTAAAAACATTATTATTTATTATTATATTTTTGAAGAACCTGGTGGAGAACCATAACTCAAGTTTAGAGAATAATTTGGCTGGTTGCGACCATTTATACTCTAGGAGTGGACTTTAGGATTCTCTACTTCCTGTGTGAAGGCGTGGATCGAATGGGGCCTTGAGAAAGCTTCTATTTGTTGAAGAACCTGGCACTTTGCTCCAAAATTTACTAAATCTCAAAAAAAAAAGAAGAAAGATTACTAATTATTGAAATTTAAAGTGAATTTTTGTCATGGTCTAATTTGCATCTGGAGAACTATAAAAACTTTGTTTTCAGTGTTGAAAGTTCTGTTTTCTGTGCATTACTTGCATACATTTCCTATTTGAGAATTGACATGCTGTTCAGTTATACATATGTACAAATGTATCTATGTATGTATGTTGTACATAAAAGCAGTAATTGAAATTGTCTAACTGTTGCATGCTTATATATGTGGTTCTTGTACATACATATACGTGACGTTGAACTGGATACCTCCTGCAATATTTTACCGGCACACACATCATAAATTTGGATATTACGAGCTTACTTAACCTGCACATCGGCCCATACGTTCATCATCATTCATCCACCCTTTAATATTATCAACCACAATATGCCGCCCGCCGCAAAGTGTGGTATTTCTTCCAAAAATGCTACTAAAACCGAACAGGCGGTAAAATGCGATCTATGTAACACCTGGGTTCACTCGATGTGTATATATCGAACGAATTGTATCAACATATGGGAGATAATGATTACATCAAATTCTTTTGTCCACCTTGTCATGTTTCTCTTTCAAAAGATAATAAATCATCTTTTAAAAAGTATGTTGAGGAAATTGACAGTAAGTTTGAGAAGAGCTTTGGCGCCATTGCTGTGGAATTGCGCTCTGAGGAGCAGGCATTGAAAACTTCAATTGAAGCGTCTGTTTCAGAATTGCGTGCGAATCTAACTTTTGCAGTAAATGACTTCCAGAATCAAATTGAAATTGTTAAAGAAAATATAATACACGTTGAGGCAAATGCTGTTGAGAAATTCTCCCCGCTTGTGCTATATAACAACAAACTTGAAGGTAGATAAATCGGGCCGATGTTATTTATTCTGGATTGCCGTCCGGCATTAATTGTCTACTTGATCCTGTCTTGTCTATTTGCTCACACTATAAAATTACGTGATAAAAAGGATATTTGTCATTGTTTGTATACGCATCAAAGTAAATTGGTGTTGGTAAAATTTAATAATGTGTTCCTGAGAGACGAACTTATGAGGGCCTATTTTAAGGAACCCAAGTTACAACTATGCAATGTGATTAATACTGATATAACTGCGCGGGTGTTCCTAAAACTGCCAGATGGGACTGAAAAGCAGCTGAATTTCGAGAAGTGTTCCAATTTGAATGGATCAAATTAGTTGGTATTATGTATTCAAAGTTTTTAATTAATAATTTACTCACATTTCTTGAATTTATATATATATTTCTTCATTTATGATCATAGTATTATTAGCGTATTTTTATACATTTTTTTTTACTTCTTTGCATTTATAATGCCTAATTTATATAATTATACTTATGCCAATACATTAGCATCTTTGCGACTCCTACATACCACTTTTATAATCTCTTATGGTTATTAATACAAATCTTGGCCCAATTATCAGTGATGGTTTTATTGAACGTGTTTTATCGAAGGATTCAGCTAATTTTACAGTAGCCATATCAATGTCCAAGGCCTTTGTCCTTCGGGCAGGTCTCATAAGCTCGATGAATTAATCTCACTAGTCAGAAACTCATCTCTTGATATAATTTGTGTTACAGAGACTTGGTTGGACTCATCGATCATCGATCTTCGATCAAGCAGTACGATTACCTTATTTTTTCTTTGTGTAGCAGTGATCGGCCGCTGGGGCACTGAATACAAACACTGAATACAATTCTTGTGAAGGACTTTTTATTGAAATTGATAATGGTAACAGGTCATTAGTTGTTGGTGCTATATATCTTCCAAGGGGAAATTTATCTCTATTTGAACAGTCTTTTAGCGATATTATTGTTCGTTATAAGGACGTTATTGTAGTGGGTGACTTTAATAAATCTGAAAATCTTTGTTTACTTTGCAGACGGCATGGTCTATCATGACTGCACAATTCATTGCCTACACACTACGATTCGTTTCAACAATCAACTTCATTAATTGATTTTTTCCTCGTCAGTCATAGTGTTACAATTAGCACCTCAGCGCAATTTGAGTTACCTTTCATTTCGCACCACTCTCTAATATGTACTGCCTTCCAAGTCTCTCTGCCGCACTCACAAGGCCACCCTGTTTGTTATAGGGACTATAAACGCGCTGATATGGCGGCTATTATGAGACATTTAGCTTTAACTGATTTTACAATCAGTTCAGTACTCTTTTTTGATGCACTTCTGAATTTCTTACCGGTAGGTAAGAAAGCTGATGCGACCTCCTGCACAAAATAAACTAAAATTTCCTAATGATATCAACTACTGTAGCTCTTTAACTAATATTGCATTGAGAGCGTTTTATAATGAGAGATACGACATGAATTGGGATATCTATCGTAAACTACGTAATCTGACAAAATCTAATATCAGAAAATTTAAAATAATGCACAGTCGTCGTATATTTAGTTGTGGTGATAAAAAAAATATGGAAAAGTCTGCGAAATGCTGGTATTTCTGAAACTACGACCAATGATTCTAACTTAAATGCAAATGAGATCAATGAACTTTTAATAAATAGTCAATTGAATAGAGTACATGGAACCTGATTTAGCGCAACTTACTAACTCGACAGAATGCTTATCCTTTTCTAATAATACTGATATTTACCTTTATAATGCTTTGTTTAAAATTAAATCTACGCGGTAGAGCTTGACGGAATTTCCATCACGTTACTCAAGTTACTAAAGCTTATTTATCCTTATATCAGTAGACACCTTTTACATTTCATTAAATACTATCTTCACGACTTCTAAATATCCCTATGACTGGAAAACTTCGCGCACCATTACCATTCCTAAGGTTGAACGACTACTATCAGGAAATAATATCAGACCCATGAGTATCTTACCGGCATTATCTAAAGTTGTTGAGAAGGTTAGGTTAGGAAGGGTGGTGCTGTACCGCACCACCAGTCGGAAACCCAATTGTTTTTGTGATTGTGATTCCCTTTTATTGCCCAAAAAAGTAATATTTATCCCCCATTTGTAGCCAGAAGTGACTCTATTATCCGTCCTTGAGCCACCGAATTCCCATGATGAAGCCCTTATGTCCTCTAGTTTACACTTCCCGATATCAGTAATGCTTTCATGGAAACGTCTGCTCAGCCATCTAACCATATGACGTTGCAGCTTCGGGCAGTGACAGATAACATGTTCAATGGTTACTGGTTCTTCTTCATCCCCGCACATCCTTCAAAATTCTGGAGTGCCAGTTTCCCAAATGCTGGTGCTCTGACCGAGCAGTGACCTGTCAACGCGCCTATCACAATTCGCATCGCCTTCCTATTCATGTCCAGTAGCAGTTTGGATCTTCCTGAGTCAAGTTTTATTCACAAGCTCCTTGAGACTTTACAAATACTCCCTACTTCGCCATGAACTGTTGGTCCTGCTTTCTAACCGATTACAGAGTTCCCTATAGTAATGACCTATCGGTAATTTCACCGACCTGTCTGTCATTCCTTCATTAAATGACCTGAGAATATTTTTGCCAGCTTATCAGCAATCTCATTTCACACTGCTGTGTCTGACACTATATTTATCCATAAGCAAGTTGAGGGCTCTCCTACAGTCACTAACAAGTTTCGATTTGACAATGTGTCCCTTCAAAGCTTTTAACGCTGCCTGGCGGTCGACGTAGAAGGTTACCTTCTCAAATTCAGCTACATTCCTGGCCACCAGCCCCGTGGGCCTGAGGATCACCAAGATCTCAGCCTCGAAAACGCTGCATTCATTCGACAGTCTGAAAGAACTACGAATGTTCGTTCCCAAGATATAGACACCAGCCCCTGTGCCTTCCCTCATTTTTGATCCGTCTGTAAAGACTGTACCACCCTCATATAGTTTGTCGGATTTGACCCAATAGTCCCTATCCGGAATTACCATTGAGGGTGTACTACTAAAATTGATTTCAACGACCTTATAATCCGTAAACCGATGTGCAATGGATCCCTGATCACTAAAACTGATCTCATTTAAAGATTGATGTGTGACCTGTTATTCCTGCCCTCACCAAACCTGTTTCTACGAGTCTAAGGAGATTTCTAGTCGCCGTTCCCACCACAAAGTCCTATAGTACATGGAAGTAGATGAAGAATGACGTCCAAGGCAGCCTGAGGTGTGCTCCTCTGAGCACCTTTAACGCCCATCGAGGCACATCTCTGAACCTTAGCTAGTAATCTCCTGTGACCTTCCTTCTTCAATGCCTCCCACCATACCAGGGGTAGGACTTTTTTTATATTTTATTTTTATGCCATTAAACATTTTTGGTTATGGGCTCCTTAACTTCTTCTTTGTCTGGCTTTTGGAGTGTTACGCATGAACACGTACAGTCACTCACATCTAAAGTCGGGCAGACGCATGAGAACATTTCCATGTAGTCGCAATATCTATGTTTCTGTGAAAGAAATTACATTGCATTTTTTTCTATTGCATCACAAAAATCCTTTTATTTAAAAACAACATAAAATATATATTCCAATTTCCATTATAAAATGTACACCAAAGCTTAACTAAGATAAGGACACTTTTTTGTCTCACATTGAAAGTCGGGCATTACATAAAAAATCAATAATAAAAAAACGCAAAGCTAGTATGTTATTGCGCCACCTTTTTGATTCTCAACAGGTCGTAGCCGGCTTGGCACTGATTCAACTAGTTTTTTTGCAAACATCAGGACTAATCTTATTCCACTCCTCCTGCACAGCAATTTTCAAATGTTGGTTTGATGTACAAAGCCAGTTCTGCATCCTGCGTCCTAGTTCGTCCCACAAATGTTCTATCACATTAAGATCGGGACTTTTCGCAGGTGTTTTGATTACCGTTGGACAATTATACAGCAACCAATTCTTGACAAGTGCTGAATTCTTGGGGTCGTTATCCTGATAGAATTGGAAGAAACCTTCAACGCCCAGACTCAACACTTTCTTTCAAATTGGTCTTTAAAATTGTTAAATAAACATTCTTGTTAATTATTCCATCAACGAAATGTAAGTTGCCAAATCCTGAAGCTGCCATGCACCCCCAAACCATCACCGACCCACCACCATGTTTGACTGTTTTTCTTAAATTTTTGCAAAAAGCTAGTTGTTTGGCTTGCGCCATATTTCCATAACATTCAAATAAATTAAATTTACTTTCATCGGTAAAAAGTACCTAAAAATTTATGTTTAAGACCATGAAATTATTACTTTTCTCCCTACTTACAGAGCTCCAAAAATCAAAATCCTTATCCATATATTGACGAGCAAACATAAGTCGGTCATTTTGGTATTTTTTGCTAATGTGTGGTTTCTTTGGTGCAACTCGACCATGAAAGTAATTTTTTCGAAGAAGTCTTCTTATTGTTTCTAGGTTAACTTCGGTCCCGCTAACTTCTTTAACCATTGCAGTCAATTTTGGTGCAGATATAAAGGGATTTTTCTTCACTTGTCTTAAAATCATACTCTCATCCTTGAATGGGAGTTTCTTTGATCGGGGTTCACGTTGTTTGTTTGCAATAAATCCATTTTGTTTATATCTGGGTATAATATCATGCACCGTTGACTTTTTTTTCCTTCTAAATGCTGCTGAATAACTATCTTACGTTCTTCCAAGGTGGACTGTCTAATATTAAGGGACATTTTCGAAAATACTTTATAAACTTCACTGAATGACTGATAATATAACAATGAGATTTAATTTTTCAAATTAATACAGAAAAAGTCAGAATAACGGTATATTTACCATTTATAACGGAAATTTAGGATATATATTTGTTGTCGTTTTTAAATAAAAGGCTTATCGTGATAAAATAGAAAATATTGTCATGTAATTTCTCTGCCCGACTTTAGATGTGACTGACTGTATAGTTTTATTTTTTATTTTATTTTTTTATTAAGGCTTTAGGAAATGTATGTGAATGTGAAATTTCTTTCCCTTTAGTTTTTTTTTATGCACATTAAGACACAAACGAATTGACACGCGACGTTTGTTTTGTATTTTTTTTATTTAAATTTCGGGAGATAACTTTGAGCTTCGTGGTGGTTAGTTTCTGTAAAAAAAAATATTAGAACAGTCCAGTCGCAATTTACATTTGCGACATTTCTTGCCGGACATTTTTTCAATTCTCTTTTGTTCTTGCCCGAAGCTTTTACATGTTGTTACACGCCCCTTATATTTTCAAAGAAATTCTCTTCTATTTAATACACAAAAAAATACATCGTCAAGGGTCAGATATTCACCTCTCAGGCAGGGAAGTTTTTTGACCCGTATTTATTTATTGGCTTGTAAGCATATAAAACTAAACCTTCCATGCCACTTCAACCCAAGAGTTTAGTGTATAAATATCGAGAAAAAAACATTACTGTAGCACAATGTAATTACTTTGCATGACCAGATGTTTTGCCATACCGGGTATACTTTGCCCACCCTTATCCCTTTGACAGTGTGTGTACCCTTATATCACTGTCCCACATATTGCCCTCTCACCTCACTTTACCACATCATCATCCAGCATAACCCAATGAATCTTTTAGCACATCATTTCAGATTTTAAAATTTATTCAAAGGAAAAATAATACTGAGAGAAATATGCACGAGTAATTGATCTTACAAAGTTACATTTATATATTAATCTTAAATGGCCATTTATATTTAAAGGGTACATATATACACATATGTATATATAAATAACTATTCGACCTTTTTTATTCAAAGTATCATGTGTTTTTTATAGAATTACTCTATTCAGGCTTCCAAGATCATTCCAATTGATTTCAATGCAAATAAAAGACAATTTTATTTCATTTATTCATATCCGACGTTTCGTTGGGATTTTCCAACATCTTCATGGATACTTTTTTTTTTTAATCTGGTAACATTAATAAATAAAAGAAAAATTTTAATTCAATAACAACAATGATAATAAAACAAGTAATATATTGCTTAAACTTAAATATTCTTTTTTTTATAAAATTTACATTTAATGCATTAAACACATTCACCACAGCATAAGCCTTAATAATGTTATTTCATGAGACATGACAATATACGACATTAAATTATGTACATACATATTTTAGAAATAATTCGTCGTTAAATTTTCATAAATACATATCGTCGGTTGGTTATTGGTTTGCTGCAGACATAATGTATTTTATGTTGAACAAAATGTTTTTTATTTTCAATTTATACCTGTTTGACAAAAACACTTAAACACTTTGTAAAACAAGTTATTATCAAATAAATCATTTTATATTTGAAATTAATGTTAATTATTTTTCTATTATCGTCAGTCAATTTTTACTTTTGTACCAATAAACTTTGGTTCTATAATCTTTTACAACAAAGTTACATCCACTGCAATTGTTTTAACTCAAAAGATATTTATCGCGAAAATATCTTCCAAAATTTTGCATATACTAATAGCCCATTCAGGCTGATGCCAGCCAAATTAAGTAGTTTCTTTATTTCGGTCGAAATCAAGTTGAAATTAAGTAATTTCCCATACATTTTGACATTTTCCAAATTAAGTTATTTTACTTAATTTCGATGAAATTAACAAGAAATTACAATATAAAAAGCTGTTTTTGTACTAAAACTACTTTTTTGTTCAAACATGAATAAATTTACAACTATGAGAAACAACAAATAAAAGATATAAAACATTTTTAATTCAATATGAAATTAAAAAAAGATTGAAAGTTATTATATTTGTGACGATTTTTACAAGAAAAATTTGTATAAGTGTAACAAATAGCTTATTCAACTGAAAAATGTACTTCAATGTCTGCAGCAATGAATAAGATGATTGCGAAATCATGAAATGTCATTCAGTGAACAGCATGAACACTTTTGATTTCGTTCGTAATTTGAACTTAAAATTACTTAATTTCGTGTCAGTTTGAACGCACTTAACCCGCAAACCAATAACCAACCGACGATATATAACATATCAATACATATATCGTCGGCTGGTTATTGATTTGCTGTAGTCATAATGTATTTGGAATATACAGTGCCGCAAACCAATAACCAACCGACGATATAATACATAAATAGAAAAATGCGTTCTGATGATTTGTTGGTTTCATAAAATGTGTTTTTATGGAATTTTAATTTTCTACATGCTGATAACCTAACTTTCTTATTTAAATTAAACATCTGTTTTCTTTTAGTACTATCGACATTTTACAGTGCTCCCATACTTTCATAGTATTTAAGTGAGCATTTAATTTTATGACTGAAAAAATTAAACTGCATTTAAGTGCTACTTAAGTTTAAAGGCAGAATTAGTTTTTACTTTCTGTTCTGTTACGAATCAGCTGACTCTTTTTTGTTTATAGAAATTTAATACAAGTCGTTAGTTTTTCTGTTTCGGTTTGTTCTGTTTCGGTTTGTAATTGACAAATAATAATTTGTAAGTGACAAATAAAATAAATAAAAATATTTTAAAATTAATTGTTATTGTGTGTTTATAATTTAAAAATTAAATTTTGAAAAGAAAAATATAAAATCATATTGAAACATAACAATGGACGGTGGAAAACTAAAAAAATTGTTAAGTAATTGTAGGTTAGGTTAGGTTAGAAAGGGTGGTGTTATACCGCACCTCCACTCGGAGACCCAATTGTGTACATTGTGATTCCCTTCTGTTTCCCAAAAAAAGTAATATTTACAGCTCCATTTGTAGCCAGAAGTGACCCTATTATCCGTCCTTGAGCCACCGAATTCCCATGATGAAGCCCCTAATATCCTCTAGTTTACACTTCCCGATATCAGTAATGCTTTCGTGGAAAAGTCTGCTCAGCCATCTAAGCCTGTGACGTTGCAGCTTCGGGCAGTGACAGATAATATGGTCAATGGTTTCTGGTTCTTTACACCCGCACATCCTACAAAAACCTGGAGTGATAGTTTCCCAAATGCTGGTTCTTGCTCTGACCGAGCAGTGACCTGTCAACGCGCCTATCACTATCACCTTCCTATTCATGTCCAGTAGCAGTTTGGATCTTCCTGAGTCAAGTTTTGGCCGCAAGCTCCTTGAAACTATATAATCCTCCCTACTTCGCCATGAAATGCTGGTACTGCTTTCTACCCAATTACTGAATTCCCTATAGTAATGACCTATCGGTAATTTCACCGACCTGTCTGTCATTCCTTCATCTAATGTCAACCCTATTTTTGCCAGCTTATCGGCAATCTCATTTCCCTCAACACTGCTGCAGCCAGGAATCCAACATAGTCTGACACTATATTTATCCATAAGCAAGTTGAGGGCTCTCCTACAGTCACTAACAACTTTCGATTTGACAATGTGTCCCTTCAAAGCTTTTAGCGCTGCCTGCTACATTCCTGGCCACCAGCTCCGTGGCTTTGAAGATCGCCAAGATCTAAGCCTCGAAAACGCTGCATTCAGTCTGTAAAGACTGTACCACCCTCATATAGCTTGTCGGATTTGACCCAATAGTCCCTATCCGGAATTACCATTGAGGGTGCTCTACTAAAATCGATTTCAGCGACCTTATAGTCCGTAAACCCATGTGCAATGGATCCCTGATCACTAAAACTGATCTCATTTTAGATTGATGTGTGACCTGTTACTAAGGAGACTTCTAGTCGCCGTTCCCACCACAAAGTCAACTATAGGAAGTAGATGAAGAATGACGTCCAAGGCAGCCTGAGGTGTTCTCCTCTGAGCACCTGTGATGCTCATCGAGGCATATCTCTGAACCTTAGCTAGTAATCTCCTGTGACTTTCCTCCCTCAATGCCTCCCACCATACCACACAACCATAGGAAATAACCGGCCTGGCAACCGATGTGTAAATCCAGTTTACTATCTTCGGTTACAGAACCCAGTTCCTTCCTATGGAGTTCCTGCATGCGTAGTAAGCATTGAACCCTTTCTTTAGCCTTTCCTGGTGTTCATTTTACAAGAAAGCTTGCTATCTAGGATAACACCCAGGTATTTAGTTCTCTCTGCAGGTATTTAGTTCTCTCAGCTCCACCCCTCCTATCCTGCGTAGTACAAAGCTTTTTACTTTGTATCTCCTGGTGAAGAGGACTAGCTCGGTTTTCTCTGGGTTGACTCCCAGTCCTTTACTGCTGGCCCAGGAGAATAGATCGCCCAACGCCGACTGCGTGACTTCACTTAAATGAAATTTTCCCGTTACCGGTAAAACCACGTCATCCGCATATGTAACTATCTTCCTTCCCCTCCTGTCAAAAACGTCTAAGAATTGCGTTCATTGCCAACAACCAATAGAGGTGATAAGACTTCTCCCTGTGGTGTACCACTTGTCACTAATTTCCTCAGTTTTCCCCTTCAAATACTCGAGTTGATGATTCTGCTATTAAGCATGATAACTATCCACTCCACTAGAAAGTTGTGAACCCCAAGTGTCTCCTGCGACTCCCTAAAGCTTCTAAATTTATGTTATTAAAGGCTTCCTCAATGTCTAAGAATGCAGCCAGTGTGTAGTCTTTCTGCTGCTGTCCTCTCTCTATATCACCAACCACGCCATGAAGCGCACTCTCAACAGACCTACCTTTTCGATAGGCATGCTGAGCGCTGCTAATGACACGGGCATCAATTATATTCCTTAGATGCAGATCAATCAGTAGTTCTAATGTTTTCCAAAGAAACGAAGAAAGACTGATTGGCGTGATTGGTTGCTGAGAATCTAATAAAAGATCAGATTTTAAAATGGATTGACGGTAATCACAAACAATATGTTTCCTTAAATGATCAAGCCTCTCATCTTAAAGCTGTACGGTCTGGTGTCGCTCAGGGTAATTGGTCCAATTTTATTTACCTTATATATCAATGATTTATTTAAGGAACTACATTATTGTAAACCTTTTGTTTTTGCTGACGATATACAGTTGATGTGGTCAAGAAAATATCAATTTGCTGTTTAGCTTATTTGAACAATTGGATGGAGTTAAACTACCTTAGAGTTAACCCAGCCAAAACCAAAGCACTTGTTGTTCAAATAAATCAGCTAGCTTTGAATTTAACTTGAATATATGTGACTCTTCGATTGAGATTGTGAACCAACTAAAATGGCTAGATGTAATTATTGACGACAAATTATCATTTGAACGCTACATAGATAACATTTGTTCTAGAGTCTGTCTTATGCTGCGTAGACTGTATCATCTGAATCTCTACCTTCCTTTGAACATTAGGAAATTAGTCGCTCATGCGCTGCTTATGTCACAAGTAAATTACTGTATTGAGGTTTAATCAGGCTGTAAACTGAGCAATAGAAATAAAATTAAATATATTGTGCATCGAATTGCAAGATTTGTTTACAGGCTGAGGCTGAGGGCACATGTGTCTAACCACGTAAAAAGTTTTCGGAATTTATCTTCTGAGAATTACTTAAAGTTTCGTTTATTAATCTATCTTTTCAACATTATTAAGGCACAAAGGCCCTTGAGCATTTTACAAATGATTTCTTTTAATAGATCTATTAGAAATCCCCAAATTTTTATATCTCGCATATATAACACTACATATGAGCAATAATTTTTTGTACGTGCCGCTCGGCTTTGGGATTCTTTACTTAAAATCTTACGTTCTTTTGCCATGTCTTTGGCAATCTCTAAGCGAAATCTTTGTGTACTTCTCAATTTACGTAGCTAATTTTCACACTGATCATTTGGGTTTTTCATTAATTTTTTATACTCTGCAATATACATACATACTGAAGTATGTGGGAGTAGTTAGTGTTGCTATGATAATGGTATTTTGTTTTTTTTTATAGATATTGGTATATGTTTTTTATTGATAAATTTGTAATATACATATCGCACTTGTTCCTCAAAAGCGTAAAAACTCAAAATTCGTGAATTTTCAGTAGAGGCCAAAAACTGTTTCTGTTATTAGTAGTTATTCTAAAAACACAAAGAGAGTCATAACGGGTTTTTTCACGGAAAAGAAGACAAATCAAAGGGAGATTTTTACAGTGGGTATATATGACCTCTGTTGTTTGGTTTTTTGCAAAAAGTGAAAATTTGAAAATTTTGAGTTGTTACGCTTTTGAGGAACAAGTGCGATATATTTGATTTATATTTTGAAATAAATTGTATTTTATTATATTATTTTTTTTTATTAGTATGCAGGCATACTATGTTTGTCTCATAGAAAACTGAAATTTAACTATAATATATATTTATTGGCCATATGGCTATTTGTATTACAATGGAAATAAATAAATCGAAATTGAAAATAAAGCGAAAATAAAGAAAACAACTTGTTTCACGTTTTAGAGCTTTCAGACTTTATTCACGTTTTAGAGTAGTCAATGTAAAAATAAACATGTTCACGTTTTCGAGTCGTTAATGTATTCGAGTATTCACGTTTTCACTTTTTAAGAATATTTAAAAATGTAAATGTATAAAGACCATGAATTTATTATAAAAATTTTATATAATTTTCAAATGTTATTTAGCAACCATTAAATTTTTGGAAAGTTTTCATAAACTTTAATGTACGCGGACAGGAGTATGAAGTTCTTTTTCATACAAATTTTTCAATTTAATTTTGCAGAATAAAATTGACCCCCAATTAAATGTCTATAAATTTCACATACAATAGATATTCATATTCCCGAACATCGTTTTAAATATTCGTATTCGAGGATATCGTTTTAAATATTCGAATTCGCGAATATCAAAAATTTACATGTATGTATGTTAGTGTTGAGCGATACTGTGATTTTTTAATAATGTTTCTCGTTGTGAGCGTGATTTCTAAATCGCTGTTCTTTTAAACTGTTACTGTGATCACAGTTTAGCAGTATTTTGTTTGTAGCAGTTCTGTTATTTTGACAAAATCTAATAAGAGCAGCAGTGAAATTAAACAGTGACTGTGATCACGGTTTAACACATTTCAGCTCTTCTGCTTTAAAAGTATTTATTAGTATTGATACTTTGATAAATACTAATAAGAAGAGCGACAAGAACAAACAATTAGCAATCAACCCCATCCAAATGTTGAGAATTGTCGGAAAAGAGGCAGAGAGACAGTAGAAATGCAAATACAAAAATGTGAGAGCTATACACATTTGCCAGAAAAGACGATTTGACACGATTTGACGATTTATTCTCGCCAAACGGTGAAGGTATAAAAAAAATTAATTTGGTAGCTTTATTTACTGTAAAGTAAGCAATAGTGTTGTTAATTATTCGTGTTTTATATTTGTTCGAATGAAAGTTTATGATTTTTTTCTTGTTCGAACGGACGAATAATTTTGAACTTTTATTCGAATATTCGAACGAACAAAGAATAAAAAAATTTATTCGAATAATTTCAAAAAAGTTTAATAAGTTTTAATATGAGTTTAATTTTTTTATTAACAAACAAAAAATAATTCATTATACAAGAAAAACAAATAGTTTTAAAAACAAACTCAGAAATATTATTAAAAACAGAAAGGAAATTAGTTAAAAAACTTAAGTTTTTATAGCAAAATTTTTTTTATATGTCATTGATTTCTTTTAAAGTAATCATTTAAAAACAGCAGATAATCCCACTTTTTAGCTTGTAGACGGTTCTTTTTTTTACTTTTGATAAAAGAAAATGTAGAAAAATATCTTTCGCAAATTGTTGATGTTAGTGATACCGTTAATAAAAAGGATTAAAAAGCATATCAAGTTTGTGTGTTCTTTTCTTTGATATTCAAATAATTTAAATAAACTTCAAAATTGTTGACGATTTTTATTTAGTACAATTTCTTACTTTATTGATAAAATTTTTTAGATCAGCTAATAAAACATTGTCAGTTACTTCAGAAATTTCATCTAATACTTAATCGTACTTGAGATTATTTACGAAATTTTTATTACAAAATAATCATGAAATCAAAATATTTACGTACTCTTTTTTAGCTTTTTGTGGCATATTTTAAAAAGTTATTATTGGAAAGCTTAGGAATAATATTATTTATTTATTTATAACAATAACCAATCAAGCCCGTAGGGCTTTTGATTAGATCTGTAGAAAAGCAGTTATTTTTAAACTCTTAACCAGGAATTTGTAAGACACCTTCTGATTCAATTACAGACCAACCTAAATTACGACCGCAAAGTAGACCAGAGGTGACACAGGACGGAAGATAATTGTGTTTTTGTGGTGTTTTTAGAGATCTCGCTCACACAGTCATCAAATCCTCTTTACTTTTTCTTTCGCGTGGTATTATTTTAAAGTAATTACATTTTATTCCTTGTGGTCTCATTCGCAGCCTAGTTTTTGTAAATAAATGGTAAAAATTAATATCTGCGAACGGAAATACTTAAAACAAAGTCTCTAATCATTTGAAAACAAATTTTAATCGCTTTATTAATACTAATAATCCTTTTCGCATAGTGTTTTTTAATTCGATACCACAAATTCCTTCATTTAATTTTGTGCAAATGTTCATGTGCTCAAGTGTATTTTCAATTTATGCTTTGTGGTCTCATTCGTTGTTTGCTTTTTGCAAGTTGAAGTTAAAAATTAATATTTTTGAAGGAAAATTTTTAAAATTGAGTTTGTAAGCATTTGGAAAGTAATATTTTAAACATTGTTTTATTTAGTTCAACACTGCAAAATCTTTCATTTAATTTTGTAAAAATGTTCCATTGTTCATTTCACTAAGTATACATTTCTGCTGTTTGTTTTGATTATTGTACTAAAAATATTCATTAACAAACACACTATATTTGTCCCTTTTTTAACAGTGATCAAATCAGCGGATTTTAGCTTTTTTCATAAGTCACTTTCTACAACTCTGGTCTACTTTGTGATTACGACGCAAAGCGCAACGTAATTTAGCACTTAGCTTTTACGCTGGAATGAGTAACTTAAATTAAAGCGTTAACGTTGCGCCAGAAACAGTAATGTTCACTCACTTTGATTAATTAAAAACTCTAAGTAGAAATAAGATACAGGGTGTTTTTTAGAGGTATAGAACTTCGAATTGAAATGAAACACAAGAAAATCGTTTTAATGTCCATCAATTTGGCTTTATTGGAAGGATAATTTTATGCCATTAACGTTTAAATATGATTTCGGGCATGTGGCCGCCGCGGCTGGCTCGAATAAAGCCAATTCTACAGGTCCAATTTTCAACCACTTTTTCGAGCATATGGGGCCGTATGTTGGCAATAACGCCACGAATGTTGGCTTCCAAGTCCCCTAACGTTTCTGGTTTGTTGTCGTAGACGAGCGACTTCACATATCCCCAAAGAAAATAATCCAATGGTGTCAAATCACACGATCTTGGTGGCCAATCCATGGTTAACCGAATTAATTGCTCTGATGGACGATTATGTCGACCATAAAATGGACGGAGCTTGCGGTAAACTTCGCGAACTGAACCATTATTTTCGAAATAAATTTGCACGATTTGCAAGCGTTGTTCTTTTGTCAACCTGTTCATGATGAAATGGCAAACCAAACTAAATATTAATCACTTGACAGCTGACAAAATGGCCGCCAGTTAAAAAAGTGATTCCAACTTAAAGTTCTATACCTCAATAAAAAACACCCAATATAAAAATTAAAACAATAAATTGACGTGAAAGTAGCTAAAGTTACATTACTTAACAAAAACAACAGTACTTTTGCAGCCAACTTCACTTCTTTACGTGCTGTCAAAATTGGATTTTCTAATCGCAAAGCGTTGACGCCGCGTTATTTCGGTTGGTCTCATATTTCGATTTGCGTAGTAATTTAGATTGGTCTGTTAAGGAGGCATTATCTTTTCAAAGCAAGAAAATAAAAGATGCGTTTAGCGAACATATACACGAGTATTTATAATTTGGAGTAATTTGATTACTTAACATCATATTTTTAACAAATTAAAAAGTTATGAAATGTAAAATAATTTTTATACAAAGTCATTAAGGAAATTGTTCGAATAATTTTTTATTCTAAATTGAAAATTTTTGTTCATTTGAACAAAAATGAAAAAAAGCTGTTCGAATATTCGAATAATTTTTGTTCGAATGACAACACTAGTAAGCATACAAGAACATTCACAGTTTGTATGAAAGAACTATATTTCCAAAACCTGTTACTTGACAAATTCAAGCACAGTTGTGATTTGTGATTTTTCAATTGCTGTGAAAGAGTAACAGGTTTCGAAAAATCGCTCATCTCTAATCTAAACCAAAACGAACATACATATCTGTGGACTAGCGCTTAAATTGACTTACGAATGTTTTTAGATTCAATTTCATTAAAATTAGTGGCAAAAATATTATTGTGTTGTTAAATTTATCTATTAACGATTATTTAATTTGCGATTGATCACAAAGAAGTGGCCTTTACTACGGTTGTTACATATGGCAAGCATTGTCTTTTTTTATCGATTTCGTCACGACTGCGACAACCATATGGCTGAACATGTCGAAATATTAAAACAAATGTATACACAATTCTAATCAAATTCAATTAATTACGTCTTATCATATTTTATAGGTATGTACAATATTTTTTCTCTACTGAAGAATTTGAAAATCATATATAAGCTGTTTTCTACAAATTGGACAGATATGTATTCCCACATTCAGGAATGGGAGTAGGGTTTATTGGTATGCTGGCCTTCTACTCTGTAACTCGAATAAAGCTAGACTTGGGTTGAACTTATTCAGCCGCTTGTTTTTGACACAAACCAATGATCAAAGCCATGTTATTTAAATGGGTTTGATCATAGGTTTGCGTCAAAAACTACATAAACGGTCTAAGTAAAACTAAAATACTTTTGAACTGCAATGTCAAAGACATACATACATACATACATACAAACTCGAATAGTTTTCTAAACAAAATACTCCGCATTATTTTGTAAATATTTTTCGCTTTTACATCAACGCGGCAACAAAAAGCTTGCACTTGCCTTGTATTGCATTGCATTTAAATTGTAAGAAGTTGAAAGTAACTGTAGTACTAAATTGTTAGCGACAAGTAGAGGAGTGCCAATTTTTACCCGACTGCTCGACGCAAAGAACGGTATTGCGTTTATCAGCCTATGTATGCGGCCTTATATAAACCGAACGCGTGGACCGATTTTAATGATTCTTACGTTAATCAATTTGTCTTAATACCGGGAGTGTCACTAAATATAAGTAGTAAAAATTCAATATGGCGGCCAACAGACGCAATTTTGTAAATACGAAAAATAAATAAATAAAAAGTCAGCGAACTATATCAAAATGGGTATCATTCGACAGGTATTTTAAAATCATCTTTCTCTCATGATTTTTCATTTCGAATGACCGTTTGGTTGCAGTTGGGTTTTTTCGATTGAGTTGAGGAGCGTCTATATATAGATAGTTATAATATAGAATAAAAGGGAATCCATTTTTCAAAATGAGGAATTTTCTAAATGCTATTTTTCTTCCAAACCTCATATACTTCATTTAGTTTTAAAAATTAATCTTAGTTGTATATTGTAGACCCTTGATGAAAATAGTCGTAAGAAAGTACATAGTTAATTTATTTGGCTTAAATCAAGTTTAGGGGTACCTCCCAGAAATTAAAAAAAGTATGCTATCATATAGAAAATTAAAAAATAAGAAGAAAATAATAAATAAAAAAGCTGGCGGCAACGCTTAGTTTCCGAGTTATGGGCCTCTGAAGTTCTAGTAAAATATTCTTATCATACGGTGTTTTCAAACGAATATGACCAATATTGGTATTTTAAAAATTAAAAAAGTACCCTATCCTATAGAAAATTGAAAAATAAGAAAAAAAATTAAATAAAAAAATTGGCGGCGAGGCTTAGTTTCCGAGTTATGGGCCTCTAAAACTTTAGTACAGTATTGTGAGTATGTATACGGTGTTTTTCAACGAATATGACCAATATTGGTATCATCTTAAAGCTTTTAAGAATACCTTTCATGAAATGGTAAAAATAACTCTTGGTCAGCTATGCAGGAAAACGTTAGTAAGCAGGAAAACTTTGCAATGCAGAAAATCTTTACTAGGCTGCGCCGTCTCAGGAAACACCATGGTGGAGAAAATCCTTAAGCCCGGCCGAAGGCCGGCAATGCAGGAATACTTTAGTAGGCCAGAAAACCTTGCAATGCAGAAAATCTTTACTAGGCTGCGCCGTCTCGGGAAACACCATGGTGGAGAAAATCCTTAAAAAAAACCTTATACATACTCACAATACTGTACTAAAGTTTTAGAGGCCCATAACTCGGAAACTAAGCCTCGCCGCCAATTTTTTTATTTATTTTTCAATTTTCTATAGGATAGGGTACTTTTTTAATTTTTAAGATACCAATATTGGTCATATTCGTTTGAAAACACCGTATGATAAGAATATTTTACTAGAACTTCAGAGGCCCATAACTCGGAAACTAAGCGTTGCCGCCAACTTTTTTATTTATTATTTTATTCTTATTTTTTAATTTTCTATATGATAGCATACTTTTTTTTAATTTCTGGGAGGTGCCCCTAAACTTGATTTGTTCCATTTATTTTGCTCTTGTTGTTAATTATAAACATTTTGTCACGAATAGTCATTAAATTGTTAAAAGTACACGTACAAAAATGTATCGCACTTTTAAATAATATAAAAAATACCACACAATTATCTAAAATTTGAATATAAAAATAGTTTTTTATAAAAAAATCGCTAAGAAATCCTGTTTGGCATTCCTTGTAGGCAGTAATCAGTTTACACTAATAAAATTGAAAGATGTCATATTTCTTGATTCTCGGCGTCACCATACAGACACTTTTTAATCACCGAAGATCAACTACTATTAAATTGCTTATATACAAAATTTTTTAGTTCATTTTTAGACCACTAAAAGTTAATTTCATAAACTTTAATGTACGCGGACAGGAGTATGAAGTTCTTTTCCATAAAAATTTGTTTTTATTTAATTTTGCAGAATAAAATAGACCCCAACTGTCTTTAAATTTCATATACAATAGATATTCGTATTCGCGAATATCGTTTTAAATATTCGTATTCGCGGATATCGTTTTAAATATTCGTATTCGCGGATATCGTTTTAAATATTCGAATTCGCGAATATCAAAAATTAACATTCGGCACATGTAAATATACGAGTACATACATAATATATGTAGGTAACACTTATGATCAATTAAATAAATAAATGAGAAAAACATACGTATTTTTGTACGAAATTAGTAATTTTGTCTGTTATGTAACATTTTCGAAGACAAATAATACATAGCAAATAGTAACAAAACTCGAACGCCTTCTCCCCTCTCCCCTAGAGCGTTACGTAATATATGGACGGTCTCTAAGCACATATCGCTCTATTACTAAAACAACGTCATATGTAACTCAAAATAATCAGTTCGCCAAAAACCGAATATGATGTAAACCTTTTAGACACGGAAAGTTTACTTTGCAGTCTTAATTCAGCTGGGAGAAAGACAGAAAGATAGTTTTACACCCTCTTTCTTTCAAACAGCTGAATTAAGGCTTTGCAAAGTAAACTTTGCGTGTCTTAAAGGGGTAATGTTTTCAATTTACACACAATTTAATGGAAAAAGAAATTTTATTTTTCTCTCAAGAGTCAAGTAAACAAGATATTTGTATAAAGTTTTTACACAATATGAAGAACTATATGAGGATTAATTCTGTATCACTAACTTGAAAATTCCATTTTGTGAGTTATGTTAATTTATTTTTACACATGAAATACCGAAGTATAATTATTTGACTTACACTCTTTATTTAATTTGAAAATTTGACTTGTTTTTATGGTTAAGCAATTGTCTATATGCATTTCGTTCCCGCTATTGGAACTTATCAGTAGACTTTAACCCAAAAAAAAATTTATTTATCAATACATATTATAGAACGTAAATTTGCTTAATATGATTTGAGTTATGATGTTGTTTGAGTAAATTAGCGATATGTACATATTTAATTCAGCGATGTTTTCATCGCTTGCAAGGTCTTTGCAAATGACAAACAGTTTGAACAGTTATATGAATATCTGATTCCACTTACTCAAATAATCGCTAATATGGTCCTTTCCTTTGTCAAAATCACTAAGCAACATGCACATTTCACCCGCCATTCGGTGGGCTTTAGCCATTTCCAATTTTTTCCCCATTGACGCATATATATTTGCTTCTGCTTCATACTCTTCCACAGCATTCTCATACCGGCCTTGCTGATTATAAAAATCACCAAGATTATGGCAAGCTACCGCCAACTGATCCCGGGCTCCCTCATTTAAGGCTTTTTCTTTTCGTTTTATATATTCTGACAGAAATTGCTTGAAATTTTGTTGATTTAATTTATAAATTTTACTTACTCCTCTCCTCCATAACAACTTTGCTATTAAAATTGCTCAACTTGCTAAAAACCAGCAATAAATAATTTTCGAATATATTTATTTTATACCAAACAGCATATTCAGTAGAGCTCAAGGCACATTAAATACAGGTACAAGCATTAGGTGCAACTCTGTACTTCTCACATAGTTTTACAAAGTAATTGTCAAAAAATTTTATGCATCAAACAAGGCATATAAAGTAATTGTCAAATGAATTCTTCGTTATAAACGTGTAAACAAAAAATCACCGGATAAGCAATATGCCTGATGCGTGTACCTGTTTGATATGCCTTGGTAGAGCTGCAAACCTATCGACATTATCGATAGTTTTGTTTTAAATGAAATATCGATAGTTTTTGCCACTATCGATACTATCGGCAAAAAAAAAGTTACACGTAACCAAGGCAATTTGAGGATCTCATCTTACATATTATGTTAGGTGTAGACCATATGTTAAGAACGAAAGAAAATGAAAAAATTTTTCACCATGCAGCTTTGTATTAGGCTAAAAATTGACTAGGTATCACTGACACCAAGTTCATTTTCTTTTTAAGTATTTTCCATTTTATAATTTTTTGTGGGCCTATAACTTTTTCCAGAAAGTCTCCCGGGAAATGACAGTTCCCATTATATACGCGTATTTTTGTCCTTAATCTATTGAAGGTAGTGCGACATGCGGACGACATCTAGATTTTGAGATATGAGCAAAAAACTGAAAATGTTTTTTTGTTGCAATTTTTTTATTAAAAAAAATTTGCTAAGCCAATAACTTTTTCCAGAAAGTCTCCCGGAAAGTCATTGAACCTTTAATCGACGCGTATTTTAGTTTGCTATCGATTGCAGGTAGCGTCATATGCGCACGCGATCTAGTTTATGAGTTACAAGCAAAAAACTATGACTTTGTTATTTTAAGTAAAAAAAAATGTTTTTTGCTCTATAACTTTTTTCAAAAAGTTCCCCGAGATATAAGCTTTCCAACTACCGACGCGAATTGTAATAAGCTATTGATTGATGGTAGCGCCATATGCGCACGAAGTCTAGTTTATGAGTTATTAGTGAAAAAGTGTTGCAAAAGTGTCTAATGAAAACATCAGATATATTCAATATCAGTAAAATGTCAACAATGACAGTTAAACAATGTGATACTAGAGGCTTTTCGCTATTAATTCCAATATCTAGATATATAATTTATTAAAAAATTACTTTAAAAATAATGCAATGAAATTGGCAATATTTTTTCATTTTTTGTTTACATTTTGCATGTTGTAAGTTAGCAAACCAAAACATCCGGTTTGCTAAAAATGTTGTTTTCTCCACGACCATAGACTAACAATTCATATTCTGTGTTCACGACGATAAAAAAGTTATTAAATGAGTAAAAATCTAAGTCGGTTAACAGTAGCCGACAGCAGCTTTGAACCAAATTATCCGCAGCAAGGAGAATTCAGTATCAAGTGATCTTATCATTACTACAATCCAACCATGATACAATTATACAAGGTACAAAGCATATTTATATAAAGTATATGCAGGTCTACAACAACTAAGAAAGTACAAAAACAACAGGCGATTTGTTTGTGTAAGAATAATGGATGAATGTCAAAAACAGATGAATACAACCAGACCTGGGCAACTTGCATCACTTTTGCATAAGCACTGATTGAAAAACAAAAATTTTAGTGCAAATTTAAATTTAATGCTTGTAGTGCACTATTTTTTTCACTTCAATAAAATCTCTTAAAAGTAATGGATTAATATTGCATTAGCATGGCGAGAAATGCACTGATTTTGTATTGATGTGCTTAGTCATCATGAAGTAATGCAATATTATTGCATTATCAAATATTGTACACAGTAATATTAAATAAAACGTTAACCTATATTATCAGATAGCACAAATAATAAAATAAAAAATACAGTAAAGTTCATTGAGGGCACCTTTATAAGTATGTACGTACAAATTAAAGAAAAGGAAAACTATGCAAACTAGATTTCAGAACCAATTGAAAAAATTAAAAAGTTCCATACCTCAAGTACGTTGCATCTCGACCTTATATAGAAAACCGTGCAATTGACAAAAGATCAGAACTTAGGTTTTCATTTATTGTAGTTATATCTTAAAAAATGTTGATTTTATAAACGAAAAATACTACCGCTTGGAACAATTACATCTCTCGAAAAAAATTATAAAAAACGTAGTGATATCATTTTTCGTCTTGGGTGTACATAGGAAAAAATTTACATATTTATGTATGTACGTATGTTTTTATGTACATATGTACACATTTACGTTGTATTTTGCACTATAATGCAATAATGGTGAAAAAATAGTGAAATAAAAGTAACAATGTTTTAGTTTAATGAAAAAAAATGCACTAATATTATCAAAGTTAGTGCTAATGTAATAAATTTGTATTTGCATTGATTTGATTTAGTATGGTAAAATGGTCAATGCGTTTGCTTATTTAATGCAATAGTCCCAGATCTGCATACAACAAAAAGGAAATTTATGGATAGACAAAACCAAAGTAAATTTATTAATTGATAAACCTTTAATATGTGAAATAAGTATAATAAAATATTAAATAATAAAATATAATTATTTTTAAATGTTTTGTAACACATTTTTTAAGTAAAAATTTATTTAAACTTTTTCACATACGTTTTCAGTATACACAATTGTGTATAACAAAGCAAAAGAAAACAAAATGGCGTACGAACATTGTAAACAACTTTTGACATTCAGGCATTGCCACGAAACGAGAAAAAAATGAATCACCTGAGTAGTTGCATATACTTGATATAAATTTATTTTGACAAGGTACTTGCACAAGCCCAGCCTGTTAATGTATACAATGCAGAAACTTGTCAAACTTTGTTTACAAGCCGCAAAAATGTTAGTGTATGTGTGTGAATAAAATGATTACAGTGTTGCCAATGAATTTGCATGTGGCTGTGTCTCCAATTACACATTGAAGAAAATTACACTACACATCCTTTGTGTAGGTTAAAATTAAAACAAAATTAAACAAAAATAGAAGTCAAAGTAGAATTACACACAGATTATACATGAATCTAATTATAGGCCTACACATGTGAGTAGAAATTACACACTCTGTATATTACACACATATTGGCAACACTGAATGACTATAATCATTCATGAATGCCGCGTCTGCAATTGTACTTTAGTTACCCTGTAATTGTTATTTTTAACAACAAAAGACATCTGTTTTTGAGTAAATTCTGTTTGTTTCTACCAACAAAATGCGTGTGTTTCTTGGTGTTGCAATTTTGTTGTAGTCGTGCAAGTACCTTGTGTAATTGTATCATGAATACAACTACACAAAAAACAACATATAGTTTGCGATGTCCTCTTTTACATTTGAGACATTTCTTGCCGGACATTTTTTCAATTCTCTTTTGTTCTTGCCCGAAGCTTTTACATATTGGAAATTTTGTAGTTTGTTTACTTCTTTTTCGCGATTGCTACTCATACACATGCACATAAATACCATATGCCTTGATAATACACATCAAGTATACATAGATTCGCTGAAATGAGAAAAATCATATGAAGCAACAAGAATAAATTGCGAAAAGTAGAAAAGATAAACAAAAAAATGTCCAGTACAGAGGGTCGTGTACTACACACTCTGCATCTTCGCCCCTTCTTCTACAAACTTCGTCTTGCTGTCTTTCAATTTCCCAAATGTAAAAGGGCACTATGACACAAAACCAATCTGTCAGAATATTTCTAAGCAAATTTTGACATTTTGGTTCAAATTGCTTTATTTGGTATCAATTGCTGATAATCAGCCGGTCGGAAAAGTTCACCCGAATCTATATTCTCCTTAATCCGCAGTTGCTTAAATCGGTGGTAAGAAAGCAAACCTTTTGACGCATGTGAAGAAAGCAAATTCTGAAAAAATGGGTAATTCTTGACAGGGTTGCAAAATAAGTAATAAATTTGTTTTGGTTTGCATATAAAATATGAAAAAAATTTACGATTTTGCAAAGCGTTTAAAAATAGTAAATAACTAAATAAATTATAAAAAAATTGCTGAATTAGGTACACCAAAGAGTATAGAACCTAATTATACAACTGTAATTTTTTTCGTTGCCATATTCTAGGAGAACAGAGCACTTGAAAAAAGCACTCTGGAAAAAGTTTGCAGACCCAAAAAAATTCAAACTGTTCGATGGGAATCAAAATACCTTTCAGGAACAGTAATTAACATTTTCCCAAGTTCATTCAGAAGTTATAGCCCAGCAAACTTTTCAAAGTAAAAAAATTAGTATAAAATTGTTTTGCCTATAAATGAACAACTTTTCGATGTACCATATAAGGACTAGTACCATTCAATAGCGCATCGAACTACCTTTCAGAAACAGTAATTGACATTTTACCAAGTGCTTTCATTCAGAAGTTATATCCCAGCAAACTTTTCAAAGTCAAAAAATTAGTATAAAATTGTTTAGCCTATAAATGAAAAACTATTCGATGTATCATATAGGGACTAGTACCATTCAATAGGGAATCAAAATACCTTTTAGAAACAGTAATTGACATTTTCCCAAGTGCTTTCATTCAGAAGTTATATCCCAGCAAACTTTTTGAATTCAAAAAATGTAGGAAGTAGTCTTTCACCTATAAAATAGAAACTATTCATTGTACCGTAATAAATCGTATACCAATAGATAAAGGACAAAAGTAGCTCTCCGATTTAAAGGCAGCCAATTTTTAAAATACTTGAATTCAGAAGTAATTTTTGAATTAAATTTAACAAATTTGCAATATTTTCATGATAATGCAGATTTGTACATTAAGTATGTGTGTGGCAACCTTGCGGTATTCTTCCTAGTAAAATATGTAAACAAACTTTGTAAAAAAATTCAGATTTTGTAACACGATAAAAATTGGTAAATTTAAACTATATTTCATTAAAAGTTATTAATTTTAGGGCTACTGTGTGAGCAGAATTGGATTTAGTAACTGTCATTATTTTTATTTTAGTTTCTAGGGGAGAAAAATGCTCTTGAAAATTGCGTTTACAATTTTTTTTTCTTCAGTATAAAAAGAAAATGGTTTCTTGTACCCTATTAAGGCATATACTCTTCGATAGAGGGTTGAAATACCTTTCAGAAATAGCATTTGTCATATTCTTAATTGCTTTACTTCAGAAGTTATAGCCAAATAAAAAAAATATGTCATGAAAATTGACCAAAAATAAGTTTATGCCTATAAAATAGTAACTATTAATTGTAATGTATTCATACATATATGTTTCGATAGATAATTAAAGTACTTTTGAGAATTGAGGACTTTTATTGTCTGAATTACTTCATTTCAGAAGATATATCCTAGCAAACTCGTCGAAATCACTAAAATGAGGACGAAAGCTTTCCATTCATAAAATGAAAACCACAGATAGTTTCGTATTGCATTATATTGCCATCAATAGAGAACAAAATTTTCTTTCAGAATTGGTGACTGTCATTTTCTGAATTTCTTTATTTCAGAAGTTACATCACAGTAAACTTGCAACTTTGTAAATATTTTCCAATTCTCAGACTTTTTATAAGTTGCCAATAATAGTGTTCAACTACTGATAACGCAGGTATGAGATGTATATAGTAAAGTGCTTCTATTGATAGCACGGTTATATGTGGCAACACAAATAAGAATTAAAGCCAGGAATTTGAACCAATTATAAATATTATTATTCATAATGTTTATTATTAGCTTATATTTGTAATTATTAATAAATATTAAACAAATTAACCATTAAAATTTTAATTTTTTTATTATGTCGATAACAGTGGTGTAACTCAAGAACAGGGATGTCTGAAGAAGTTAATATTTAGTGGTTGGTAGCACTACGTGATTGTCGAAGTATTCAGGAGGTTGGCAGCACTGCAGTTATTGTTATAATCAAGAAAAGAAGAAATAAATGTAAACTACATAATTAATAAAAAAAAACGCTCCCTTGTCTTTAGAGGGTAATTCAACTGTTGCTGGCACTGAGGATACCCTCTGTGGTTGCTGGACAAGACAAATATGATGGCAATAAACGTTTATGGCCAGAAATATTTGCCGCTCGAAATACTTGCTTTCTATTGGACACCACAATATTGGAGCAATTGATAACACCACGTTCATGGTGAAATCAACACGAAAACCAAGCAATCTTGAAGGTAAATATTACACTTTGCTTTACTATTTCAGTTTTTCTAACAAAATTTTCGTTTTTTTAGGTTGGGGTTGCTCGCAGAAAAGAGCACGCCCAGTTTTACGTTGGCAAACGTTGTGTTTATGTACAAAGCTGAAACTAAGCCATGCGTAAAACAACATCCAGAACATAAAACCCGCGTATGTGCCATTTGGGGAAAAGTGATCCGTTTAAACGACAACAGCGGTGTGTACGTCCTCGTTTCAACAGAAATTTTACCCATCCAGAATTTAAGTTGTTTTAAAACTTAATTCAACCTTAATGTAACAATTTTTTAAACTAATAAGAAAAACATTCAGGACAATCATGAATAAAATTCCGCGTGAAATTTCTCCCTTTTTTAATTAGAATTTTTTGTTTTCCCTATAACTTGCTATTAGTTAGAATTGTTCCCCGGGAAAAATTTCACGCGGAATTTTATTCATGATTGCCTTGATTGAAAATCTTGTCCATAAAATAAAAATTTAGTATTTTTTATTGAGTAAATCAAATTAAAAATCAAAATAGGCATTTTATTTTTGTTATTCTGCCGACGTTCTCTCACATATTATATCAGAGTTAATCGCAGTTGTAGGCGCTATGTAAAAGAAGAAGGAATTATAGTTGCACATAAAGCAAACAAAACTACAAATACACTATTCACTAATCTTAAATCAAAAATAAGGAACAAAGCAACGTAGTATACGAAATCATATGTAATCGGGGGACAAATGAAAGATGTAAGCAAGTGTACGTCGGGACAACAAAAAGAAATTTGGGAGTAAGAATTGCCGAGCATGAGACAGATATCAAAAAGAGCCGACATTCTACTGCATTATCTCAACACTGCATTGACAACTTACACGTTTATAACGAAGAATTCATTTGACAATTACTTTTGTGCCTTGTTTGATGCATACAATTTTTTGACAATTACTTTGTAAAACCATGTGAGAAGCATTGAGTTGCCACAGTGTTTTCACTAATGCGTTTACCTGTAGTAAATGTGCCTTGTTTATAACGAAGAATTCATTTGACAATTACTTTTGTGCCTTGTTTGATGCATACAATTTTTTGACAATTACCAAGGCATATCAAACAGGTACATGCATCAGGCAAATTGCTCATCCGCTGATTTTTTGTTTACACGTTTAAAACGAAGAATTCATTTGACAATTACTTTTGTGCCTTGTTTGATGCATACCATTTTTTGACAATTACTTTGTAAAACTATGTGAGAAGCACAGACTTGCCACAGTGTTTTCACTAATGCATGTACCTGTAGTAAATGTGCCTTGATTGCAACAGGTTTTGTCTTCTTGCTGTTTGACAATTAGTTTTTCAACACGCTTTAAAATGTTGGCAGACGTTCGTTAAGAACGAAAGATTATGAAACAATTTTTCTCCATGCAGCTTGGTATTTGGCTAAAAATTGACTAAGTAGCACTGACACCAAGTTAATTTTCTTTTTAAGTATTTCCCCTTTTATAATTTTTTGTGGGCCTATAACTTTTTCCAGAAAGTCTCCCGGGAAATGACAGTTCCCATTATATATGCCTATTTATATCCTAAAGCGACAGAAGGTAAAGCTATGTGGGCACGAGGTCTCGTTTTTAAATTAGTAGCTAAACACTAAAGCCGCTTTTTGGTCTGTTTTTTAATACATGAAATACCGAAGTATATTTATTAAAAAAAATTTGCTAAGCCAATAACTTTTTCCAGAAAGTCTCCCGGAAAGTCATTGAACTTTTAATCGACGCGTATTTCAGTTTGCTTTCGATTGCAGGTAGCGTCATATGCGCACGCGATCTAGTTTATGAGGTACAAGCAAAAACTAAGACTTTGTTATTTTAAGTAAAAAGCATGTTTTTTGCTCTATAACTTTTTTCAAAAAGTCTCCCGAGATATAAGCCTTATAACTACCGACGCGCATTGTAATAAGCTGTTAATTGATGGTAGCGCCATATGCGCACGAAGTCTAGTTTATGAGTTATTAGTGAAAAAGTGTTGCAAAAGTGTCTAATGAAAACATCAGATATATTCAATATCAGTAAAATGTCAACAATGACAGTTAAATAATCTGATACAAGAGGCTTTTCGCTATTAATTCCAATATCTGGATATATAATTTATTAAAACCTTACTTTAAAAATAATGCAATGAAATTGGCAATATTTTTTTATTATTTGTTTACATTTTTCAACAATGTTGTCAGAACTGAAAAATGTTGCCGTTTTCCCAGTTTGTTTTCTTCACTTGCGTCCAGTGACTTATGAAAAATCGCGATAACAGCTGATTGGTGTGAATTCGCAATTTTTATTGAGTTGTTGCAAGTGAGAGAAAAAATTGCTTTCTACATGTATAAAAAGCAATAGCTATATATTGCATTTGCAAACATATACATTCGTAAAGTGGACACTTTGGTGGTTATTGGTTTGCTGCAGACATAATGTATTTTAAATATATACTGTGCAGCAAACCGACGATATGTACATTAAATGTTGTACTCTAACATATATGTTAGAGTAGCTCAAGTACAATTAAAAAATGTATCCATCATCACTACCTGTAAAATGACCAACGAATTGGCTGTAGCTCTAAATTCAGTATAAAATTGTTGCGAATGTGTTACTGAAAATTTATCATTTGTGTTTGTTTCAGTCATTTATTTCTTGTAGGGGTTATGAGCATATATGCACAAAAAACAAATATTTTTTGATGTACGTGCTCGCCACCTCTAGAGATATTGTTAAGCATAAGCAATGAAATTTTATAAGAAAAGTAGATTTACGTTGTCTTGTTGTATGAGATGAAGAAAAATATCGGCATTTTATTTATGTTATTCTGTCGACGCTCTCTCACATATTATGTCAGAGTTAATTGCATTTGTAGACGCTATGTAAGACAAAACAAATTGATCGAGTGGTCGTGGTGTTAGAAAAGCGTTGTAGTTTTGCTTCAATACAACTCTGTGTAAAGCAGAGTTGAAAGCATAAAATGAATATAAGCCGCCATATTGGCATTTTCATAATTACAGGTATGCTATAACCTAGGCCTTATTTGCTATTTTCGCTTAAGTCGATTTTCTCGAAATCGGCTCAAAAGAATTTTAGCGCGGTTGTCTCATTTTGTTCACCAAAGTGTCCACTTTACGAATGTATAACGTTTTGGCGTGGGAGTCCAAGAGTGCTCCTGGGAAAATTCATCCACGGTTTTTATGGCCATTTTCGATTAAGTCGATTTTCTCAAAAACGGGTGGACAGAATTTTCGCGCGGTTAGCTCATTTTGTTCACCAAAGTGTCCACTTTACGAATGTATAACGTTTTGGCGTGTGAGTCCAAGAGTGCTCCTGGGAAAATTCATCCACGGTTTTTTTTTGGCCATTTTCGATTAAGTCGATTTTCTCAAAAACGGGTGGACAGAATTTTCGCACGGTTAGCTCATTTTGTTCACCAAAGTGTCCACTTTATGAATGTATGTGGGGGTCCATGAGTGCTAATGGGAAAATTCATCCACGATTTTTCTTTAATTTCCACCCTTGAATTACCAAGATTGATGCCGGCTTCTTAATATATTTTTAAAAATACCCAAAATTTTCCCCCCCATTTTTTCCCGGTGTTTTAATTCTCAAAATCGACGCTAACTCGTCGACGCTATCTTGGCTCACGTAGCAATTGATAGCCTGCTGCAAAACATCTGTTTTTTACATTTATTCTAGTGCTGCCACAATTTTATTTTTTAAACTACACATAAAATATGATTCACTGGCTTACTCCTGTTGAGTTTAAACTACATATAAATTTGAGTTTAGTGTAACTAAACCAGTGTCATGAATGTGTTTTACAACACAATTTTAATTAAATATTTTTGCTATGATTCACTTTTCTTTGATAAGTGAAGAGCATTAACACTTGACTTACTTTATAAAAAAAACTCAAGACAGTTAGAATTACAGAACATAAATATTTAACATTCTTACGAGTGCATTGTCGCACACGACAATTAATTGGATATAGGAGTAATGCATTCTTAAAGTGCATTGCCACCATACATTGTTTAAAAAAAACATGAATCATTCTTTATTGGAAACATTATGAACTAACTAACATTACAGTTGATCAGGTTACTGTCAATATTCTTTAGTGACCCACATTTTTTAAATAATAAAGTATAACAAATTCATGACGCTTTACCTTCCTAGCATAAGTATAATATAAATAAGTTTACATTTTAAAAAATAAGAACATAATAATTAAACAGGTGAATAGATTGTGAACATTAGCTTAAAAGTGTTTGGAATTAAATAATAAATATTGTAAATAAATAAACAACATTTAAAATAAATTCATTACACCAGCGTTTAAGCTTTGACTGAATTATTAGCCCTTAAAATAATAATAAAAAATCAAAAAACTAACAAAAAAAATATATTATATAGTTTATAAATCAATTGAGAGTACACATACTAACCCAAATGTTCGTTTTTAAATGCATTCCATGTGTTACATGATCTTATTTAACTGTTGCGAATTGGTTTTCTGCAAAAAAATATTGTTTACTATTTAGAGCCATAAAATTTTGTTCACAATTTAGAGAACTCATATAAGAAAATAAGTGTTCACATTAATGAATAGTTCACTATTGTGAAAGTTCACATTACCGCGAGTTCAACGTAATTTATTTAATAAATGTATAATAAAAATTCCTTTGATACCCATATCATGAAAGTGGTAAATGTACATAGATGACCACACTTGTCATCATTGTACATTTACCATTTTTCCATTGCATTAGTGGTCATCTTCACGAAAATACCTTTCATTTGATACTTATATGATAAAAGTGATAAAAAGAGTGATCCGACCCTTTTTGGTATCCACCATATTTTTGTCGTCAGCGGAATGTCCACAGGTTGATCTTATCGTAGTATTAGTACATACCAGTGATCTGTAATGCATCGTTTTATCGCTATTCATACTGACTCACGAAATTTTAGATCTAAAGGAGTAGACATCGTTTAAACTCAAGTACTCTGATTTTCGCACACTCACGATAAGATTGATTTATAAGTATAGGTTTCAATAAATATGAATGCGACGTCGACATCATACTCATATCACACTCATAACTGACCTCAGTTTGATTTATAATTTCAGAAAAATACATTGATTCAGCTGACTCAACTCATCCATGTATTACAACTAAAACTACAACAGTATAAAGTGTATAAAGAAACACATTTCGTGCTCGTATGCGAAGTTCGCTTTGTCATACCATACTTATTTTCCATCGTCTATAAACATTGAGTTAAGGAGAGTCGAATTCAATAACGTCATAAATCTTGCTAAGTATGAGTGCGATGAGAACTTCAAACTTTCGAGTGAATATGAAGTTGGACAACATTGCAATAAAGGTAGAGGTCCATAGCTCGCTTTTTGCGCGTTATGCTTTACACGCGTTTCATCCTCTTGTTTCGTTCTATACTTTGTTCGCGTTGAGTTACATGCACTGCTTTTCATGCGCCATTTTATTTTTGTTTTGATCAGCTGTGTTCGTTTGTTTATAAATACTTATAAAGAAAAAATGGAGAGTGAAATCGAGTTTTTAAAAGAATTTGTGGAGTTAGTCGAGTTTGTATATTTAATTTTATGTGCAAAAAATGCCTATGAACAATTTCAAAAAAAGAAAAGGTTTTGGGTACGGCCGTTGTATTTAGAACGGAATTTATTTAAGTGGGTTTTTTGAAACCAAATTTAAAAAAATTAGAACGTCTGACGCTGAGAAATTTCGAACCGCGACAAGAATGTCTGCAGATGTCTGCTCTGCTCTCTTTATTTTATTTCTATATAGCAGCAAGCTTTTGTTATATAAAAGCTCGTGCTTTTTTACAGCATTAATTAAATTTTCTTCCATTTATTGTTTAAAAATATGTAATGAACACAAAGTAAATAATACAGATTTAGCGGAGATGACACTCAGTACGTAAAAGAAATCGATAACTAATATGCAAAATTTGTTACTGAGAAAAGTGTGGTGAAAAGTTAATTAAAATACATCGCATTAATGAAAATTTTCACATATTTTATTACACAATTTTTTTTTACTAAGAAATTTTTTTTTATTGAAAAAAAAAGAAAAAAATTATTCACGGCAAAATAATATTTATCGATAACGTAAGAAATAAAGTATTATTTAACATCTTTAGCATTCAAGAACAGCTGACTTTCTTTCATGGTGCTTGTAACGCGTACAAAAGTAGAAAGTAGACCTACTTTGTGCTTTGAACGCGCCTACGCGTTCTGCGCTTTTTGCAATGTAACTTGTCACATACTATTACATTGATTCTACTTTTTTGACAGATGCATAGAAAGCGTAACGCGCAAAAAGCGAGCTATGGACCTCTACCTTAAGTATGACTGCGACAATAAGGACAAGAAATTATAAGTCATGATTCAACTCTACTCACTTTTTCACTACTCATTACTGATCACTGATACATACATACATATCGACGCCTGTGTGCGAAATTATCGTGTTACAAAAACTAAATTTTAAAGGAGAGCTTTTTTATTACTTTATTTTTTTTTTTAATTGGCTAATAGTATTGGCATGAAATTACAAATGTGTATAAATATTCGGTTGCTTTTAACAAGCAATTAAAAAAAATATTTCACATTAATAAACATTTTTCGCACATACGATATTTTTGCGCACAAAACTTTTAAGGGTGCTGAATATATTTAGTACTTACGATAAATTTTGAATCAATTTATATTACATATAGTATCTAAAAAGGTTAAAAAAAATCAGGTTTATTAATTTTTTTCTTACATACATATACAGCCCAACATAAACAAAAATTCTGCACGAGTGTTGTCACTTTTCCTTTTCTTCTATTATGAATTTGTTTTTTCCCTTTTTTTACCAAATGCAGGAATAAAAAAGCTCCCCTTTTTTACTTTTTTATAAATTTTTTTGCAAGTTGGTGAATTTTAATAATTTTGTTTACTCAAACAAAATGTCAACAATAGCGTGACCGTTTTAGCATTTTTGCAGCTAAATTTAGCATTTTGTTCGCTGGTTTAGCTGCAAAATTTTCGATCAGTTTCTTTAGCATTTTTCAATTCTTTATTTAACATTTCCTAGCATTTTTTAAAAATATAACCTATTTAGTTTTTAGAAATCAAATCCATGCCATTTCGTGTATGTTATTAATTTTCACGTGTAATAATGTTAGCGTCAATCTGCGGACTGTTTCTTAAGACCTACAAATGTTGTAATACAAGTAAAATAATATGTCGAATAATAAATTTTTTAAATGTTAAATTTACATTTTATTTTTCATTTTACCTTATGAATACTTTTATTGTTATCCAAGCGATTTATAATTGTATAAAGGTGTAGAAAAATAAAACAGATTCATATTGAACATAAATTATTTGCTGGGTTTTGTTAAAGTTTCTAATGCCCATTTTTTCAGTTGGTAATAAATTGTGTTCTTGAGTGCATAATTAAATAATAATTAAATGCCCAAACTTGTGTATTTAAGTATTATTTAAGTTTTATGAGCGCACCATATGTTTTTATGCGTGTATGTGTTTATTGAAAACAACATGAACATCATGTGGTCGTATTGAAAACATCATGTGGTCGTACTAGAAAGAATTTCCTTTAATTTTCATAAATATATAACATATACAATTCGTAGTTTTATATCATGGAATAAATAAATAGAAAAATGCATTCTGATGTTCTTTCGGTTTCATAAAATGTGTTTTTATCCAATTTTAATTTTCTGCATTTTGATAACCTAACTTTCTTATTTATGTTAAACAGCTGTTGTTTGAAAAGCCTTCCATAATACTGGGAAATTTTGCAGTGCTACCATACTTTCAACGTAATTTAATAAGAACTTTAATTGACCACTGAAAAAATTAAATCGTATTTAATTACAACTTAATTTTAAATAAAAATTAGCCAATTACGTACTTAATTCTTAAGTTAAAAACTATTATTTGTGAATTCTCAAATAGTTTTTGAAAGCCTGTGCATAAGATAAGAGCTTTGTGACTGTTCAAAGTGTGAGTCGCTTAAAACTGTTTGTGAAGTGAATAACAAAGTTGAAAAGTGTTTGTGAAGTGGTTCTACTAAGAAGTAACAAGATTGAGAAGTGCATAGAAGGCAAACAAGTGGTTTCTGCAGCAAGTGGTTTTACTAATAAGTATTTCAAACAACTGCTATATATTTTTGACCGGACTTGTGATCGTGACCTCTTCGGGATGAATTTTTTTAGTACATATATTTATTTATTGTATCTTCAAATATGAACTAACAATAATTATTCAAATCTTAAATCTAAATATAATTAATTAGGCCCGACCAGTGTCGGACATAAACTTAGTGATAGTTATTAATAATACATAAGTCGTGGTGAGCAAAAACAAAAGTATTTTCAAGCAGTTTCTTCTGGAGTGTTGAGTATTAGAGCCCTTGTGTCCCTCCTTTTTAAGCGGATGTGTCCAGTAAAACTCAAGACATTACGAGCAAGCGGATTAGGATGAGTCTCGAGTTTTGTAAGATGTTTGCCTGCGTATTTTGCAATTTCTTCAGTTACTTGTGGCATATTCAAATCACGATGTAAATTTGAATTTCTTATGTACCATGGAGCCGATGTTATTATCCGTAAAATTTTGTTTTGCCTTCGTTGAATTTTTTCTATATTTGAAGCTGAAGCAGTACCCCATAGCTGAATTCCGTAGCATCATATAGGTTTTAAAAGCGACTTGTATATCAAAAGTTTACAATCTAGACTGAGGGTTGAATTTCTACCAATCAGCCAATGTATCTGAGTTAGTTTAAGTTTCATTTGCGTTAGCTTAGATTCAATGTGGTGTTTCCATGTAAGCCTTCGATCAAGGTGTATACCAAGGTATTTCACTTGTAAATTTTGAGGAACAATTTGATTATTGATTGAATGTAATGTAATGTAAATCAAATACAAAACTGACCCCAGTACACTCCCCTGTGGCACACCGGATGAGATGGTTTCATGCATACTCATAAAGTCTCCTTCCAGAACAGTGAATTTCCGGGCAATAATGTAACTTTCCAAAAGATTTAGAATGTTTATTGGTAAGTAAGTCTTTAATTTTAAAATTAGGGCTTCATGCCACACTTTCTCAAATGCCTGAGAAACGTCAATAAACAGCGCAGAGCAATACTTCTTTTCTTCAAAAGTTTTTCGTATAAATTGAACCAATCTATGAGTTTGTTCCATGGTGCTATGCTGACTTCTAAAACCAAATTGATGGTCCGGTATGCACTCATTATCAGTTAGAATTGGGGACAATTTTATCATAAGTAACTTTTCAAAGAGCTTTGACATTGTTGACAGTAAGCTTATTGGCCTATATGACTCAGCCTTGGTAAGATCTTTGCCCGGCTTTGGAATCATTTTAACCTTGGCGAGCTTCCAGCTGTTTGGATAATACTCCAGACGTAAAATGGCATTAAAAATTAATAACAGGATTCTAATTGCAGTACGAGGCAACTTCATCAGCATCTGGTTACTAATTTCATCAATACCCGGAGCTTTTTTCGGGTTGAGTTCAGCAATTAGTTTTTGTACATCACGCGTCTTATATTTTATGGGTCGAGGGGGTAGCGCAACTACACTCGGAAAATCAACAACACCAGAACATGAGTTTGGTTTAAATACGGATTTTAAATGGTCAGCAAATAATTTACCTTTTTCAGAGTCGCTTCTTGCCCAATCTCCAGAAGATGTGCGCAGAGTTGGTTTAAACTCGACGGGTGTTTTAAGCTTTCTAGCAGCGCGCCACAAAGAGTAATTAGATGTTGGTGTGACATCAAGACCTTCCAGATAATTTTTAAGAGATGCAGTTTTTTCAAATGCAAGCAACTCTTGGAGTCGGTTAGTGCACTCTTTAAACCTAGTTTTATGTTGAGGTGATCTGTGCTGTTGCCATTCCCTTCTAGCTCTCCTTTTTTAACACACGAGACGTTCAATATCAGTAGAATAAATTATATTAAACCCAGTCTGCGGATGGGAGGTAGTGGCATATTCAGCAGGCTGTTTAATATTTTCATTAAGGTTGGTAATGTTAGATTCAATATCATCGGGTGTTCTTAGCGTAATATTTTCTGTGCAATGACTACTAAGATATTTTTTGAATACCAGCCAATTAACACGATTTATCATCTTCACATATAGGTGAGGTAAGACACTTCTTAGTGGGCTACAAATTGTAACGATTGTGGGAGAGTGATCGGAGGAGAGATCTAAGGAAGCTTCAACATGAATTAAATCCCTAGAGATATTTTTCATGACGCCGAAATCTATAACATCTGGAATTTTTTGTATGTCAGTAGGCCAGTAAGTGGGCTCCCCACTCGAAATGACGTCCAAGCCCATTTTTGAAATTGTGTTGAACAACGCTCGACCTCTGGGTGTGATAAGACGCGAACCCCAGAACGTATGTTTGGCATTATAGTCCCCAGCTGCTACGAAATAAGGGCCAAGAGATTTGAAGAAATCCTCGTATTGATCTTCAGTAATTGCGAATCTGGGAGGGGAGTAAATTGATGATATTACAAAATTAGTGCAAAAATTTTCAATACAAATATTCGTTGCTTGTAGATGTTCTTCAGAAATGTTGTCAATAATATAATGCTTGAGTCTTGACCTTATTAGAATTGCTGATCCACCGCATGCTCTTCCTCTTGGGTCCTTTGAATCATATAAGGTGTAGCTAGAAATTTTAAAAAGACTTCTCGAAGTCAAATGAGTCTCTGAGACCAACATTATATCAATATTTTTTTCCGTGAGGAAGTACTCAAGTTCATTTTTATGTTGGCGAATGCCGTTTGCGTTCCAGAAACATATTTTTAACGTGTTCATGGTTTGTTAACTAATGCTTGAAGCAGTGTATTCTGCATTCGCAGCATTTCTTGCATCATGCTACTCATATTTGTTGTAAAATTATTTATAGTTTGCACCAGATTATCAATAGTAGCTTCAAGGCGATTGAAATTAAAGCTTGAGTTTGTATTTGTTGAATTATTTGGTGGTGAAACATTTTGAGTAGGAATAAAATTTGTCTAGCTGCATCGGCATACGATACTCGGGAAGTATCTGGTTGGCTCACTTGCGCTAATTAGGTTTTTGCCCCATAGTCTGTTTGACGAAAGAGTACACAGGACAACCTCTGTAGTTAGCGGTGTGATTACCTCCACAATTGCTGCATTTTTTATCACTTTAATTTTTTGGCTTATTGCAACTAGCAGTGCCGTGTAATTCGCCGCACACAACACAAACAGTAGGTAAATTGCAGTAAGTTTTAGTATGGCCATATTCTTGACAATTATGGCACTGTACGGGTCCAGAACGCTTATGTGGTTCTTCAACTGTTATTTTTCGGTATAAAAGATATTTTAAATTATAAATTGGGTGCGTCTCATTTTTTCTCAATTTTATATCATTTGGCTCCAGTTCAACGCGAAATAGAGGTTGGGGGATCTTTTCCCTATTTATTATGTTCGATACATTTTTTACCTTAAATCCATGGAGGACGAGTGCATCTTTTATTTCTTCGGGAGCGACATAGGAATCTATGCCCTTCAATACGATCTGCAGACCTTTAGCACTCTTGAGCTGGTATGTGTAGAAATTTGTTTTACTTTTTTCAAGTTCAGGAACCATTACGCGAAAATCTTTTTCTTCATAAATTTGAATTTTCGTTTCATCAATGTTACCACGTTTTATTGGAACAATGTGAAATTTATTCTCACCAATTACCGAAATTAATTTTTTAATAAGAGAGTTTGAGTTTTTTTCTCTTAAATAGATTGGTGGCGGCTTGGAGGTTTTGTTCGCAGATTCAGCGGGTTTGTCGTTGTCATCTTGCAAAATTTTAAAACGGTTTTGGCGATTAGTAGATGATGAGCTGTTTTCCCTAGAGATCTTTGGAGCAGATGAAATTTTAGAAGATTTTTGGCTTCGCCCGCGCTTTACCACAGTTATATATCTGTCCATTCCGACTTGGACCTTGGGTTTTTGGCTACTATTATCCATAGTGAAAACAGGGTTAAGTGATGACCACGAGCCCGAAGCGGATGATATCGCTGAGTTAAATGTAGACGTACTAGGCAACGGTAATGTTAACGAATCACTAGTTGGCATTGGACAAAGCGAAGTTGATCGCTGACGAAAATGCGGCTTTGCCGTTAGAGAAAGTCTATCATCAGATTTTTTATTTTTATTGTTTTTATTAAGAGCTTCAGAACTCACAGTAAGTCTATCATCAGATTTGTTATTTTTATTGTTATCATTGAGAGCATCAGAACTCACAGTAAAATAGGAATTTCTGCCGTTATAACTCACTTCACAATTATTTGTATTTGAGGTACTCATATAGAGTATTCCTCAAGGGTACTTTGTCTGTGTTTTTTTGTTTAGGTTTTTTTTTGTTTTTGTTATTTATATATGTAAAAATATTAGCAAAGCAAAAAAAAGCTTATTTATCAAAGTTAATATGTACTACGAATATTTTTTTGTATGATTTCTTTTTTGTTTAGTATGTGTGTAAGAAAAATTCCGCTATTACGTCTGTTCACTATGAAGGTTCAACGAGAACTCAGGATGAATGAAGTGGAGGATGCTGCCTCTGGGAAGAAGAGGAAGAAAGTTAGTAGAGAGAAAGATGAAGAGAGGAGAGATGTTGATGAGCAGCAGAAATTAAACGCAGCTTTAATGAATAAATTGGATGGTGCCAGCCGTAAAATATACTTATTGCTTTGTGAAAATGAGACGTTGAAGAAGAAACTGGACAATGTCATTAGATTGGGGGGAGAAAACGCTCATGCAAGACGCCGAGAGCCTTGAAATGCTTAGCGATGAGGAAGTTGAGAACTTCAGATCAGTTCAGCTCAAAAATGGTCCAATTGAAGCAGAAAAAGTTCAAGATGCTGTTGATGATGTGGTTCATTCAAAACCGAAACCGAAGAGTAATGCCAAAAGTGCAAAGAAGTTGCCGGCTGCGGGTAATAAAAAGAAAGATAGTAATTCTGTTCCTGTGATTACAACTTATGATTGTAATGTAAAAAACATGATTGAGGGTATAGATAAGTTTTTAGGGCATAAGCACTTTAATGTTAAAATGCTAGGCAGGGGAGTTACTAATATAGAGGACTGTACCTTGGAAGATTTCCATAAAGTAAGAGGTTTTAGAGAAGGATAGCGTAAATTTGTAACTTTTACCCCTAGGGGTCTGCGCCCCTATACCGTAGTTATTGAAGGGCTTCCTGATTCGTTTGAATCTGAGGAGATAACTACTTATTTGAATAGTCTCCATATTAATATATTTCTGGTATTTTTAGAATGGACGGTAATAAATGGGTTGTCAGATTGACTAGCGACTCTGACATAAGTAGTCTCTATGCCGTAAGGTATATTTTATGTTGTAAAGTAAGCATGAGGAAGTTTAGGCGTACAGGTGTGACACAGTGCTTTAACTGCCAGCGCTATGGGCATGTTAGCACTAATTGCCGGATGCCTTACAGGTGTGTTAAGTGTGGGGGTTCTCATGGGCCTGGTAAGTGTGAGGTGCATTCCAGAGTAGAGAATGTGGAGGAGTTCTTAGTGACTGATCCAGTCACTGGTCAGTTTACTAAGAGAGTAGGTTTACCAGTACGTTGCGTGAATTGTAATGCTGATGGACATGCAGCAAGTTCGAAGGACTGCCCGCGAAGAATTGAAGTTCTTCGCAAGTTGGAAGCAAAGATGGTATTAGGGAACACTTCCCGTTCACATATTCAGCCTGTAGTATGGAGTGAGGTAAGACCTGGGGTTTCTTATGCTGCAGCGGCTGGTACTGCTGCTAGAGCGAGTACACCAGAGTCCTTCAATAGCTCTTCTCATAGAGAACAGCGGAAATCTGTTAACTCGGAGATTTCCATGGGAGCATCTTTGGCTCAATTTGATCATATTGACAGAGATTGTCGAAGATTATTTGGTGGTGGAATATTAGGATGTCTAGATAGGATAGGTGGATTTGCGAAGAAGTACCACGAACTGGACAATGACAAAGACAGGTCCCGTGCCTTGCTTGGCATGTTAATGACTCTGCAGCACGATGGATAATTTGATTAAGGTAATTTTCATCAACGTAAACTCAATAGTCTCAAGGCACAGGAGGCATTACATGAGTTTGTTTTTGACTGCACATAAACCGAACATACTGCTGGTGGCTGAACATTTTCAGAGTTCTCGTCACCATTTTACAATGACTGGGTACAGAGTATTTAGACGTGACCGACAGGGTAGATGTGGGGGCGGTACTGCTGTCCTTGTTAGGGATGCCTTGCATTATGAAGATATGGTTTTATTGAGAGTACAGCCGTACGCATTAGAAGATCAAATACTATTGATCTTATAGCAGTTTCAATGTATCTACCACCTGTTGCTGATCTTGATGCAAGTGGCTTTGACACTATGCAGGGTCTTGCACGCAATTGTAGTGTCGTAATTGGTGCTGATCTCAATGCTAAGCATCCTTATTGGGGAGATCAGTATTCGAATGTGAGTGGGGTTAACATTCTGAAAATTTTGCTCTCAAGCCCTGACTTGGAAATACGACAAACTGAAGGACCGACATGGATGAATAGGGTAATATCTTCCTATATTGACTTTTTTATAACATCTGTGGACATAACTACTGCAACTTCAGACCGACTGCGGACTCTTGAATATGAATCGGACCATAGAGCAGTGTAAATTACCTTCTTCTCGAATCCTTGTTTGGCAGAGGAGCCTGTCACAAGATATGACTATGACCGGATAGACAGACGCAAATTCAATGACAGGTTGTCTATGAATCTTGCTTCATGTGGACTTTCAATAGACAGAAACATGGCTGAGACTGAGATTGACCGCTCTATTGACGCATTGGAGGGAGCTTTCCTGGATGCTATGGAGCATTCCATACCCAGTTTCCTTCAGGAATAGAGGGTTATTGAGATTCCCACCTTACATACTTAATTTCATTGCACAAAAGAAACGACTGAGACGAGCGTTACACAGGGGTGTGGACCCGGACAGACGCGGTACTTTGAAAACAGAGATAAGGAACCTGGACAGAATAATACAAGGTGCTGTGGCCAACTTTGAACGTGACTACAGGACAGATTTTCTAGGCAATATACGACTGAATAATCGGACATATAGGACTGTGAAGTCAGCGGCTGGCTTATGTACCCGCCCTGTAGTTCGGTCTTTGGTAGATTCTGATGGAGCTATCGTTTCTGATAATGCTGGAATGGCGAATTTGCTAGCGAGTAGTTTTTCCCAAGTATTTTCTGGGCAATCTGCTAGTGTAGATCCACTCAGTATGAGGGTACATGAGACAGTCGCAACTTTAGACAAGACGACACCTTTGGTGACATTTGGCAGGACAATTAGGGCAGACAGAACTGTGACAGACGGTAATACGCGTGTTGCTGGACTTGCTTTCATCGATTCGGTATCAGTAGGCGATGCATTGGGGAGAAGGTATAACAAAAGATCTGCCGGTGTTGATGGTATACCTGATTTTGTTTTGCGGAAGACGGATGCCACAACGTGACGATATCTGGCAGTTTTTGTTAATCACTGCTTGGGTATTTTTCGAAACCTTGGAGAGCTGCTCTTGCGGTTCCCATTTTGAAACCAGGCTTGAATGTTAATGAGAGGGGAAGCTATCGACCCATTTCCTTACTATCGGCCTTTGGAAAGCTATTTGAATACTTCCTTTTGGCGGCGGTGAATGACATTATTATTGACAGGTCTATTTTAAAAGACTTTCAGTTTGGTTTTAGACGGGGACTTTCGACAACACATGCACTGATGGTACTGATGGACTATGTTACCAGGGGGCTGAATAGAAGATGCCCGACATTGACTGTAAGCTTAGATTTTGCCAAAGCCTTTGATACGGTTTGGCATGATGGCTTAATCTGTTAGCTAATGACATTGGGATTTGGGAATAATGTCTGCCGTATAGTTGATAGCGTTCTTAGAGACCGCTTGTTTAGGTATCGGGTTGGTAGTACTCTCTCTAATGAGAACTTGATTTTTTCTGGAGTGCCACAGGGCTCTTTGCTCGGGCCGGGTTTGTACAATATCTATATATCGGATATACCTCTTCCTCCTCAGGGAGATATTTTGTTGACCTATGCTGATCACATCCTAATTGCATCAATGGACGACTTAACAGATACTTGACGACATTGATGGGATATTTTACGGATTATGGACTTAATCTCAATTTGAGAAAGACTATAGCAGTTATGCTGAAGGGGAGACGGAAATATTTATATCCGAATTGTAGGTCGTATATACCTTGTTTTACAGTTGGCGGAGAAATGATCAGGACTGCGGCTAGAATGAAATACCTTTGTGACTTTCCACGAGAACTTTTTACAGACACATTGACGACATACTGGTGAAGGCTAAACGTGTGTATTCTGGGTATCAGGGCATATTGAAACGCAGAGGTGGCTTAAGCCTGAAGGTATGTCTGTTGGTATATCGCCAAATTATACGGTCTCTCGCTTCCTACGCCTTTCCAATATTTTTTGGAATATCTTCATCCCAAATGGAGACTTAGGAGGTGGGAGCGTCTTGTCCTGGCTGCATGTTTGGGTTTGAGGTACTATGTAGGTCGGAATGGTGAGCTACGACAACCCTCATGTACATCCATCCATGGAGCGATTGAATTTGATGTGTTTAGGCAAAAAATATTTTTTTGCCTCCACAAATTTATTTTTTACTTCGAAAGTGTTGCACATACATGTAGGAAAACGGTATAGAAACAGATTAGAGAAATTTCAATTCTTAATTTTTCTAAATTTGTTTCATCAAAATCGGACAAGTGAAAAAGAAAAAATTTAAAAGGTCATAAAAAAACGGACACATACGAACGCCAAACCCTTTGAGGGTTTTACTATACTGACCTAGTACCATCACCCTGACTTGGAATTTCTGACTCCCCAGACAATAATCCCAAAAATGTTCCACAGTGTTATTAGTTAGTAAGTAATTTTAAGTTCTTTAGTTTTGTAAGTATTATTCAATAGCTTCCCTTTATGTTTCCTTTTTTTGGGAATTAATTTCTTAATAGTTTATATAATATAAGTAAGATGGATGTACCTTAACTTGTACAATTTTAATAGATTTTATATTCTTTAAAAAATACTCTAGTATGTAAAGAAACTTTGATTTTGTTTTAGTTTTAAGCTAATATTAATTTTATAACGTTTTGGAAAAAATAAATTGAAATTGAAACTGTTCAAAGTGTGGTTGAAGTCTACTGATGATTTGGCTAAGCACCAATGAAATATAAAGACAATGCTTAACCACCAGCAAATAAATTTCAATTAAAGTGAAAGTATATTATTTGTTCATATCTTTTCACAACTACTTTACTTGTATACTTGTGTTCATCCGTTCTTCATAACCGTTATACAATTAGTTGCAGTATAACAATAAAACAATAACAATAAAAGTATTCAAAAGACGAAAAGAAAATGAAACTAATTTTAAAAGGTTCTAGAAAACTAAAATGGATGCAAAATCGAATAAAGTTGTTTGTTTTGTAAAGACTATTGTTTGATAAAAGTCTCGATTTATTATGTTTTTATATGCGATTCTCGATAACATATTAAGAGCCTACTATAAACATATAAAGTACTTTTGTTTAGCTTATTCCAAAAATTTTAGTTTGAAGTCTACTAATGAGTCCCTTAATTAGGATCCGAGTAAAAAATTGCTTCAAATAAAGCAGTTTACTATGAGATAGTAAAAGTAGAGCTGACAAACCTGCTGATATCGCTGCTGATTTTTGTATAGCGAGTTCCCGGTTTGTAGTACTACATTTCTTGCTCACAAAAGTGCTCTTTTTTTAATATAATAAAACATGCAAATATAGCAGTTATCTCAAGCGTTCTTTAAATGATTAATAATATAAACGTATTTACTTATTTAAAAAGCGCTTTTCAAGATTACATTAGCAAAATTTCTGGCTTTAAAACCTGCATTATTGCGGCGCTGTTAAATCACCTTTTTTCTATAGTTTGCTTCATATATGTTCACTGCTTCTAAACAGCTCATATTTTAAAGCGATTTATGATGCGCTTTATTGCTTCAAAAACATGAACATTTTTTACTGGGATCTAACAAGCAAAAATTCCTCATATATATCTAAACGTTGAGTTATGTCAGGCTTGAAGAAATCTAGCAAACATATGAAAGTCTGTTTTTTCGAAAATGAATAAATGTATATGATCTTAAAAATATTGAACGAAAAATGTGTACGTTACGAGTATGTGAGTGACAAAAAAGAAATTTCATGGAAATTTCCGAACGTGTGAAAAATCGGTATCAAAAAACTTCATACGAAATAATCTGACAATTTATTTAAAAAAAAATCATTCACATAGATTTGTCTGTTGGAAAAAGTGGAAATACGTTGGTTTTTAATTTTATTGGAATTGATTAAACGAAATTAAAATCCTTGTGAACGAAAAATTTGATTCGGAAATTTTCACATGTGGAATCCATGATAAGGCTGATTAGTTTTGATATGTGTTTTTGGTTATACGAAAACAACTCTGTTCACACTCAAATTGGAATAGATGAAAGCCTTGAATTTTTCTTATAAGCACCACTTTTTGAACGTTATTGTTTATAAAGGAAACAAAAGCCAGAAAAGGCTTATGTTTTCCAAGAACCGTCTGTGACTCAATTTTATTATTTTATTTTTAAAACTTTTTACGTTCAATAAATAATTCGTTATTGCTTAAGAAATTTAGTTTCGTTCACAGGAAGTAAATATTTGCTTTAAAAGAATTATTAAATTTTAGCATTATTTTTTAGAATCTTAATTATTCTTTAGCATTTTTTTTTAGATTTTTTTTGAAGTCAATTTAGCTGCAAAAATGTTTAGGATCTGGTCACACTGGTGAACAAACAAGCAAAACAACGAGCTTCATAATGCGGTGATGCCACGTATTACTCTTTTTTCTTCCCAAGGAATTTATGATTGGAGGAGTGTTTTCTCGAGAAAATTATTTTCCGTGAGAAATAAATTCCGAGGGAATATTCATTGGGCTGATAATATGCGGCGTTAACATAAATATTATTTCAACTAAAATATGTACTTATATGTATTTGAAAAATATTGTAGGGAATTAATGTTCGTCGTCAGTTTTATTTAACGAATCTTTTATTTTTGAAGTATGCTTTTAATTTAAATATTATTTAAGATGGTGGTATATTTTTTAAACAAAGATTTTTTAAATCTGTAAATTTCTTTGCATATAGATTATATGCTAGCATATAGATTATATGCTAAAATTGTATAAGTGAAATTTAAATCGGTTTTAAGCTTTTCCTTAAAATTATCAAAGTATCCATAAAGTAGTTTAATTGAAGTTGGAATTTTTTTAAATGTCGCGTAACGGAGGTCATTGAAATTAAGTTTAATTTTGTTGGAGAGTAACGAATTAGCAAGTGACTTCCAATTTCTGAAGTCGTAGCCTGATGGGTTAGTTCGCGCATTACGGTTAATAGTCGGCCATTCATTAGGCGCACGAAAGATTCAATGGTGCTATCTACGGAATCTACTGGCATCATAGTATGTCCCGAATGTAAATAAGTAACATTCATTTTATGGACAAAGGTCGAAGAATTTAAAAAATACGCAAGCATAGATATTGCGGCTTTGTTGCGGTTCTGACCAGGGTTGTCAGAATTTTTCCGACCTACTCGTATTTCGCCAAATTGTTTTTAAAAATCGCCAGAAATCAGTTTTATGTAGCTTTTCTTGGTATATATTTGATTATAAATTTTGTTTTTATATAACACTTTTTTAATATAAATTTTTATAAAACAATTGTATAAAAATTTAACAGAAAATCGCCAAAAATTATTTCTTGTAAATTTCTATTGCCAATAATAAGCTAATATATATAAAGAGCTGAGTATATTATCATTACAGGTTCGATTACCCTCACGCTCACCCCACCACAAGAAACAATATTCATTTCTTGTTCCATGTTCGTAAGTGGTAAAATTATAATACGCGTATATGCGGGAGTAAAAGAGTGTAATTTTTTTCCATAAGAAATCTTAACTCTTTTTGCAAAAAATCTACTTCACATTAGTACTCATATAATGGTTTATTTTAAAGCAAGTACTCTGTACATGGCAAACAGAGCTGCTAGATAAAATGATCGAAAAATCGTCGAAATGACGATAAATATTTTTTTTCATGCCTATATTTGTTTATTGTATCTTCAAAAAATGAACTAACAATAAGTATTCAAATCTTAAATTTAGATATAATAATTAGGCCCAACCAGTGTCAGGCATAAACTTAGTGATAGTAATCAATAATACATAAATATCGTACTAAGCACAAAAATATTTTCAAGCTGTTTCATCTCGAGTGTTGAGTATTAGAGCCATAGTGTCCCTCTTTTTTAAGCGGATGTGTCCAGTAAAATTCAAGATGTTACGAGCAAGTGGATTAGGATGAGACTTGAGTTTTGTTAAGTATTTGCCTGCGTATTTTTTAATTTCTTCAGTCACTAGTGGCAAATTTAAATTACGATGTAAATATGAATTTTTGATGTACCATGGAGCCGATGTTATTAGTCGTAAAATCTTGTTTTGCCTTCGTTGGATTCTCTCTATACTGGAAGCTGAAGCAGTGCCCCATAGCTGTATTCCGTAGCACCATATAGGTTTCAAGAGCGACTTGTATATCAAAAGTTTACAATCTAGACTCAGCGTGGAATTTCTACCAATCAGCCAATGTACCTGAGTTAATTTTAGTTTCATTTGTGTTAGCTTAGATTCAATGTGGTGTTTCCATGTAAGCCGTCGTTATCTGAGCACACTTCTGTTCGTTTACTTTTATTCTCCATAAGTTTAGCCATAGTTCCAGCTGGGTAATATGTTCCTGAAGATATCGAGATGCCTCGTGAAAGTTTTCGTGCATACTGTATCATCGGCAAATGTAGATGTGTGGATGTTACCGCTCACAGGCATATCACAAGTATAAATCAGATACAAAACTGGCCCCAATATACTCCCTTGTGGCACACCGGATGAGATTGATTCGGGCACACTCATGAAGTCTCCTTCCACAACAGTGAACTTCCGGGCAAGAATATAACTTTGTAAAAGATTAAGAATGTTTATTGGTAGATACATATGTCTTCAATTTTAATATTAGGTCTTATGCCACACTTTGTCAAATGCCTGAGAAACATCAATAAAGAAGGCAGAACAATATTTCTTTTCTTCAAATGTTCTTCTTATAAATTGAACCAATCTATGCGTTTGTTCAATGGTGCTATGATGACTTCTAAAACCAAATTGATGATCCGGTATGCACGCATTATCAGTTAGAATTGGGGTCAATTTTATCATGAGTAACTCTTCGAAGAGCTTTGACATTGTTGACAGTAAACTTATTGACCTGTATGACTCAGCCTTGGTAAGATCTTTTCCCGGCTTTGGAATAATTTTGACCTTGGCAAGCTTCCAGTGGTGTGGATAATACTCCAGTCGTAAAATGGCATTAAAAATGAATAACAGGATTCTAATTGCAATACGAAGCAACTTCATCAACATCTGGTTACTAATTTCATCAATACCCGGAGATGTCTATGGGTTGAGTTCAGCCATTAGTTTTTGTACGTCACGCATCTTAAACTTTAAGGGTCGTGGAGGTAGAGCAACTACACACGGCAAATCAACAACGCCCGTGCATGTGTTTGGGGTAAGGTAAATACGAATTTTAAATGCTCAGCAAAATGTTACCTTTTTTGGATCACTTCTTGCCCAACCTCCGGTAGAAGTGCGCAGAGGTGGTTAAACTCAACGGGTGTTTCAATCTTTCTCGCAGCGCGCCGCAAAGAGTAATTAGATGCTGGTGTGACATCGAGGTTTTCCAGATAATTTTTAAGAGATGCAGTTCTTTCAGATGCAAGCAACTCTTGGAGTCGTTCAGTGCACTCCTTAAACCCGATTTTATGTTATGGTGATCTGTGTTGTTGCCATTCCCTTCTAGCTCTTCTTTTTTCACATACGAGACGTTCAATGTCCGTAGAATAAATTCTGTAGATTCAATATCATCGGATGTTCTTAGCTTAATGTTTTCCGTACAATGACTACTGAGATATTTTTTTAATCTCAGCCAATTAACACGATTGATCATCTTCACATATGGGTCGGAGAGTGATCGGAGAAGAGATCTAGGGAAGCATCGACATGAACTAAGTCCCTAGAAATATTTTTCATGACTCCAAAATCTATAACATCCGGAATTTTTTGTATGTCTGCAGACCAGTAAGTGGGCTCTCTACTCGAAATGACGTCCATCCAAGCCCATTTTTGAAATTGTGTTGAACAACGCTCTTCCTCTAGGTGTAATAAGGCGTGAACAACAGAACGTATGTTTTGCATTGTAGTCTCCAGCTGCTACGAAAAAAGTCCCAAGAGATTTGTAGAAATCCTCGTATTCATACTCAGTGATTGAGAATCTTGGAGGAGAGTAAATTGAAAAAATTTCAAACAAATATTAGTTGTTTGTAAATGTTCTGCACATATGTTATCAAGAATATAGTGCTTGAGTCTTGACTTTATTAAAATTGCTGATCCACCGCATGCTCTTCCTCTCGGGTCCTTAGTATCATATAAGGTGTAGCCATTCAATTTAAATTAACTTCTCGAAGTCAAATGAGTCTCAGAAACCAAGATTACATCAATATTTTTTCCGAAAGGAAGTGCTCGAGCTCATTTTTGTGTTGGCGAATGTCTTTTGCGTTTCAGAAACATATTTTTAACGTGTTCATGCTTCAAGCAGAGTATTCTGCATTCGCAGCATTTCTTGCATCATGCTAGTCATATTTGTAGTAAAGTAAACAACTTGCACCAGATTATCAATAGTGGCTTCAAGGTGACTGAAATTAAAGCTTGTGTTAGCATTTGTTGAACTACATGGTGGGGACACTTTCTGCGTTGGAAAAGAATTTTTCTTAACAACATCGGCATATGATACACGTGAAGTACTTGGTTGGCTCATTGGAGGAAAATTGGCGGATTGAGCTGGAGCTAATTTAAGTTTTTGTCCCATAGTCTATTTAACGAAAGAATATATCTGTAGTTAGCAGTGAGAATACCTCCACAATTACTAAATTTTTTTCAGCTTGATCTTTTGGCTTCGTACAGCTAGCAGAACCGTGCAATTCACCGCAGATAACACAAACTGTAGGTAATTTGCAGCAAGTTTTTGTGTGGCCACATTCTTGGCAATTGTGGCACTGTACGGGACCTGGACGCTTACGTGGCTCTTCAACTGTGATTTTTCGGTGCAAGAGAAACTTTACGCTATAAATTGGATGGGTTTAATTTTTTTTCAATTGTATGTCATTCGGCTCCAGTTCGCCCCGAAATAGGGGTTGGGGGACCTTTTCTCTGTTAATTATAGTAGCAACATTTTTAACCTTAAATCCTTTGTCGATAAGAGCACATTTTACTTTGCCCTTTAATAGTATTTGTAGGCTTTTAGTACTTTTAAGTCGGTAAGTGTAAAAATTTGTTTTGTTTTTTTTTTTTTCAAATTCCCTAATAATTTTTCGGAAATCTTTTTCATCATATATTTGGATGTTAGTTTCATCAATATTACCTCGTTTAATGGGAATGATGTGAAAAGTATTTTATGGCCGACAATAGTTTTTTTTAGAAGTGCGTTAGAGTTTTTTCTCTCAGATAGATAGGTGGTGGCTTAAAAGACTTTTGCGATGAGGCAGCGGGCTTGTCGTTATTGTCTTGCAATAATGAAAACCGATTTTGACGATTAGTAGATAATGCGCTATTATCCGTAGACATCTTTGGAACAGATGAAATTTTTGAAGAATTTGGGCTTCGCCCTCGCTTTACCACAGTTATATATCTGACCATTCCGACTTGGACCTTGGGTTTAGTGCTACTGTTATCTGTAGTAATAACTTTGTTAAGTGATGTACACGACCCCGAAGGGGATGATGTCGCTGACTTATATGAAGAAGTACTAGGCAATTGTAATGTTAACGAATCACTAGTTGACATTGGACAAAGCGAAGTTGATCGCTGACGAAAAAGTGGCTTTGCCGTTAGAAAAAGACTATCATCAGATTTTTTATTTTTATTGTTAACATTAAGAGCTTCACAATTTTTTGTTTTTGAGGTACTCATGTAGAGTATTCCTCAAGGGCACTTTGCTTGCGGTTTTTTGTTTTTTTTTTTGTTTCTTGCTAGTATGTACATATGTATCTGAAAAAAAAACTCCGCTAAGACGTCTGTTCACTATGAAGGTTCAGCGAGAACTGAAATATAAATAACAAATATAAAAAATTATCATTTCATACTCGAAAAATTTTCAAAAAAGTCGGACAACTCAAAATGCTGTTTTTTAATATAGATGCTGTATGCATCATTTCATTTTTCATGTCAAATTTTCAAAATTGTTAGTAAAAGCAAAATGCTTTTATTTTACATTGAAGGTATGTCTATTAAAGGGTAAATTTATATGAATAATTTTACTAGGAAAGAGTTGGTGAAGCTACATCTTAATATATGAATTGTAATAGTAAATTTTTCTTAAAAATATCAAACTATCCAATATGCAAATAGTCAGAAGAGCGCAAAGACCCGTCAATTGTGAATTTAAAGTCAACGTATTTTTAAAAGTGCCAGGCTTAAAACATTTCTTATTGAGTTATATATCGATCAGGAGAAGAATTTCAGCGTTTTGAAACGAGGCATATCGTATAAATTAGGATACAAAGATAACGAATTTAAAAGACGAATTTAGCATATTGAATAGTTTGACAATATTTATAATATCGAGGAAGGTTTAGTGCCCTTCGAAAACAGCCGGTTGTTCCGTTCAACTATGTGTTTGTCAGAATATTTACAACTAACTTTGGTGTTATTTGTTCATTAATAATTATCACATGAAATTTGGCTTACAAAGCGATACGCACTTTAGCCTGATCAAATCATAAATATAGAAACCAATTCAAGCTGAGAGTTGTTCGTAAAAAATATTTTGTCTCTCAAGAAGAGAGACGTCAAACTACATATGTATAAAAAAATTTTGTCCGGACGAAAATTTTGTTCGGAAACAATGGGTGAATCGAGCTTAAGCCATTCACAAACACAAGGTTTAAATAAAAATCGATATAACGGGAAAAACAGCGTCCGTAGTCATTCTTCGGTCAATTAATTGTTTCAGCTCAGTTATAGTAAAAAAGCACATAAACTGTTCGATTTGAAAATATGACATCCATAGCCCAGATGTTTTTTATCTGTAAATTTTTCGAGGCCATTAAATCTGACCAAAATACGGTATTGAGGTCGGTACAAATTAATATGTGGTTTATTCTGATTGTTTTTGATTTATTTAAAATTCAAGAGATTATATTATAATTGTAATAATGATGTTGTCTTTATCCTCAACATACTACATTCATATATTTCTAAATATTCATTAATATTGTATTTAAAGTTCAAATGTATATCCGTGCATAAGACACATTATAAATTGTGAAAGATAACTTCCATAATCATTGATTATTAGTTTTTATGCATCTTTTTGTGTAACTGATGTTTCAAAAATTAAAATAGAAATATAACGTTCTATTGAATTCGGTCGAACGCCAAAATATTAACATGCACAAAAACATATGTATCTGCTCTTCTTTTCTCTCTTTTTACCCATCGCGCATTGTAATAAATTCTTATGGATTAATATTTGTCTGTGTTATTATTGGTAACGTATAATTGCATTTTAAAATAATGTTTAGGCAGCAGTCTTGCCATCTTTCTTAGGAATCTTTTCATCTGAAGCACATTCCTCAGCATCCGGATTATTGACTCCATCGCCACCATCGGTATTATCTTTACCCTGAGAACGACGACGTTTGCGATTTATACGCCATGGACGTGATGGAAACTTGGGAGCTGGTAGTTGATCCATGCCAAGAACTTTATAAATTTGCCTGAAGGCCATGTAACGCAAAAATAGTTGTGCTGAAACAGTTAAATCTTCACGCTGTTGTTTGGATAATTCTTGTAAAGCGTCTTGTGGTTCCTTTTCACATGGATCTAACAGACCCGGACCGTTAATAAGAAAACCGGAAGCCAAAGCTTCCATAATGCGACGTAAGCAATCCCCAGGAGATATTGGGAAACCAGCCGATGAAATGACTTTCTCAACCAATAGTTCCATTGACCACTGTGGCAATGCCTGCCATGACTGTATACGTTGGCATAGATCGCGTAAAATCCGGATAACCATAACGCATGACTGTAAACCAGTTGCTCTAGCTTGGAACCATTTAGCATGACGAAGTTCTGCCAATGCCTAAGAATAAAAAAATTAATTAAAAAATTTCATTAGTTTAATATATTCGGATCAAATTTATAAAGTTCATATGAAGACTTATGCCCCTATCACGGTTTTCAACTTTTAAAATAGTTTGGTTGGGATTGATAAATTTGCATTGCCATTCTCCACTAAATTAACAGTTGATTTTTCAGTTGTGTTTTGGTATTGTTATTTACAACTCTGCGTAAGTTTGGTTGAGAAAAACGTTGAGTATACACAAATGCTTTTTAGTAGTTGGGTCTGTGGTTGGGTTTTTCTATTTACAGGTTGGTGCGATATAAAAAGCAGAAAAAATGGAAAAATCGTAACTAGAAATATTTATTGTACTTAATGACACAATTTTCTTAACAGTTTCAGTATCGGCACATACAAAGATTTCTTTAAATATGGTTTTAGGTAATCCAACAAAAACAAAGCGTTTCATTGTTCTGCCGGAAATAACTAAAAAATTTCCAAAATTATTTTTTAAAGAATTCGTTCCCTATTTGGATTGTTTCTTACCTTGCATTGGGTAGTTCAAGAGGGTTGGAATCATCACGAGTTTTTCTTTTGATACGTAGCACATCTATATTTGTTTGCGACTTCGTTTTCGTCGTCATAAAATAAATCTACACCTATTTGTATCCAACAATATATTTTTCTAAAACTTTGTGTTTAAAATTTTCACACAAATTAATTGCTTTCTGTCAAACTTAATATTTTAAGTTGGCAACGCGATGACAATTTCAACTAAAAAACAGTTGTGGTTCATAATACTAAAATACAGGTTGGTCGTGTGTAAGTTTGGTCAACTCTTAGACGACCAAACTAAATTTGGTTGAGAACCGTGATAGGGGCATTCGTTTACGTTGGATTATTTTTGGGAAGAATACTGCCTAGACATTTCCACCCGGACACACGTAGGGTCCATTGTGAGCTCATTATAAAATTATAAATCTCTCCCATACCAAACGAAAATAAATTTCAGGGATATATAACTTGTAATTAAACCGCTGAATCTGCAACAAGCTGTATTTCATCTTTCTTCTGATCGCTTAACTTCATGTGGAGCATAGAGCTGTATTTCATAGTCTGTCAAAATCATTACTGTTAGCTAGCGAGGTCTGTGACCAACCAGATAAATCTAACGTAACCCGTTAATACAGGGTGGGCCAAAAGTTACCTTGGGGTTTAAAAGTTTAATAACTTTTTCGTTTATTAATTTTTTTTTTTTTTCTCAGATTATATAATATATAAAATGGAAAATTTTTTACACTAGGTATGAAAAATAATGTCTCTTAAATTACCACTGTTTTCAGCTTCGCACTGATGGGCTCGTTTTAGAGCATTTTCCATAATATCTTCCAAAATTTCTGCAACAATGTTTGCCTTGAGTTCAAGGATTGTCTCTGGCTTGTTCATATACACTCGCTACTTCAAATAACCCCAAAGAAAATAGTCGGGTGCTGTCAAAACTGGCGATCGCGCTGGGCCAAATTATTTCCGAATTTCTGGAAATTATTCGCTCTCCAAAAATTTGACTTAAAAGTGCCATTGTGTCTCGGGCAGTGCGGGCAGTGGCTCCGTCCTGCTGAAACCACATACCAGGTATGTTTTCAAGAGCAAGACGTAAAAAATTTTCTATCATAAACCGATACCGCTCTCCATTTACGGTTACAGCACCGAAGAAGTAAGGCCCAATGATATTTTCAGATGTGATCCCACACCATATTGTACACCTAATGGGGTGCAATTGGCGTTTATGAATGGCTCTTGGATTTTCAGAACCCCAGAACCTACAGTTCTGCTTATTAACAAAGCCATTCAAATGAAAATGAGCTTCATCACTCATAATCATAATCGCCCATCAGTGCGAAGCTGAAAACGGTGGTCATTTAAGAGACATTATTTTTCATACTTAGTGTAAAAAAATTTTCCATTTTGTATATTATATAATCTGAGAAAAAAAATTTTAAAAAATTAATAAACGAAAAAGTTATTGAACTTTTAAACCCCATGGTAACTTTTGGCCCACCCTGTACATCTACCACGATTCTTAAAACCAGCCTAGTTATACCCTTAGAACCCTCTTGCAATGTTCCCTACGTTCAACCTAACACAAAATTACTGAGCCCTCTAAAGTAGTGACGAATCAATCTTTCGATGGAAAAACAGAGAGCGTAGATACAGAGAATTATTCAACAGATCATTTATTTTAAAGTGCGCAATGAAAAGTTAATTATAAAACAAACTTTTGTGTGCGTAATTACCACATGGAAAAATATGGCAATTAGGATTTTCAACGTTAGCAAAATTCGTATTCCTGCACGGTGGCAGCACTCTTATTTCATGAATTTTGCATAGTTTACAGTTATAGTTAAACACTTTTTCTACAAAAATTTCTTTATCAAGTGGTTAAAAGTATTTTTTTTAAATAAGTGCAATGGGTCGAAAATCAAGCAAGCTCACTCCAGAATTGAAAAAAATTATTGCAGATTTGCATAACGAAGGGAAATCTTTAAGATATATTGGACAAATTGTAAAAAGATGTCATTCTACAATCTAATATGTTATTAAGACTTACAAATAAACTGGCATTGTCGCTAAAAAACGGCGAAATCAAAACAGAAATTTATTAGATAGAAGGATCAGGAAGGATAAAGCAATAAGTGGTGTTAAACTTCAAGGATTCCTACGCAAACACTTAAATATTATCGTAACCCTTCAGATAGTGCGAAATTATGTGCGGAAGTTCGGATTCAGAAATAGAATCGCTGAGAGAAAAATATTTATTAGTGACGTAAATAAAAAGAAAAGGATATTCTTTGCAAAAAAAAAAATATGTTAGTAAAATTATGGACTTTTGGAACGGGTAATTTTTTCTGATGAATGTAAGTTTAACATTAAACGAGTAAAAATCTGGCGGGAAGTTAATACACGGCTTTCTAACCTAAATCTTTTACCTTCATTCAAACACGGTGGAGGTTCCCCAATGGACTGTTTTGGTGCCGCAGGAGTGGGAAACCTACATTTTATAGATGGAATGATAGACTCCAAGAAATATATCAATATATTAAAGAAAATCTATACGAAAGTGCTGAAACGTTAGGTATCAGAGATAAGTTTATATTCCAACAAGATAACGACCCCAAGCACACTGCCTTGGACACACGCTTATGGATATTATATAATTGTCCAAAACATCTAAAAACTCCACCACAAAGTCCCAACGGTAAGCCAATTGAAAATCTATGGTCTATTTTTAAGAAACATTAAGATATGATATTCGCAACATTCACGACATAAAGGAGGATTTGCGTATAGAATGGAATGAGATACCACAAAACTTAACAAAAAAGCTTGCTGAATCGATGCCAACACTGTTAAATGCAATAATGAAAAGAAAGGGTACTAAAAATATATTTTTCCATAAGTTTTTGAAGTCACTCTAATGTAAGAATATGAATTTTGTTTCTTATAACACTGAATTTCCTAGTATTTTCTTATATTTAATTAGTGAAATGTTTATATTTTTGTTTATTTACTTTAATAAAAGCTTTAAATTTCTATATATTACAAAAAAAATATTTTAATTATTTAGTTTTTTTGAAAATTAAAGATTAATGCAAAAGTATATGAATACTGCACATACCTTTTAAGCCCATTGGTGAAGACCGCACAACACATGTAAGGTCGATTCTACCAACTTCAAAGACCTTAAACGCCGTGAAACCGATCTCAATCAAGAACCTTTTGTGATACGTTAGCATCAGTCTCACGTAAACACGATTCAGAAAGTTTTAGCAAGCTCCTTGCACCAATTCCCTTAACATCGAACATCCAATGTTAAATTCATATTATGCGCATCGAGAATTTCGTTGAGCAACGAATTTTCTAAGTATTAAACGATTGTTTTTTATTTTGAGATACCCAAACACAAATTGGAAGCTATTTTTCTCGATTTTATGTAGATCTAAGGTCATAAGGACTAAACAGTTAGAATGGTTTCACTTATGGAGGAAAATCCTCAATTTGCTGTGCAGGACCAAGTGTATTTTAATTTCCATTACTCTGTATGATTCGTAAGCTTAAAATCTTAAAGAGGTTGCAAATTTTAAAAAATGAGTGATATTCACAATAACGACATTCTTTGTGGAATGCTTCTCATAATACCAAATGAAAATTCGTTGGACCAGCACTTTAGATTCACTATACTACACGATTGTAACACTACTTTTATTAGCCTTTTTGTGAATAACTATAAAGGACCTATGGTTTCACATAAACTTAACTATCAAGTTATCCGATGCAAATCAATTAAGTAGTGATAGCGAAACCCAAAACTCTCGAAGGCCAAACAACACACCCAAGCTTGACCGCACTTAAAAAATAATTACGATGGCGTGAGAGCTGGGGCCGAAGTACCGTATTCTTGATTGAGTAGGCTTTCGTATCGAAAAAAATGTCGTCAAGTACTGGAGGATTATTCTGTATTGCTATGCGAAAGTCAATGCGATGCGCTAATGAAATGCGATGAGAAAAAAAGTTGGTATTCTAAAAGAGTTTCGCATTCGCATTCGAATTTTATTTCAAATCGGGCCAACAATGGTAAAAAAACAAATATGTAAACGTCAAATTTAAATGTTGTTGGGTGAAGCCGCCCAAGCTAGTATTCTCCAAAAAGATTGTGAACACTCCAGCAAAAAATGAACGCGTTCAAAATGAAATAGTGCTTCATACTTTCTTGAGCATTTCTTTCTTCGAATGCATTCTGGATATCATCGCAAATCGTAAATAATTCTTTAGTTTTTGAACTCATTAAAAACGCATTACTGGGTAATATATTGAAATAAATATCCAGCGAAAAAGGCATGCAAAATTGGAATTAAATCATCAGTAGGGTGTTGAAGAGAGTTCTGGAAACAAGAGCAGGGAGTAAAAAATTTATACTAATTTTGTATGGCATGAACGATGCAAAAACTGCGTAATGCACACTTGGCAACGCTGGTCAGTTGAATGTGTGGTTAAAATAGGGTGGCACTTATATACCTGGAAGTTTTTGAAATTGTGTGTGAGTAATGAGATTCGGCAACTGGGCTGGCACGACTTGGCTTGGCTTGGCTTGGCTGAGTTTGGTTGGATTTTTGGGCGGGGTTTGGCTGGGGTTGGTTAGGATTTGTATACTAATTTTGTATGAGAAAACTAACAACGATGATATAAGTGCCACCCTATTGCATTGTTGTTCTGTTGTTAAAAGTTCTGTTGTGGTTTTTTCGTTGATATGTATGAATGTGTTTGAAACAGTTGATTTAATTAAGTTGTTTGAATACAAAAGCTTGATCCTAACCATACACAACAAAGTTGATAAGAAATAAAAAAACCAAAACAATACTATTTATGTATTTATATATTTTATTTATTAATTTGTTTGAAAATTTTATAATATAATAAAAAATAGTAAAAAAATAAATCTCATATTGAAGTATGTATATATAATATTATTGAAGTTCATCTTTATTGATCCAAGAATTATGTTGATTGGAAAATCCCAACCATTTTACGTACGCCTGGTGTTCCTTAGTTTTAATAACATTTTCAATCAAGTATGTATTTGGAAAATGTGTCTTTAATAGTTCATGTTCATAGAATCCACCAACAATCGGATTCCTTTGATAGTCTTCCAATAAATAAGTAATGGGGTTTGTGTTCTGTAAAGTACGAATTTTAAAAATTTCAGTTGTCCAGTTTGGAGTATATCCTTTTGAAAAAATATGTTTATATTTGCTAATTCGAACATGATCTCCAACTTTTAGTTTACCAAATTTATATATTTTGGGATGATTATAGACTTGTTTTAGTATAGAACTTTCATTTTCTGTGTTAACAGACTTTGGCGTCATTCAAATTGTTCTATGCTTTTTATTATTATATTGATTAATTAAATCCTTGCATATATGTATCCATTGATAATTTCCTTGTAGACTAAAATTTTTCCACATCATTCCTTTTAGAGTTCTATTAAATCGTTCTACAATAGACGCTTTCATGATACTATATGTAGAATAGTGGTTGATATTATGTTTTATCATCAAGTTTTGAAATATTTTATTATAGAACTCTTTACCATTATCTGTTTGCAAGTTTTTTGGAATTCTCTCTTCTTTGCTTATGAAGCTCCTGAACCACTTCTTGTCGCTCCATTTCTAACGTCTATCTTAGATTACATCAATTTAAATGCTGTTGATATTGAATTTAAATCAAAAACGATTTATATATCTATGTTTAAATGGTTTGTAATGAGCATCGTTTTTTCATTTAAACGTTCTTCAACTGAATCAATTTTGTGATTAAATAATGATCTCATTTCTTTTAGTGATTGATTGAGATTATTTAGTATTATACTTTGATCATGTATTAATTTACTTAAACGTGTTTCTACATTATCACGTTTTGTTGTTGTATTATTTCGTTAAAACGATCCTCCATTCCCTTAATTCTCTCCATATACATTGTATCCAGTTGTTTCTTTATTTCACTTAAATAACTTTTCATGTAAATTTTGTTTACAGCATCGTTTTCCAATACAGGACTAGCAATATTTTTTATTCTCCGCAAGTTAAAGTTGAAATTACGATCACTATCCAAATGAATCTTGAAATGTTGATTTTGGTATCTTACAGATTTTTCAATATAATGTCCAAACTTATCGATAGGCATTTTATGAATATGAATTGTTAAACATTTTTAAGACTATTTATATAATAATTTTTGCTTCTCTCAATTCCTCAATAATTGATACAATTTCATTATTATGATTTGAGTGACCAGCTGTTGTTGATGAAATCAAAAGACGCAATCTATCAACCAATTCGTTAGGATCATTCCAATAAACATAATTATGCTTTTTTCTATTCAATTTCATTAAACCTTTTCCCTTATGAATTTTCTGTTGTTTAAATAGGTTTTTAATAATCGTTGTATATTTAATTGAACGATTTCCTTTAATCTGGCCATTAATACTGTTATTTCGTTTATGGACATTAGTCATCTCCAATATTTGTTTATAATTATTTAAATCTGTTTTATTATAACTGATTGGTTTCTTATAAACTAACAATTCATATAAGCTTGATGTGAAGGGCCATTTTAAATTACCTACAGTAATATTGGTTGCATTGAAAGCGATGGGTTCATTACCCAGTCTCCATATTTGATTTTTATCCTTATGAGGATCATAGGTTTTATCATATATATTTAAGTTAACTTTTGATAAATTATATTGAACACTTTGATTGGGATGTATTGCAATGGTGTTATCATCATCATTGTTGTCATCCTTATTATCAACATTATCATTATTATCATCATCATCATCATCATCATAGTCATCATGATCATTTTCATCATCAAATGATTGAAACGTGTTTGAACTTTTCTCGATTTTCTTGTTATTAAAGCTTGGAGAAAACGTGTTATAATCAAGCTTACTCTTTTTATATGGTGTACTGAAGGCAACTTTATTATTCTCAAGATCATGTTTAAAAGAGTTATCCGGATATTTTTCATGTTTTATAATGTTATTATTAGTTGATTGAACTAATTCTTTTAATGGTTTTGATATTGGTTTCAATGTCTTTTCCAACAATTCATCATTTGCAATTTCTCCAAGCAAAATATTCTTATATTTCTTTTTTAAAATATTTCGAGTTTAATAAGATTATTAACTAGATTTGTGTTCATATTTATAGATTGAATTAGAAACAGATCCAAAACAGATCAGTTTAGCAGTTAGCGGTTTAATAGTTGAGAAGCTATTAGTTTAATAATTAATCTTGTACTGATTTTAAAATATCTGTAATATTTCTTTTATAGATTTATAAATATATCGAAACCTTTTCTATATCGACCATTATTCATAGAATCATCTTTGTTAATAACTAGAAAACCATATTTTTCTTTCCAACACTCGGCACATAACTTATGAAATGTTTTGAAAGTCATATCAGAACCAACATGATCATTGTAAATATGCTTAATATTCATTACATCCTGTTTAAAAATTATAATCATATTAGCATTATCGCGAATCAAGTGTTTTGGTATACGTGTATAAGTTTGACATAAATAAAAACTATCAATATCTTTATGACGACCCATACAGAAGTAAGAACGTACATGATTTTGTTTCTCACAAGCTATATCGTCGAATATAAATACTGAATTTGGTTTAACTTCGTCTGGGGATAGAACATCATCATTATTGGAAAATGATGAAAAATTTATCTCCTTGATAGGTTTAATTAGACTTTCTAAGTACTTATATTTCGGTTGTTGTGTTGACTTTGAATATAAGTAAATATTTTTAAATTTCAATCCATGAGGACTTTCAATAAGACTGATCATCACATTTGTTTTTCCACAATTTGAAGGACCCACAATAAGAGCTCGAATAGAATTCGGTAGTAATGAACTATGACGAATTTTATTTGATGAATCGAGCTTTGATTCGATATTCCTTACATTAATCCTTTTATGTTGTTTAAAAAAACGCATTCTGAAATCTAATGATAACATAATATATATATAAACCAGTCTCTTTTATTTGTTTTCAATCAATTTGATTTTAATCTTTAATCGACAAAGTATCAATAGATATGACAATCATTTATAAAAAGATATTCAGTCGTCATCCATACTTCATCGGTAAAGGTGTTCTGAATAAAATAATTAATAAACTTCCTATTGAACTTCATTTACCCGGTTATCAATTTTGTGGACCTGGAACAAAATTAAAGAAACGTTTAGAAAGAGGTGTTCAAGGAATCAATCTATTGGATACTGCTTGCAGAGAGCACGATATAGCATACTCAAACAATAAAGATTTAGAGAAAAGACATATTGCTGATAGAATCTTAACTGAAAAGGCTTGGCAAAGGGTTAATGCTAGCGATAGTAGTTTCGGTGAAAAATCAAACGCTTGGTTTGTTACTACTGCAATGAAAACAAAAACAAAATTCGGAATGGGTAACGTTATTAGTAAAACTAAAAGATTGTCTTCAGTAAATAAACATCAACTATTTAGACATGCATTGAAAAGTGCAAGAAAGAATATAAAAAAACTGAAAACTTGAAAGATGCTATAAAGATTTCACGAAAAGTAGTAAACAATATTTTCAAGGGGGAAAAAAAATCATTAATAAAAACACCTCGAATAACACCTCTACCTAAATCTGGAGGTTTTCTTCCACTTGCACCTATATTCGCTGCACTGAGCGCACTTGGTGGTTTAGCTGGTGGTGTATTACAAAAGCAATCAATGCAGTCAAAAATGGCAAGGAACAATTGACTGAAGCAAAACGACATAATAGTACAATGGAAGCCATTGCGATGGGAAAAGGCATGTTCTTAAAACCATGGGTGGCGTTGGCTGAAGTAGTTAGCACGTTGACTACAAAACCTAAGATCCCGGGTTCGAGCCCGGTCTCCGACAGTCATTAAAAATAATAACACCACGCATTTTTCTGATGTGCATTAGTGTCCTTTGAATCAGTTGTTGTGGGAAAAGTTGTAGTGATGCAGGCATAAGGACTGGTCACTAAAAAACTACACCTGCATCATCAGATACTAATCCTAATGTAACATCAGAGCGCCCTCCTTCGTTGTGTAGCAGAATCATTGGCGAAGTAAAATAACTAATAAAATACCTACTAAACACAGCTTCAAAATTTCATACGCCTCATTTAACACCAGAAGGCGCTGCAATGCAACACTGCATTATCAAAAAAAGCGTGCAAAAAAGCAGAGTTGTAAAAGAATGAAGCTTTCCTCCATCTTCCTTCACCACTTGTCTTCTCTATCACTGTCCCTTCCCTATCACCCTCTCTGACTATCTTCTCTTCAACTAACAGGTAACACAAAGGGATCATTGTATTGGACCCAAGTGAGCTGGACTCTAAATTTCACCTTTCCTTACCAGCAGCCTGCTAACCTAACCTAACCTAAAACCATATAAAAAAGGATTTGGATTATATTTAAAACCTTATCAACAAAATTTTTAATGAAGCTACCTAAAAGAGCTCTTTCTGATGTAGACTTGAAAAAACATATTCCAAATTTTAGAGGTGTGTTTATGTGTAACACCCTTCCAAGCAAACCATTTAAAAAAGAATGTGGAATAATCAATCTGGATACTTCAAAGGGACCTGGCACACATTGGGTAGCATACTGGAAAAACAACAATCAAATCGAATATTTTGATAGCTTTGGCAATTTGCAACCACCAAAACAATTAATAAAATATTTAGGAAAAAACATTAGTTATAATTATGATAGATATAAAAATTTTAATACAATAAATTGTGGTCAATTATGTTTAAAATTTTTGCTTTCGAAGCTAAACTAAAAAGAAACTATAAATGTTTTAATAAAATACATTGATTAAGAATTAAAAAGATCTTGTTTTATTTATATATATGTATATAAACATTTTTTTTTTTCATTTATTAAAAATTTTAAAAGAAATATTATAATTAAATAATTTTTCTAATTTCACTTGTTAGAGGTGAGTATTCGATTAAGCGATCATGAATAACTAAACAGTATGCTGATGTTTTTTCTGGAATTGGTTTGTTTGCTTCAGTATCAAATTCAATTCGTACATCAATAGGTCCAATTTTAACAGTTTCATTTTGATGTGAAACATCAACAACAATAAGCGGTGCGTAAGACTTGTAATCATTAACATCCAGCAATGGTTCAGGTTCTCGCATGTAAAAGCTTTGTTGAAATTTTGCATACATATTATATAGTACAGAATACTGGCCATTTTCAAAACGATTATTTAAATCATCATATGGATATGACTCTGAGTTTAGATATACTTTTAAATTAGAGATATTACAATGGTCAAATATATTTCCCTGTTCTTTACTTTTCACTTTTTGTAAACCAATTACAGGGTGTTTTTTATTGAGGTATAGAACTTTAAGTTAGCATCACTTTTTTAACTGGCGGCCATTTTGTCAGCTGTCAAGTGATTAATATTTAGTTTGGTTTGCCATTTCATCATGAACAGGTTGACAAAAGAATAACGCTTGCAAATCGTGCAAATTTATTTCGAAAATAATGGTTCAGTTCGCGAAGTTTACCGCAAGCTCCGTCCATTTTATGGTCGACAGAGCAATTAATTCGGTTAACCATGGATCGTTTTCGCACTACGTTTACTCAATGTGATAATACGCATCCGCTGAAGTCGCTCGTCTACGCCAACAAACCAGAAACGTTAGGGGACTTGGAAGCCAACATTCGTGGCGTTATTGCCAACATACGGCCCCATATGCTCGAAAAAGTGGTTGAAAAGTGGACCTGTAGAATTGGCTTTATTCGAGCCAGCCGCGGCGGCCACATGCCCAAAATCATATTTAAACGTTAATGGCATAAAATTATCCTTCCAATAAAGCCAAATTGATGGACATTAAAACGATTTTCTTGTGTTTTATTTCAATTCGAAGTTCTATACCTCTAAAAAACACCCTATATAAGAAATAGTGGTTTTTCGTTTTGTGGAGAAAGCTTCACATTCCATAAAACCTTTGTATTCGTTGGTAGTGCAGGATTTACATGACAATCCCAACTACGAAATGCAATTGGTATAGAATTTTTGCTGTTGATTATCTTAAACATTTCCAATTTTGCAAAGTCTGATAGTTGATTATGCGGCATTTTCCATGTTATATCCAGAATTGTTAATTTCAACTGATCAGTTGTATTTGTAGAATAATATGATCTCTCATCGGATGTAGAACGTTGAAGAATGAGCTCATGTTTCGAATTTAATAGTATTTTGTTATAATCTTCAGCAAACCCCATCAACATTTTCAGAGGTATACAACAGCTAAAATGACTTTTTTCTAAAACAAAAGTTTCGTTAAGACACCAACCAGCGTTTTTTAGTGTAGCACTTTCAGCCTTATTCAATGATACAAAATTTTTCATGGTGGATGAAATTCCAAGTTTGCGTGTACGATCAACTTCAAAACCATTAATTTCATAACGAATTTCATCAAACAAATATGAAACAAAGTTGTTTTTAAATTTCACATCTATAGCTGGAACCTCTTTGTTTGCTTCCTTCTTTACTATAAAACCATGAATGTAAATCATACTCTCACTTGGTAAGACAAAGAGATCCTGATTTTGAATTGGTATACGAATTTCATCATTGTTGTTGAATGATTTTAGATATGGAGAGTAACTATGATATTCTCTTTTTACAATACTCTCATCATATATAGGTTTTTGAAGGACATTTAGTATTTCATTCATGGTTGAAGATTAAATCCTAATGATTTTAAGTATTCTGTATTATATGATGTTAACGGGTTTTTATTTTTTATACTTTCTCGAATGTGAGTTGATGAGGGATTGAATGGAAATCCTGTTTGCATTACGTTTTTATTGTAAATGATCATTATTCTGGTTTGAAGTGGAGTCTAAGAGTGATTTTTTCTCCTCTAAAATTTATAAGTTCACCGTCTTGATTTAAGATTCTAATCGTTATGTTGTTTATTTGCTGACAGTTGACGGGAAAATAAATAACATTTCGAGGTTTTTCGCTTATTTTATATCCTGGAGGAACATCAAGAGGAAATTCATGAATAGCATGATTCGAAGTATTATTAATAAATGATCCGGTTGTTAAGTTGCTTTCAATGCGTATTGTATTAACATCCGTAATATGTGCAGGTAAGTCAGATTCAAATAACCTTGTAGTATTCAATTGATTAATATCTACAATCATCACTTCCACAGATTTATCATTTTGAAGATTTTGATCAGTGTTATAATATTCAGTTGAATTTACTTCTAATTTTCTTTTGCTAAATCCGAGCAACTTTCCTATACTGTTTGGTTGTGAAAAATCTATATCCATTGATGAGTGTGTTATTGTTAGCTTCAATTATTAGATAAATTGGTTCATCAATATCTTTTAAGCTTGAGTTTAAGAAAAAATCAATATCCTCAAGTTCATATGAACCAACCGGAATAGTAATAATATGATTTCCTATATGAAACAAATTGTTGTGAACATCTACATTGGGTATGGAATTGAATGTTACAAAATCAATAAGTCCACAAACATATTTTGTAGGGAGTTCAATTGGAGGAAAATATTCTCCAACCAGAGTTGAAGTGTTTCCGTTTAAAGATATTGTTATTGACATTTCAAGTATTCAGAATGAACTGATGTTTGATGATTATTTTATCTGATTTAATTGTTAAATAATAAATCAAAAAATGTCTTTTATAATTTTATGTTTTCTTTATTAATATTTGATTTAATAAACTTTCTTAAGAGTATTACATTTTTTTGAGCACATATACAATATTTTCTATGATAACAACAAACATTTACAGATTTATCATTTTGATATAATGTTTTTAAATTTGGACAATTTAGATCATCTAGGTTATAAAAATTAATTTTATCCTTAAAAATATTTTGAATCCACTTAATTTTTTCTAATCCTTTAGCATAATAAATAAAATTTTTATCTTTAACATGCGCAATATAATATTCCACAATATTTGTTAAGGTTGAATCGCCATCTTTCCATTTTAATCCATGATGATGATTATAAAGCCAATTAATTGAATATTTTTCTTTTGTTGTCAACAATGAATATGGAAAAGGTGGTTTAATAATAAATGTTTGCACTTGCATATCGTTAATTGAAATACTCAGTTCTTTTCCGATGAATTTATTGTTGAGATAAAAACCTTGTACATCTACAACTAATATTCTCTCCTCAGACATTGTGTAATACTAATCAAGTCACAACGACGACTGTAGAACTGTTTATAAAGTCTATGTTTTTAAATTATTATAAAAATTCATTATACATAATGCTTGTTCCCAACTTTTATCGATAAGGGAACATTTAAAGGTATCAGGTCCACAAGTTGTTTCATTGTTGAACCACACACAATTGGTGTAATGATATCCAAATTTTGATTTACTTTTCTTATAAAATGCATATTCATCGAATTGAGTTTTTAATTTCTTCAAAATAATCTCATGTTCATACCACAAAAACCTTTCTTCATTCAAGAAGTCATGTAAAATTTTCGAATAAAACTGATTATTCATTATTTTTCTTATTTTAATTTTTTTATTTATGTTAAATAAATCTTCTTAACACATCAACAACAAAGTTTATATTAAGTAGTAGTAAATGTATTTCATCATATTAGTTAATTTATAATATTTCCATATCCAAATCATGTGTATAATCTTGAATGTTGATTAATGTCATATCGGATCGGTATGTAGTATCATCCTCAGAAACCGCCTCAATTTCACCATTACTTAAAATTCTCTCGTATTCAACTTGACGGTATTCGAAACATGAAATATTTAATCCACGTTTCAAGTAATTGCTGTCATATGTACAACGGATTCTCAATTTTATATTATCTTTGTATTGAAGTTGAAAATGTCTATAAAATGGAGCCGAACTTTCAATTATTCCTGCAATATTTTTTTCTTTTTTTACTAAATCTTGCCTAAATGTTTCAATAGCTTGTTCAACAGTAAAAGATTGATTTATAGGTGGTGGGGAGTCTTCTTGTTCTTCGTTTGATTTATATTCTGCTTTTGTTGTTGACTCGATGTTTTTATTTAAATCATTATTAAACTTTAAAAGTTTGAAATTTAGTTGTATGCTCACAGTATCATTATTTGGTAATTTAATTGCAAATTCTGTATTTTTAAGTTCATTTTCACTCAAATCAATAGGTAATGAAGCTGAAAACACTTGTATGATATAGATATATAAAAACAATATATAAAAATATTTTTCATTTTAGTTTTTCTTTTTAATATATATGTTCTTAAGTTAGCGATACATTTTTGAATGAGATGATAAGAATTGTTTCTCATATTTATATACATACTAATTTAATAGTCTTCATATTGAAATGAGTCATCACCACCGCTAGCACCACCAGCTGCTTTCTTAACTATACTATTATTAACAATTTTTTGAGGGCGGGGAGGTTTTTGTTGATTTTTATTCAATGAGTGGATACCAGTCTTACCATTATAAGATTTAGTTGCATCACTAAAAACATGTTCATCTATTTCACTATAAACGCATGATGGTTTGTATGAGTATACATTTATATCTTTAAAACCACCCTCATAGACTGTTTCGACTAGTGATATCATACCATCAATAACCTCAATTTTTATATGTTGATTGTGACTAAATTGAAATATTGGAATATTTGTTGACATTTGTTGTCCTCTATTAAGAGAAAAAATTTGCGTTCTAGTCCCTCCTTCTGCGGTTAGAAACACCTGCATTATAATATCCAAAACTATTGCATTTATTATTTGAAAAGTTTTCCACTGTGCATGACAAGTACAATATTTATCACCAGTTTTTAAAAATTGACCCCAATACATATTTATCAAAGTTTTATTTTAACTGAATCTCTTTTTATATATACATATATATGTGTATGCATACACGTATACTTAACCGCAATTGATAAGAAGTTATTGAAATATCTAAAAACGTCTTATACTATCAATTATTGAATATAAAGAATCAGTTTGAAAGTTCGTTTTACGGTGAAAAGTTGAAAGCAAAAAAAAAAAATGAGGACAAGCTTAAGAAAATTGTTTCAAAATCCTAATATTACATACTTACCTTTAAAGGATATGGAAGAAAATACTATATATGAAATCAACAAGATAGATCGAGTAGATACAAAATATGGTGAAAGTATAAGATGTCTTCTAAATAAAGAATATTACATTTATTTACCTAAACGATTTCTGATTATTACTAAAAATCAGATGGATTATCTTAACACAACTCCACACATTTTAAAGAAAGTTAAAGAAGTGAAGGGATTATATACTCTAATCGTTCAAAAAAAAAGAAGAAGCAATATGTATTCTACAACAACTTGTATGACAGTACTGAAGAAGAAGATGATGATGATGATCATGATGATGAAATAGAAAACACATTTTAAATAAACCTCGAAACAGAAACTTTTTTAAAATTATAAAAACATATGTATCAAAAAAAACCCACAAAATCTAAAATTTCTCACGTATTTGATAAATTAGGAACTTTATAAAAATGAAAAACCGCAACGGAAGCTTTTTAAAATTAAAACCCACAGCATTAAAATATCTCACGTATTTGATAAATTAGGAACTTTATAAAAATGAAAAAACGCAACGGAAGCTTTTTAAAATTAAAACCCACAACATTAAAATTTCTACCACATTTTTCATGTTTAGAAACAAAATTACATTTCTGAATTTTGTATAAAAACCCCCTCTAGTTTTACTTTAAGTGTTATTCAAGTTAAGTAAATCACTAAAGAAAAAACAATATTTAAAAAATGCCAAAATAAAACCATTTTCCCTATAAATGAGATGGTTTTTAATCACAATTATCAAATTACGAAGATGGAGCGTGTACAGACACGCTTTGGGACGAAAATTCGTTGTTTGGTGGAAAGCAATCAATATATATACCTACCCAGTATATTTAATGATATCATAGATGATGATACTATTGCGGAATTTGACCGCAATACCTACTACCTTTTCAAAGATAGGAAAGGAAGCAGTGAGTTAAATTACGAATTAACTATAAATGCGGAAACAACAGGTAATTTTTGGTAAAAAAGTTTTTATTTATTTATTTATTATTAAATCTAATAATTAATTATTATCGTTTTAGCTCAAGATACACCAAAGAAGTAAATTGAATATTGAATGTCATTGAAGCCAACGACAAACGGAAGCCGAAATTATTTGCTCTGAATGATAAAGCTGTTATTATGTTAATAATAAATGTGGTTACAATTTTAATTTAAGCATTTGTTTGTTCATTTTTTTTATTTTTTTTTTTATTATTATTATTATTTATACACTTGACCGCAACTTTTTATCAAACTTGTATTTTAGTAAGAATATAAAGTATATAAGAACATTTGTTAATGAGTTTTAATGAAACAATTGGTTTTCATCATTCTGAGAAAACGTGTTACACGCAAAAAAAGAAAAAAAACATACAAAAACCGGATATCAGTGATTGAAAACTATTAAACAAGTATTCTTAAAACAGAAAATTATAATTTATATATAATTTAAAAACTGTTTAAAATTATATTTATATAAAAAGTTGAAACGGTATTTGATTTTATTAAAAACTACGTAAAAGCTAAATTCTAAAAAGTAATCTTTTAAACCGAAATTGTGAAATATTTAAATATTTATATAAACATCTTCACTAAGTCCAGGTATGTTGTAGATATTAAGAGCAAATCTATAATTTGTGTTTATTTTAATTTCAAATACTTTCAGTACATTACTTCCATTTCTGGTGTTATATCATGTACATCTGTGAACGTCTTTCGTATCCAAATTTAATTTTAAGAGACATTTTAATAATAAACATATTAACCCAAAATCAAGCAAAACAAAACTAAATTTAAAAAATTAAAAAATTGTTAAAGTTGAAAATATTGAAGAAACTCCATCGTGTAGCTATATACGATGTGAAACTTGCAAATTAAATATAAGAAAAGGTTCTTGGTCTCATCATTTGAGAACTAATGAACATAAAAAAAAATAACCGTTTGTTTATAAAGAACGATATATATAACGGGTGTTTTTTTTAGAGGTATAGAACTTCGAATTGAAATAAAACACAAGAAAATCGTTTTAATGTCCATCAATTTGGCTTTATTGGAAGGATAATTTTATGCCATTAACGTTTAAATATGATTTCGGGCATGTGGCCGCCGCGGCTGGCTCGAATAAAGCCAATTCTACAGGTCCAATTTTCAACCACTTTTTCGAGCATATGGCAATAACGCCACGAATGTTGGCTTCCAAGTCCCCTAACGTTTCTGGTTTGTTGGCGTAGACGAGCGACTTCACATATCCCCAAAGAAAATAATCCAATGGTGTCAAATCACACGATCTTGGTGGCCAATTGACAGGTCCATTCCATAATTGCTCTGATGGACGATTATGTCGACCATAAAATGGACGGAGCTTGCGGTAAACTTCGCGAACTGAACCATTATTTTCGAAATAAATTTGCACGATTTGCAAGCGTTGTTCTTTTGTCAACCTGTTCATGATGAAATGGCAAACCAAACTAAATATTAATCACTTGACAGCTGACAAAATGGCCGCCAGTTAAAAAAGTGATGCCAACTTAAAGTTCTATACCTCAATAAAAAACACCCTTTATATATAAGTAAAAATTTATTTTCTAAGCGTATTCAAACTTTTGTATACGAAAATAAAAAGGTAGATGAGCTTTCAATAAACATTTTATTTTCGAATGCAAAAGAAAGTATTATAAATATTTTAAAAAATATGTTATTAGAACATCAAAATATAAAATTTAATATAGAAGTTTTTGCAGAATATATAAAATTCTCAAAAACTAATGAAATTGAAGATGATGATAGCGCACTAATTAGTGTGAAATCTTTTCAAACGAAAATGGTAATAGTACAATTAGAACAAGATCTATCAGACATGTACGATAATCATAGTATAGAAATAGCAACCAAAATGGATGAATTTCAAGAGAGAGACAGTGGTTAGTCTCTAGTTTGTATCAATAAAATTGAAATAAACTTTAACAAGTATTGTCGTCCTATAAAAGGATCTAAATATTTAGAACTACCAATATTTATCAGAAATAAAAAAGCGTGCATCAACATTAAAAATAATGATAATTATTGTTTCAAATGGGCTCTTATAGCTGCATTAGAAAACAATCATTTAAATCCAAAATATTCACATTATAGTAATGTTATCACACAAAGCTTAATAACACTAACAAATGGAATAACAATTGATTTCACCAAGTTAACCTTTCCTCTATCTATTGCTGATATTAAGATATTTGAGAAATACAATTTAAATATAAGCGTGAATGTTTTTGGATGTGATGTGATAAAAAAAGAAATCGTTGGACCATATTATAGGACAGCTGATGAAAAAATTAATCATATCAATTTACTATACATTCAAGATGATGAAAACGATGAATCACATTATGTTTGGATAAGAAACATAAGTCGTTTATTGAGCACACAAGTTTCAAAACATCTAGGTGCTAAATATTTTTGTAATTTTTGCTTACACTATTCAAGCAGTGAACTCTTGTTATTAAAACATAAACAAGAATGCAATAAAATTGTCACCAAAATGCCTTCGGGTGTTAAGGATGATAATATATTGCAGTTCAAAAATTTTAAAAATCAATTAGATGTACCATTTGTTATCTATGCGGATTTTGAATGTATATTAAGTAAAATTAACAACAAAAATTCTAATAATGTCACAAGCATTCAAAAACATATACCTATAGCTTACAGCTACTACATAAAATCATCTTTTGATTCTAAACTGAATAAGCTTAGAACGTATACGGGTAACGATGTTGTTAAAGATTTTGTTCAAAATTTGATTGAGGATGCACGTTTTTTGTGTACAAACTTTCTAATGAAAGTAGTGCCAATGAATTCTCTATTACCTCATGAAGTTGAAAAACATTATGATACTAATGAGTGTCATATATGTAAACAAATTCTAGATGATGATAGATGTGCTGATCATTGTCATTTAACTGGTCAATATCGCGACCCAGCTCATTGGAAATGTAATATTAATTATCAATTACCTAACTTTATTCCAATAATTTTTCATAACTTTTCAGGTTATGATTGTCATTTGTTTGTAAAGACTCTAGCAGATTATCCGGGTGATATAGATGTTATACCACTTAATAAAGAATTTAGAAAAAGAATTCAAATAACTGACAAATATAATTTAGAATTACGTTTTCTCGATTCTTTTAAATTTATGTCGTCTAGTTTAGATAAATTATCTAATTATTTACATAAGGATAACTTTAAAACACTGAAATCAATATATCCAAATCATTTAGAATTTAATCTTTTGAAAAGAAAAGGTATATTTCCTTATGATTATATCGATTCAGTTGAAAAATTAAATGAAAATGTCTTACCTTCTCGTGAACAGTTTTTCTCTACATTAAATAATAAAGAATGTACTATTGCTGATTATGAGCACGCGTTAAGTGTTTGGTCTACATTTAACTGTCAATCTCTAAATGAGTATATGCTTTTATATCTAAAAACTGATGTACTTCTTTTAACTGATGTATTTGAAAATTTTCGTTCTGTTTGTAAATCAATATATCATCTTGATCCATGTCATTACTATACAACACCTGGTTTATCGTGGGATGCCATGTTAAAAATAACGAAAATTAAATTGGAATTATTCACCGATATAAATATGTATAATTTCATAAAAAAAGGAATAAGAGGTGGTATTGTTCAATGCACAACACGTCGAACAGTTGCAAATCATAAATATATCAAAACATATGATTGCTCTAAACCCTCACAATATCTTATGTATTTAGATGCGAACAACTTGTATGGTTGGGCAATGTCTGAATCTTTACCAGAAGGTAAATTTGAATGGATTGAAGATATAGATAGCTTTGATATTTCGAAAGTATCTGAGAACTCTGATTTTGGTTACATTTTAGAAGTTGATTTAGACTATCCTGAAGAACTACATGATAGTCATAATGATTTACCGTTTTGTGCTGAACTTAAAAGTCCACCAATACAACATCATAATATAAAGAAACTAATTCCCGATTTAACTAACAAAAAATCATATATAATTCACTATCGAAATCTTCAACAGTGTATTAGAAATGGTTTAAAATTAGTTAAAATTCATAGAATATTAAGATTTAAACAATCAACTTGGTTGAAACAGTATATCGATTTAAATTTTTTTCATCGAACCAATACCAAAAATGAGTTTGAAAAAATTTTTTTTAAACTTTTAAATAATGCGGTATACGGTAAAACTATGGAAAATGTTGAAAAACGTAAAAATGTAAAAATCGTTAATGCTTGGGAGAGTGAACACAACCGTTTGGGCGCACGAGCTCTTATAGCAAAACCTAATTTTCATAGTTCAACACATTTTACCGATAATATGATTGCAATTCAAATGAGTATGGATAGCGTAACATTCAATGAACCTATATATTTAGGGTTTTCAGTTCTAGAACTATCTAAATATAAAATGTATGACTTTTACTATCAGTATATGCAGACAAAGTTTAATGAAAATTTAAAATTAAATTATATGGATACTGATTCTTTAATTTACACAATAAGAACAAACGATTTTTATAAAGATATTTACAATGATCTTCATCTAAACTTTGATACATCAGACTATTCAATTAATAATGTTTTCAATTTCCCTTTGCAAAACAAAAAAGTCTTGGGAATGATGAAAGATGAGAATAATGGACATGTAATGTTAGAATTTATTGGGCTTCGATCAAAAGTATATTCAATAGCTGTTGACGATAAAGAAGAAATCAAAAAAGCTAAAGGTGTAAAAAACTCTGCTTTAAAAAAACTAACTATAAATGATTATCGTAACTGTTTGATAGATAAAACCATATATCACGATAAAATGTATATATTTAAATCTATCCTACATGAAATTTATACACAACAAATATCAAAAGTTGTATTAAGTTATGATGATAATAAACGTTATATAAGAGAAGATGGTATTAATACCTATGCTTGGGGACATTTCAAAATAAACAAAAATTGAAATTTTAATAAAGTCTAAATCATATAAAACAAAAAAAGGTTTTTTCTTTTACAAAAACAATATTTATTTATACATATTTATAATATATATATATATATATATATATATTAGAAACAGTTTTTGCTTTTTGCAAAAAAAAAAAAATAATAATTTACAATCACACACACACACACACACACAACACTCGAATCAATCGTATTTTGTTTCGAAAAAAAATCTCCGAATCTGATTACACACAATTTTAAAAACTTGTGGGTACATACCAAACACATTCATACATATCAACGAAAAAACCACAAAAGAACTTTTAACAACAGAACAACAATACAATAGGGTGGCACTTATATCATCGTTGTTAGTTTTCTCATACAAAATTAGTATACAAATCCTAACCAACCCCAGCCAAACCCCAACCAAACCCCGACCAAACCCCGACCAAACTCAGCCAAGCCAAGCCAAATCGTGCCAGCCCAGTTGCCGAATCTCATTACTCACACACAATTTCAAAAACTTCCAGGTATATAAGTGCCACCCTATTTTAACCACACATTCAACTGACCAGCGTTGCCAAGTGTGCATTACGCAGTTTTTGCATCGTTCATGCCATACAAAATTAGTATAAATTTTTTACTCCCTGCTCTTGTTTCCAGAACTCTCTTCAACACCCTACTATCATCACATTGACACATTTTCATTAAACAAGTTTTATCTCCAACAAATAACAAGAATACAATAGCCCAGTCGTGGAAAGTATGCCTTGACAGTCAGAATGGCATTGTTCGTATCCTGGTTGCGACAATGTTTTTAGTTTTGTATTTATGTGAAAAAACGTCTTCGAATCAGAGAACTTACATGAGTTAAATTCATTAATTTTAATGGATATCAAAGTATTTAAATTCTCTCACAAACCCATGATCTCCAATGAAAAGCTAATGTAAAAATCATGCATGTTTCACTTAAATCTAACCAATGCGTCATCACTTGAACCCATGATTTGGCATGCAGAAATATGGGCGGAGTAACTAGACCATATGCCAAAGATGTTATTAACAGTATTTTAAAAAAGTTTTGTGACTGACTGTACACGACCTATGCCTTCAAATAGGAAGTAGCAACGTGGTTGTTAAAGAAATTCAACAAAAGAACCACACGAATATACGGTTATCCGTGGCAGATCAGTCAAATAGTGCGAGCGAGACGAAAAACTCTCGCAGGCCAAACAACACACACAATCCCGACCGCACTGAAGAAATAATTGCGATGACGCGAGAGCTGTTCTTCAGCCCGGAGCTGCTTAACGAACATTTATAAAAACAAACAATAATATTTCCAGTGTCGAATACGTAAACAAAATTAAAATGTACATACATATATAAACATGTGAAACAGATGACAAGATAAATAATTAATTACAAAATTTTACTTGATTCACAATAGCAGTTAGCCAGTGGCGTCAACATTGTGGTTTGATTATAAAATATATGTGTGCATGTACTTTCAATTTATAAAATTGTTGCGTTATTTGCCAAAAACTAATTCTTTGGCACTATAGTTTGCTGCAGATTTCACTTTTAACTGTCAATGGAAGAAATTGTGGACGCCGATGATCTGCCACAATGTATTACTATCGCAAGAGTGTGCAGCATTTGTTGCCACATCTGAATCAGCCATTACTTCTGTAAATGATGCCGAGAACACATCTGGAATTTCTTGTGATGTCATGTACAAAATGTGTGCAACGCCGTAAAAACACACTATGTTTTTTATATGGAAAGCAATGCCACACAATGAAAAATATTGGAACTCACTATTGCGATGTCACAAAATGCCATGTGTAAATCGGTATAAGTCTTGCAACGGCACTTTGTTCAACTGTTCATAACCTTAAAATCCGCCTAAACCTCTAATTAAAATTAAAGGTGAAATCCAAATTTTTTTTATTTATTTATGTTTTTATATGCATGTTTCTTAAAATTTTCCATTCTACCACTTATCTAATTGCCGGAGCGCTCGAATTTAATTATTCGGCCAATGTCTGCCACAAATGGCGTTTTGCCAATTGGATTGTGGTTATTCATAAATTGCACCATTATTTAAAATTTTTAAAAGAATTGAATAAATTATTTTGTAATTTTAACAATAAATAGTTGAATAAAGAAATAAATCATAATTTTTCACTCATATTTTTGTGCTTTGCGAATGGTATTTTGCATTCGAATAAATTTTGATATGTGTTTTCGCATTACAGAATACCGACTTTTTCGCATTTTAAATGCGAATAAAAAACTTTGCGAACGTCGTAACACAGAATAGCAATTGTTCGCATTTATATATTTACGAGTTGCATTACTTTCGCATCGCAATACAGAATGAGCCTGCTGCATTCGATAGCTAAAGTATCGAATTTTTTAAAAAGTTTAGCAAGTTTGTTTTACATCGGTTATTGAATAGACTAGACAGTTTATACTAGATTATTAGGGTACAGAAGTCGATTGGACAAGCATAATAAGGTTTATTGGCAATGTTACTTTTTTTTATATATATAATTAATAAAAGAGCATTATAGTTTCCGCGTCTTATTTTATTGCTGGTGGTTTCCAACATACCATTTTATTAAAATTTATTTATTTACCTTATATATATTTTTAAACTACACTTTTTACTAGGGATGTAACGAATGTTCGCAATCGCAAATTATTTGCTTAATTTTGCTAAAATGTATGTGAAGATTTCAAGCGAATACTAGACACAAACAAAAATTTTATACCCATTTTACGGAAATATTTTACGATCAAGAAACATCAAAAACAAGAAAATAATTTTAAGCCAGCACGAAAAAGATACACATGCATACTTTTTCATTTCCCGGGAAAGCAGGAACGACTTTTCAGTTTCCCGGGAATTCCCGACCAGTGCAAAACTATACAAAATATTTTTTAATTTAATTTAATTCGACAAAAAACAAATAACAATAACGTTTTATGAATACATTAGTCGAAAAACTAATATAATTTCAGTTCTTTATATAATAGTAATGTATAAATACCAATATTATATGTAAATGGAAAGTCAAGTGCATTGAACAAAAAAACAAAAACAAATTACATTATTAAAAAAATATTACAAAATCTTGCTTTCAAAATAGGACTTTACTACAGAATAAGCATTAATATTTCTAATTTTATTTAAAAAAAAAACTCCTGTTAATGAAAAAATACGTTCACTTTCTACGGATGTTGGCCTTATAGTCAGAAGAGCATTATATAATCTGTGGACACTTTCAGTTTTTTCATCACTTTCTTCAAAAAACTGCAATTCCTTTTTTTAATGAAAATGATTTTCTTTGAATCAAAACAGCGTTTTCTTTACTACAAAATCAACACAATATAAGTTGTTGTTGTAAAATTTTAGATATTGTGCTAGTACCATCACATTATTATTGCACCGTCACCTTCATAAGTGAATAACGACACTTATCAAGGAATGTGTACATATGAACTAAAGTTGCCATAATAAAATCAAAACAAAAAAATCCCGGGAATTCCCGCAAATATATGCCGGGATTTCTTTCCCGGAAATTGTGCGGGATCCCGGGAAATCCCGTATGACAAACACTAATACTTACTTGTAAGCATTCTAAACAAAGCTTCAAAAATTTTAGCGGAAAACTCTTCTAAAAATAAGTTGGTATAAATATCAGTAATATAAAACCAAAATCCAGCAGCGTTTAAAAGTGCTTCCATTTTTGTATTTAATTTGCTTTTACTGTGCTGTGACTGCCAAAAGTTTCAAAGGCGACAGTAAAACGAAAGCACAAAACAGAAAAATGAACGAACGACTGTCGACTGTGCTGTTGAACGAAAACAAATTTAACTCAACTTTTGCTTGCATAGTGTAAATTAGGACCAAGTAAATGAAAAGTGTTGCAATATTCATAAATCAAGAAGTTAATGAATTTTTTAGACATAAATATCATTGAAACATTACGAATAAAGTTCAATACTATCTGGTTCTCTTAAAATTAAACTTTTTTATGTTATGGACAACTCTGCAAGTTGCAAGACAGTCGGGCATTTTTGCGAAATTTTCGTTGATAATACGTACAAAGAGCTTGTATGCAAGTACTTGCATGTCTAAACGCAGTGTTAAGGGGCCCATACATTACAACAGCATGCATGCGCAATCAAGTGTTTGTGCCAGCGGCTTGGTCGTGTATGGGCATTCTGTGTGATTGTACGTTTTGCTGCAGCGATGTCAAATAGAGTTTGATACCAGCTGATGATACCAGCTTGCTGGTGTATTGTGAAATTAGCTCAGTTGAGTAAAGTTGTCAAGGAGTAAATATGCATTTAAAAATCATAATTTGTTGAAACATAATTTGTTTCAATGGAAAATGGAATTTGAGCACTTTAGTTATACATAGCTGCTAATATTAACAAAAATATCAATAAAAATTGCAGCAAAAACTGTCACTATTCATAACCACACTTCTTGAATTTTTTTAAAAATTGAATATTGTACCAATTTGCTGGTATGTTATGTGGCTCGAGCATGCACACACAAAAATAATATGAATGAGTTTGTAATATTAATTAAAATATTTGTAATATTAATTAAAAAATTAATTAAATTTTCACCTATAAACAATTTGATAATATTAATTAAGTTTTCCACTCAAATTAATTAATACAATTAAAAATTTAATTGAATAAATTAAATTATTAATTGAAAACATTAATTGGTGAATACTTTTTTCTGTGTGATTGCTCAATAGCTTGATTGCGCGTGCATGCTGTTGTAGTGTATGGGCCGCAAATTATAAAATTATGAATTAATTAATATTGAATGTTACTGTTTTATTGGGTTTTTTACATATTATTTTGTTGTTACAAGAATGGTCGTTTGATGTAAATGCAGGTTTTACTTGATCAATATGATAAGATTTAATCAAATTTTCTTTTTGAATTTTGAAAATCTTCTCTTTTCATTCAATTACTCGGAAAGGTCCTTGAAAAGGTGGATTAAGTCCAGAAACATTTTGAACTTTGACGTATACATAATCACAAGATGAAAGATACTTGGGGATTATTGTTTATCAACATTATGATAAATAACTTTTGATCTCACATGAGAAAAATATTCTCGAAGTTTTTTTAAAGTCTCTTCAACTTGAGTAAACGCATTATTCTCTATAACTAATTCTCCAGGTAATCGATGAGTTTGTCCATAAACAAGTTCTGCTGGTGAACATTTCAAATCTAACTTAATTGAAGTTCTTCAGATTAATACTCAGATCATGTATATGGGGCAGAGGGTAACGATCAGGGATGTTAACACAATTAAGCCTTCTGTAATCACCACAAGGTCTCCAATCATTAATCCCTTTTTTTGCGACAAGGTGAAGAGGAGAAGCTGATGAAGATGATGAAGGTCTTCAAACTCCTGTTTTAACTAAGTAGTCAAATTCGGTTTTAGCTATTTTAAATTTAATAGGATCTAATCTACGAGGTCTACAAAATGGTAAGTTTCCTTTGGTTTCTATGTGATGAACCGTATTATGTTTTACAATTTTTTATAGTCTGCTTCGGATGTGATAGAAGGAAATTCTTTCAACAAATCTAAGTATTTATTACAACTCATATTAAGGGGTTTGAGGGGTTAGCATCAACAACTATACCAAATTTGTCCAGAAAATTAAAACCTATAATTGGAGTGTTAATATCAGCAATCAAAAAAGGAAATTCAAAATCTCTACGGAGAACGAAATCTACTTTAAAAAGTTTTGTACCATAGGTTCGAATGGTCGATCCGTTAGCGGCTGATAGTTCTAAATCTGATTTCCTTGCTATAGATTTAAATCTAGAATAGGGAACAACGGAAACTGCAGCTCCTGTATCTATTAAAAAAGTTAAATTATTTATTTTGTCAAAAAAAAGGCGGCGTATTGGTTTGTTAGTCAATCCATCATTAGCCACCGACATGATGGATGTTTTTAATTTAAAGAATTGTTTCTATTGGTCATTTCCAATTTAGAAAAATTACAAGGCAAGATACATTTTTTATAAGCCTTATCACCAAATCTCGAATGATACCAACAAATTCCTTTTCGATACTTCGAATTATTTTGTGTATTGTGATTCCTATCTTGTGATCGTCTTTGATATTTTATTTCATCAATTTCAAGAATAACTTTGTTTAAATTCTGACAAATATTTGAAGTTATATCCGTTAATTTTTGTACTGAATTTTCGATATTATTATTATTATTATTATTATTATTATTATTATTATAATTAGTACTCTGTTGAAACATAGATCACAAGATCTTGAGCAATCTTCATAAATCTTATCAGCAAGTAAAATGTTCTCTTCAACACTTTGATATCCGCAAGATGTCACATGTATTTCAATTTGTTGTGGTAATTTACGAATCCACAATTTAAAAAGTAATTCTTGACTAATAGTATCATCGCTACCAGCCAATGTTTTCATTTCGCGAAAAAAATCTGACGGTTTGTGATCTCCAAGTTTAGAATTTGAAAAAAGTTGTTCTAATCGAGATTCTTCGCTTAGAGTAAATCTTTCACACAATGTTTTTTTTTTTTAATTTTCATATTTATTTGTGGTGGGTGGAATTTGAATAATATCTATTATTTTGCTTATAATATCTTGAGGTAATGACACTAACATATAATGATATTTTGTCGTATCATCATATTATTCATAATAAACTGTGTTTCAGTGTGAATGAACCATGCGTCTGGACTTTCAGACCAAAATTTTGGTAATTTAACCGCGTGGTTCGCAGACATATTCACAAGTTTGATTTAAAGTATTTTCTTGTGCATTAGTGTTAATCGAGGAAGTATTACCGGATTGTGAAGCTGTGTTAGAATTAGTGTCAATATTAATTAATTTTCTGGTTGACTTTGAACGAATGATCGCGTTATTACCATATTGTATAAAATATGAAATAAAAATTTACTGGAGAGGGATCACAAAATAATAATAAAAAAATTATAATAAAAAAAATACGTTTCGCGATATAATGCAATAACAGTCGTAATAGGAAAATTTAATTGTTAAATCTAATTAAACATCGGAAACTTATCTGTTTCTTGATAATATAGTTTTTAGAGAATGATCTTGAATGTTGAACTTTTGAAACTTTCCTTTTAAAGATTATTTAAATAATATTTCAGGCATTAATATGAAAAGAACACATCTATTTGTATTGTTTCCTTTTAAAGATATAATATTTCAGGCATCAATATGAAAAGAACGTATCTATCTATATAAACTGGTAAGTTGTAGAAGAAACTCAATTGAATATAAATGGTTCAAATCCTTATATATTTATTCCAGGATTCAGGATCGCCAATTGTAGGATATTATATTAAGTTTTTATTCATTTAAACAAAATTTTTATATACAAAATTATACGAGTATGTGTTTATTCAACAAATTTTATTTTTATAATGAACATAATTTTACATTTATTAAACACAAAAATAAAAACAAACGTGATTCATTTAAAGAAACATAAAATATAAAAATTCAATTTAGTTAGTGCCGGTCCAGACTTGCAATTTTTGTTGCAGCAATTATTCAATACGTGTGAGAGTGTTGAAATAGAAATATATACATTTTATATTTCTCTCTCGCTCTTTTGCACTAAAAAATAAAAAGTTGCTGCAACAAAAATTGCAAGTCTGGACCGGCACTTACTAAGTACTGTAGTACCCTACATAGGCTATATGAAGAGCTGGCGAACAAAACCAGACTAGTCCCGTTAACTGTTTTACAGGAGAGGCAAATAACTGAACTACCTGGATAGAAAACAGAAAAAAAATCAGTTTTCGTTATTTTTTTAAGGCAGGATGAACTGGTTTTTTATAAAAATATTTCGTGACTTCATACATAGATGTGTACTTGGAGAACCCGAAAAAAATATCATTTACTGAGGACATGTCTAGTTTTTTCCGCCAGCTCCATATATTTGAATTTTCATTACATAAATTTAAACAAATCATAAAAATGTAAAAAAACTTGTCCTGTAAATTTTGCTTTCTGAGGGTTATTTTCGCGGTTATAATAATAATATCCAGATGATGGTGATTTTGATGATGAGTGTTAAGAATTGCATACGTAATAGAGCTGTTCAAATATTTTTATTCCCTTTTTGAACCGACTTCAAATAAATTTGCATTAAATAATGAACTAATAATAGTAAAAAAGCTTTTTTAAGACCTTTTATTTAAATGCTCAAAGAATCGGTACAGTGCACTATAGGAAATTTCACCCATTGTTTTGGCCAAAAGTAAAAATTTTAATGTTTGCAGTTTATTTTTTTTTGTTTTGCTTTAATATAATAAAAATATAACAAAGTAAACATAGCTTTTTAAATTTTTCAAAAAAATTAAATTTCTGTTACTTTAACAGTTGTTTTGATTACGATTTCTAAACCAGTTATCATAAAACCTTCAAGTGCAGTGAATTTTGTGACATCTTCTAATACTAATAATAATAATAATAAGTTTTCGTAAAAAAAATTTACATTTTTGAAAAATTAAAAAATGGGAAATAATGCCGAAGGTAAGTACTTTTACATTCTATAGCAAAATGTCGGTAAACTCATCTATAAAATCGATTAAATTGGAAAAATGAAAGTGACCTTAAAAAGAAAAAATGGAATTATGAATTATATTTTATATAGACTTACAAAAAAATGATAACATATGTTAGACATAATATCATAATAGTTCTCTAGAACAATAAATTTCTTCCAAATTTAATATATTTCATCTGCGAATTTCTTGCGATTTAAAAAAAAAATTATTTTCAGGTGACTACTGCGTGCCAAATTCAGAATTATTCAAAATATGGCTAGAGAAACACAACGAAATTGACAAAAGAGCCGCTATTTACGCCCATTTCTTGTTATATATTTCTGAGAGTGATTGTTCCGAAAACTTTAAACAGTATTTAAAAGAGCATTAGCATTCATCACGATTATTTTGTTCAAACATGAATATAAAATTCCAGAAATTTGAAATTTTGAAGCCATGTATATTACATTTAGTTCACGGTTTGGAACTCCAAAATCAAATTGTTGAATAAACTCATTTTTAAACATGACTTTGTTTGTTACTTCATTAAATTGGTAAAATTAATTTCTACTGTTATATTCGAAAGGTAAGTGTACACTCGAAAATTTTTTTTTAGAAAAAAGCAGTTTAGAAAACCAGATTATCTATCAAAGATCTAAAAAAATCTTGGATGCGGAAACCTATAACCCGTAACCCCTTCTTAGAACTAATTATTTGTTAATTTTTTGTTAGTAGTTGCCAAGCACTTTAAGGCTAACATTGCTTTGTTAAGAAATTATATGCAAAAGACAACTTTAATTATTTTGTGATTTAATAATATATACTGGTAACACCACCGTGTTTAACAACCACTTCACACTTTATGATGTATCTTGAAGTAAAGCAACCTAATTTAAAAAATATGAGCTTCTGACATGGTAGGAAAACAGATAAACATTTCTATGAAGAAAATGTAAAAAAATATGATGAACAAAGAAAACGTATCAGAATTTATTTTATTCTAATAAAATTAGTATTTGAATATCCAGCTTTTTTCGATTTGTTTTGATTGTATGTACATCACTAAAACATTTTTGTATAATTGTATTTATTTTAATATTTTTTTAATGGATTTTGCTATGTATTTCGAATCAGTTGGATAATGTGGTGATATTTTCCATCACACGACAGAAATAATAAATTTAAAATAAGAGCTAGCACTTAACATTGCTTGGCAAAGCTTTGTAATTTTTTTTCGCATGCGGCCCTACATCTTTACACTAGAAACAGGGGCGGCTCCCTCGAATTAATGGCACTAGAAGACTCTTTAGGCTCGTTCAATCTCATCAATCTTAAATGAAATCTCCGTAAATCCTGGGTTCAAGAACTACAGTTGTGTGCATAAAAATAGGAGTGATCTTAGTAAAAAGATTTTTTGCATTAAAACAAACAAAAACAAAATTTTATTCCAGTTTTCCTTTGTTAAATTATTGATTGATAGTTTCTTAAACGTCTATGTTAACTAATAAGTTTTTTAAAGCGGTGGTATATCGTAAATATGTTTTTAACTAAAATTATCTCAGAATTCGCTGTTCACAAAAATAGGAGTATTGAACAATTGTATTATTTAAACTTAACAATGATTAGAAAAGTAAACATATTCTACAAAAAGTTAAATTGGATTAATATTTTGTTGAATATCCTTTATTTTTTATGACCGCAGCACATCTGCGGGGCATAGTCAATAAGATGACTACATCGATGTAGGGGAATTTCTTGCCACGCATCTCGCACGACATTCCACAACTCATTTGAGTTTGACGGTCTCTTGTTTGAAACACTTTTCTTAATGTTTCCCCATAGATGTTCTATGGGGTTTAGGTCAAGGGACTGAGCAGGCCATGACATTATATCAATGCCATTGCTTCGGATCCATTCCTTTGCCAATTTGCTCGTGTGTTTTGGATCTTTATCCTGTTGGTAGACCCATTTTAGTGGCATATTCCACTCTGCATATGGTAACATAATGTTCTTCATTATTTCCACATACACATGTTGATCCATGATTCCTTTTATTTGGTAAAGTGGACCAACTCCGTTGTATGAAAAGCTCCCCCATATCATGATTTTAGCACCACCATGCTTTACTGTTTTTCTGGTATATTTTTCTGCATATTCTGTGTTGGGAGGCCTTCGGACATACTGCCTAGAACCCGTTCCATCAAATAAAATGATTTTACTCTCATCACTCCACAGTATGTTCCTCCACTTCTCCTTTGTCCAGCTGATGTGCTCTTGAGCGAATTGCAAACGTGCGGCTGCCTGTTTCTTTGTTAGCAATAGCACTTTTCTGGGACTCCTAGCAAATAAGTTGCTCTTTATCAGTCGCCTACGAATAGTGGAGGTACTAACGGACAAACCAAGCTCTTTTTGAATTATGTTTGAGGACGCTGAAGGATCACTTGCTAAGCCTTACTATACGACGGTCGTCCACTATCGAAGTTTTGCGCTTAGGCCCCCGAGTTTCGGCCTTCTTCCGTTTTGAATTTTTTATGAATTTAAAAAAAAAAATTAATTTTTAGGCAAAAAAATATTTTTTTGCCTCCACAAATTTATTTTTAACTTCGAAAGTGTTGCACATATAGGAAAACGGTATAGAAACAGATAAGAGAAATTGTAATTCTTAATTTTTCTAAATTTGTTTCATCAAAATCGGACAAGTGAAAAAGAAAAAATTTAAAAGGTCATAAAAAAAACTGACACATACGAACGCCAAACCCTTTGAGGGTTTTACTATACTGACCTAGTACCATCACCCTGACTTGGAATTTCTCACCCCCCAGACAATAATCCCAAAAATGTTCCACAGTGTTACCAATAACCATTATGTTAAGTAATTTTATTGTTTGGTTTGTCGGTGGCCCATTCGATGGCAATTTTTTTTACTTAGTAAAATTAAACTTTTCCTATATTTCATCACACATTGAATGTTCAGAAAAGCATTCGTAATTATTCTTGTTAGTTTTGAGGAAAACCATAAAAGCAATTTTTATATTTTATTTTATACTAGCTGATCCCGGCAAACGTTGTCCTACATTCAATTCAAAATTGGTTAGATATTTACGGCGAGACAGTAATTCTCCCTTTGTCTCCCTCTTCCTTCTTGGAGGCGAAAAGGAGAGAATAGAAATTTGGCCGCTACAACAACAAATATATGGCAGTTCAAAATTAAAGGGTGTTCTAAAGCGAGCAACGCGAAATTTTGAAATCGTAATGTAATACATATACAGAAAATTATATATACACTTGAAATTTTCAAAGTTAGTGTAATTTTATGCAGACTACACCAATTAACACTGAAACTAAAAAAATCAAAATTAAAGGGTATTCATCAGTTAATGTTATTTTCACAACTTGCTGCATCTTGGAAACCGTAAGAGGCAAACTCTTGAAATTTTCAAAAACGCTAAAACTAAAAAATTCCTAAATAAAAAAATCACCAAAACGAAAAATTCGATAAAAACCGAAAAAATATAGCCAAAACGAGAAAAAAGCGCCAAAAAAAAACCAAAATCGCTAAAACTAAAATAAAACGCCCAAACTAAAAAAAAAACATAAAAAACGCCAAAACTATATATTATATAGGCTAAAGTTCGTATAGTATTACATACGTAGTGTCAGTACGGAACCCTTCGTGTGCGAGTAAAAGTAGCATTTTACTGAATTTATTTTAATCGATTTCGTCACGACTACGACAACCATAATAAAGGTGAACATGACGAAAAATTAAAGCAAATGTATACACAATTCTAATCAAATTCAATTAATTACGCTTGTAGGCACACACATATTCGTATGTATAAAACTTACATGTACCTATGTTCTGTAACTTTGGTGAGAACTTTTCCAGACGAAAAGTTTGTTATCATTCTGTGAAACATAAGATAAGTAACCAATAACTTTCCTTGCTCATGATTCTTTTCTTGTAAGCTTATTTCAGGTTTTACATACATATATGCATCAGCCTGTGGAAACCGGGACAACCAATATAATTGTTTGATTTTTCTCGATGCGAAAACTTCTCGCAAGTTACACAACACAGGTACTGAGCACTTGCACAGTATTTTTGCTCTACTGAAAAATCATACATAAGTTGTTTTCTAAAGCTTCGACAGATATGTATGTATGTATTCCTACATTCGCTAGTTAATTAGAGTAAGGTTTATTATTGTGCTGGCCTTCTACTCTGTAAATCGAATAAAACTACACTTAGTTCGAACTCACTCAGTCGGTCGTTTTTGACATAAACACATATGATCAAACCATGTAATTTAAACGGGTTTGGTCCTACGCCTGTCTTAAAAAACGACCTAAAGGGCCTAAATGAAACCAAAATACTTTTGAAGTGCAATGTAAAAATATATATGTATGTATATAAAAGCTCTAATAGTTTTTTTTTAAATATTTCTCGCTTTTACGTCAACCCGACAACAAAAAGTTTGCACTTGGCTTGTATTTTATTGCACTGGAATTGTAAGGAGCTGTCAATAGTCTCAATTGTTAAGGCTGGTACTCTGTTCAAAGCAGTGAAAAATTTTCAGCACCATTGAATATTTCGCGTGAAAAATTTGACATGTACTAAATGTAGCCCAACTCTCGGTTTTTTTTTATAAATTTCTTGCTTTTATTGCTTGAAAGTATGCAACATTGTTAAAATTCCGTGCGAAAAAAGCACTGCTTATGTTATTTCGCAGCTAAACTAAAATGATGCCAGACTAATTTTGCATGGAAAGACACGATTTTACGTGTTTTTCACAACAAGAACAGAGTACTACTTTTGCGAATTTATTTCGCAAATATTTCACACCAAATACTTTTATATGTAGTTTGACAGCATTTCGCACGAAATCGTGAACAGAGTACCAGGCTTTACCGACAACAAGTAGAGGTGTGAATTTTATTGTATAGGGTTGAGGAAAGTGGACATATAGAATTATAATATAGAATAAGAAGAAATGAATGTTTCAAAATTATGACTTTTCCAAATGTTTTTTCTTCTAAAGCTAGTATTCTTCTTTTTTTTCAAAATAATTCTTGGTTGTATATTGTAGCACCTTTGATGAAAATAAACCTAAGAAAGTAGTTAATTTATTTTGCTCTTGTTGTTAGTTTATAAACAATTTGTCACGAATTGTCATTAAATTGTTAAAAGTACACTTATAAAATTGTATGGAACTTTTTTTTATATGAAAATTGCTAAGAAATCCCGTAAAAGAGATCGCTAGAGTTAATTTTACAAATCCCGGGATTGCCCAATTCCGGGATTTCCTGTTTGGCATCCTAATATGTTACTTGCATTAATGTTTCCTTTCACGTTAAAAATATTAGTTTTTCGCGTTCCCATACTTTTGTGCGTTTTTGTATCTTATTAACAGAAATTATAGTTTGTTCTCATTTTACTGAACTTTACCCAAAAAGTAAACAAACAGAGCTTATGTTAACACCATCTACAAAACTAAAAACTACAATATCTACTATATTGTAATTGCATTTATTTACAAGAGTTGGTACAAAAGAAGAACAAGATACATATAAATACTCGCAGAGTCTCTATCTCTTTTGTGAATTGAATAATAAAAATTGTTTACAATACAGAAGAAATCCCAATATCAAAATGGTTTCAAATTAAACATGAACCGTGAATTCCGCTATTATCTTGATGCAGAATCCATGGAATCGGAGCAAAAATATATTTTCATTTTAGGGAAAGCTGATTGTAACAGTCTTGTAGGTTTCTTCAGCCATTTTTCCACTTTGAAATTCTAAATCGATAGTGCCGTAATTCGTTATAGCACCCTGAACCATAACCCCATCCTCTCTGCTGTGATGGCGATTTAAAAATAGCTCCTCTTTTCCCGTGCCGTGAAAATAATAATTGTAGCCATACATAATAATTTTTTTTTTACTTTTCTTTCCTCTTATTTGAATGTACCCCATCGTATGCAAATTGTAGTCGATTTTCTTTGCGTACATTATTCAGCCGAGTTTATTTTTTATTTTAAGTATTGGAATGGCTCTTTACCGTGGAGACACTTGGCTTTGACACAATTTTCAAGATTTTCTATTTTCTGTTGGAGTTAAAGCGGTTGGAATCCTTCCTTTATATTTCTTTCCATAGTTTTCAATATCCAGTTTTGTGACTTCGTCCAATTTTAAAATGTCAAATGGTTCTAGTTATATGGACGGAAAAAACCAATTTTATTTTGTTTTTTTTTTTTGACAAGAGCTGTAAAATTCTTCGGCATTAAACTTTAATGTTGATTTTCAAATTTTTTTTTAATATTAAGAAAGTACATATGTACATACAATGCATATTTGTAACTGGGTTTTGTATAGAAGATAAATATACATATGATATACAAAAATAAATCTTATCAATTCATAGAATTGCTGAATAAAAATTATTGTAGAAATTTATAAAATTTAAAAAAGGCACCAAATCCATCACATAAATCTCTAATTTGTCAAATAACTATTTTTGTTTCTCCACATTGTTAAAATGCGAATGTCGTTCACTTCAGTAGAGCAAAGGAATAGGCGTGATTGGCGTTTTTCGAATTCAACTACGACGCTTTTGTAATAGAATAAAAAAACATTGCAACACTTTTTCCTTAACCTATGATCAAAATGTCGTATTCGACGTCGAAATGCGCCAATCACGATAAGGCCCATTAATATAATACGTTTTGAAATTTCTTACCTTTAAACATGGTTCTCGTGGCAACAAAGCGGCGTCACCAGTGCCATTATTCTTTCCGGAAGTATTTTCGATATTTACACCTTCTGGAGACTCACGCAACAACGGAGAAGTCAAAGATATTTTGACAGAGACTGCTTCATCATGAACTAAAACAGCGGATTCCTCTTCTAATACTTCTACTTTGTAATCGACAGGATTTTCACCTACAATTCGAATAAAGCACAAACAGATATATATATATATATATTGAAAATTTGTTGAAATCAACCTTATGAAACTTCGATTTGAATTTTTAACAATAAATTATATAATTGATTATAATTAAAAATACTGTAGTTTCATACACATAAGAGCGAAAGAGCAACTTTTTTTGTTTTAATAAGTCAAGTGTAAATTGCATATTGTCTATTTATTTTATTTTTATTTTATATTTGCGAACTGAACTAAACTTATTAAAAAGAACACCAAAGTTGCTTACAGCAAGTCATCAATATTATCTTGTGTACTATGTGTATGAAAAACAGAATGAACTCTATGCAAAAAATGGCAAAAAGCAACAGCTAGATTAAGAATCGTTTACTAGAAATTCACGTTTCTAAGTAATCGCACGTGAATTGCATGAATTAATTCGTATATCTTAATTTATCCATCAAGTTACTTTTAACCCAATATTCTTTATTTATACGAGGTTTGTTCAAAACGTATCGCGAATTTTGAATTTTCGCGGTTTACGTATATTAGAATTTTGATTTTTTTTTGTGGCGTTATGTTGGTACTCATGTCTCTCACTTATGCCGACAATTTCGGCCATCTTGAATCTTCAGTTAATTGTTGACAGCTGCTTTGCTTGCACGTGTTTTAGCTCGTCTTCGATTTTTACCTTTTAAAAAAAAATTTAACAAAGAACCTGTATCAAATTTTGTGTGAAAAACAAAATTAAGTACGCGGATGCATTCCGAATGTTGACTGTGGATACGGAGAAGCTAGCTTTGACCGCAGCAACGTTTATCGGTGGTACAAAATGTTCTCAGAAGCCCGAGATGTGAACGACGAAGAACGTGCCGGAAGTCCGAGTACTTCAACAGCAGACGAAAAAATTGATGAAGTGAAGAAAATGGTATTGGCCAATCGTCGAATCACCATTAGAGTAGTTACTCAGGACCTAGACATATCGATTGGCTCGTGCTATTCGATTTTTATCAATGATTTGGGCATGAGACGGGTCGTCGCGAAATTCGTACCAAAATTGCTCAATTTCGACCAAAAACAGCATCTCATGAACATTGCTAATGAGCTGTTGGACTCTGTCCGCGACGACCCAAATTTGCTCCAGAGGGTCATAAATGGTGACGAATCGTGGGTTTATGGTTATGACGTGGAAACCAAAGCGCAATCATCTCAATGGAAGCTGCCGTACGAACCAAGGTAAAAATCGAAGACGAGCCAAAATACGTGCAAGCAAAGCAGCTGTCAACAATTAACTGAACATTCAAAATGGCCGAAATTTTCGGCATAAGTGAGAGACATGAGTACCAACATAACGCCACAAAAAAAAAATCAAAATTCGAATATACTTAACCCGCGAAAATTCAAAATTCGCGATACGTTTTGAACAAACCTCGTATGTGCTCTATTTTAATCATTGATAAAAAATTCGTAAAAAGAGTTGCAAAATATATGTATGTAAATTTCTAATAATCCTAAAAAACTAATAAAATTATATTACAAATTAATATATTTATAAACGAAAAGTTCGTCAAGATAAAGGAATTTATAATTTGATTCACACTTTTGGTTTCAGAGCAAAATAGTAAAAGCAACCTCACGTTTTCCCTCAAAGAATAAATCATACAAACGGATAGTTAAAATGTGCAGAATTACGTCTTATTCATAAAAACATTTTGGTTTTGTAACCATCCTATACATCATTTTTATGGAAATCTGTGTCTCGTTTCTGTAATTTGTGAGAAGTTCTCCCACTGACAAAAATTAAATAATTATATTGGTTATCCTTTTTTACACAGAATTATTCACATAAGAACTTAAATAAACTTACAAAAAAATATCAAGAAATAAAGTTCTTTTCTTCTCACCATGTGTTGCACTGGATGATAAGAACTTTTTCGACTCGAAAAGTTCTCACATCCCTTACAGAAACGAGGCACTAATTTATAAACTTTTTATAAAATACTAGCTACACGACTTAAAAAGCACCAAAAGTACCAATTTGCCCCTTTGGATATTTCGGAAATTTTCTTCCAGTCCAGTCCTAATTAGTGCGAATCATCGAAATCGGTCCAGGAGTTCTAAGCGTAGTAACTAACACACTGTTCTTTTATACACATATATATGTAGATGTATTTTGAAGGCTTATTGCACACTTCTTACCGAATTCCTTTTAAAACCCAGCGAATTGGTAAGGATAATAAAAAAATGTTGTAAGAAAACAAGGCCAAAATTCAGAAAGAATTCAAAAAAATAACGGGCTTAACAGACCAAGTAAAGTCTGGCTGTGGTAATTTCAATGAAATAACAGGTTTAAAATAAGAAATTATTAACAATTTTGGTATTATACTAAGTGCATGCCCCATGATGTCCAAAGAAAACTTAGACGAAAGATAAGAAGGCACACACTTGCATTCTAATGAGATCCCCAATAACTTTTGACTTATCGTTCGCCTGGACTTACGTCTGTAAGGTAAGCCACATACCCGTTGTAAAATATCCATATGCCACATCAACAATCTCACACATTTATCGTCAAATGGGAATAAAAAATAGTTCAAATGAGTAAATTGTGCTTTAGGAATTGAAACTCTGTTCTAATTGAACCTGCGACAAGTAGCACAGAAAAATAAATTAAAATAAACAAATTAACAAAATAATTTTTGTTAACGTCTTCGACTATCATTCAAAGCGTAGGGTTGTTTTCTATTTACCACTTTCTCTCATTTTACAAAAGAAAAATAAAACAAATAATCTTATTTTTTCTCCTTTTGATTTAATTCCTTCACGCGTGTGAATTTTATTCTTTTTTCTCTTTCGATATTTCTTAAACCAAGTGATATTAAAAACTAGTTAAAAAAAAATTTAAAACATCTTAAATATGGCACCGGGCCCACCGGACAAATTTTCGAACAAAAATTCCATATATTGGGAGATTACACTAATAATCCAAGCAAAAAGCAAAAACCAAACGATTACCCCGAATTACCAACACAAAGAAATAATAACACTAGTAATCCAAAATATGTATTGATATCATCTCATGACCCAAAAACAACGATTTCCAACCTGAGCCCATTTGCTATTAAAAAATGTATTGACATACCGTCAAGCACCGAGATTAAATCAATAACTTCGCTGCGGGATGGGAATTTAATCATTCTTACTAATAACCAACGCGTTGCCGACAAATTTCTAAAAACTAACTCGTTTGCTAATCTGTGTAAAATTATATGCAAACTTCACGAATCGCTTAACTTGGTAAAGGGTGTCATTTACGCTCCTTGCTTAAAAGATGTGAAAGAAACTGAAATAATTGAAGAAATGAAAACACAAGGCGTAATTGATGTCTACAAATTCACAAAGCTTAATGAAGACGTTAAAACAAGATCAGCAACCGGAAAAACGGTACTCACTTTTGAACTCTACTGGCTACCTTCTACAGTAGATGTAGCCTGGTATAAGTGTAAAGTGGAACATTACATCCGTAACCCAATGGTGTGCAAAACTGCCAACGACTGGGTCATACAAAGAAGTGCTGTAAAGGAAACCCCACCTGTCCTCAATGTAGCTTGCCTCCGCAACGCTACAAACTGCTATGGCGAACACTCGTCAACGAACAATAACTGCCCTCGGTACGTGCAAATGAAGGAGATCCTAAAAATAAAAACACAGGACTTCTGCAGCATAGAGGAAGCTCGTCGCAAATACAAAGAAATCAATCCTATACAACTAATCAACTCTACAAACACTTAATTACAAAAAAACAAATATTACCTACCATTGGATCCTCAAAGTGAGGATTCAATGGAATTATCTTCACAGTAGTCAGTAAAAACCACCTGACAACCTCTAAATCCCCCCCAATAACTAGCTTTTACTTTACACCTCTTAAATACCCATCTTTTCTCACTCCCATGGACTTTGTTACTTTACAATGGAATATAAAAGGCTTCATACATAATTACTGTGATCTGCAATTATTAATGAGGGAATTGGACCCGCGTCTCATATCACTGCAAGAAACTCATTACGCGCACAATATTAATCTAACTCCCCCAAAAAACTACAGCGGATATTTTTTCAACACAACACAAAATACTATCGCAAAACAGGGTGTAGGTGTACTTATTAAACCGAACATACCACACAAACAAATCAACGTGATATCAGAATACCAGATATAGCATTAGAAATAAATCTCAATATTAAATTCACAGTTTTATAAATTTACGTTCCCCCTAGCACTGACATTTCAGTGTGGGAACTTATAGCATAATATCATCATCCATTATTAGTTATCGGAGATTTCAACAGTTGGAATACAACATGGGGATCCCACTATCAATAACATCCGAGGACTAAAAATCGAAAAAATTATCAATGACGCAGATCTATGTATTCTCAATGATGGCAGCCCAACTCATCTTTCCACACACAACTCATTCACCCACATCAACTTATCCTTCTGTTCCCTATTCCTCCTCCCCATAACACAATGGTCTATCTATACTGGATGATCTTCATAACAGCGATCATTTCCCAATTAAAATTTCCATTAAGGTTTCAGAACAAAAAATCACTCAGAATAAAATAAACAAGTTTTTGGTTCACTTAGGTGACTTAACAAATTACTCCCTAAAAGCTGAGCAGGAAATTCTCACTAGGCAATTTTTAGCCTCCAGCAACAAAAACGCAGCAATTTTAGCAAAATCAATCCGAACTGCAGCTAACTTGCATATTCCACAAATAAGAAATAACCCAAATAATTACTAGAGAGTCACGGTTCCATGGTGGAACCAAACACTCTTAAACTTACGTAACCACAAAATGTCCCTATGGCATAAGTTCAAATCCAACACTGCACAAGAAAATATTTTAGCCTAAAAAAAACCACGCTGAATTCCGCAGAGGTTAAAAATGCCAAAAAAGATAGCTTCGAAAAATTCACAAAACAAAATCAACAGGAATACTCCCATTTCTGACATATGGAAAAGAATAAATAGACTAACCCAAAATGGCTCTTCAAACGATACACTCATCGACCCCGAATAAATTACAAATTTTTTTGGTAGTGAATGGGCAAAATATGCTTCAGACCACAATTTCCCGCAACTATTTATCACGTCGAAAAACACAACAAATTCAGAAGCACTTCGCACCTACATCGACAAATCAGCATATTTTTTGGAGGAACCAATCACAATACTAGAGTTTAAAAAAGTCAAGGGCACAACCCTTGGAATTCACCGAATATCATACCAGATCATTAAACAAACCGCTTACATACAACACGAAATTAAAACTAGTAGATATATATAATGTAATATTTCAAAATGGGGACATACCTCAATCGTGGAAACTTGCCATAGTAATTCCAATACCTAAAACTAATAACTCCTCGTCTGTCGCATCATTTCGCCCTATTTCGCTGTTACCTTGCATCTCAAAAATAATTGAACGAATAATTGCTTCAAGATTATCATGGTTCATGAAAAAAAAGAAAATAATAGCCAAAGAACAAGTGGCCTTTAAAGTTAACAAAGGATGCGATGATGCACTTCTTCACTTACACAATTATATTACCAAATCGCTCTCAGCCAGAAATCATGTCACAGTACTTTCAACTGATTTTGAAAAAAGCATTTGACAGAATAGGATCTCACGTAATTTCAAAAACTCTAAAATCATGGTCCGTAGGCCCTAAAATCTACTCATTCGTAAACTGCTTCCTGCCTAATAGGCGTTTTAAGGTGCAAATAAATCGACCATTCTCAAAAACATTTTCTCTGAGAAGCGGTATCCCACAGGGATCGCCGTTATCAGTAGTCTTGTTTCAAATAGCAAAATTTTAAATAGCAACGAAACAACACAGATTTTGGAATAAACCTTGAATAAAATAATTAACTGGACTGAGTACTCCGGTGCCAAAATTTCACTACAAAAAACAAACAAAATTCATATTTGCAGAAAACATAACTGTGACTCTGATAATCACATAATTCATACTAATGGCTTCGATATACAAAATGTTAACAAGTTAAAAATTCTTGGAGTTACTTTTAACCGAAGATATCACTGGAAGGATTACTGCACTCAACTCAAGAATTCTCTCCTAGCAAGAGCTAATATAAAACGTTATTTATCAAGGAAAAGTTTTGTTCATATTAACACGCTTACTTACCTAACCAAAATATTGGTATTGAGCAAAATAGACTATGGAAAGGCGAATTGATACCAGGTGTTCTTAATTTGCAACTCTGCATATTCGCCCTGTATATTTGTTAGTGTAAAATTTCCTGCTGTCAGAATATTTCCTAGCGTTTTGCATTGATTGACAGCAGAAAAATTATGTCAGCTGGTGAATTAAGATCACCTGATGTAAATTCGCCTTGGACTATGGCTTGTTTCTTTATGGGAACAGCTGTAAATCTACATTAAACATTATGACCCAGTCGTAAAGCAGCTCTGGGTTGGGGAACAGCTCTCGCGTCATCGTAATTATTTCTTAAGTGCGGTCAGACTTGTGTGTGTTGTTTGGCCTTCGAGAGTTTTGCGTCTCACTCGCACTTGTTAATGGGTACCGCAACTAATTGTACGTTTACAGTTAGTTATTTTGTGGTATTTTTCATTATCAAGTGCAAACATTTTTAATAAGATTTAATTGGTGGAGACCATAAAAAACTCTAGGAGTAGATCTTGGAAACTCCTACTTCCTATACGAAGGTATAGGTCGTTCGCAGCAACCGAAGGAAGATTCTACACGTGGAATACCCTGGCTCTTTGGCCACGTGCCTTTGTCATTTTTTGTTCCATTTGGAACACAGAATACAACATTAAACATTATGAAACCACCATATCATAAACCCGCCAGGGCCTCTGTTTACGCGTACAGAACAACCCCGATAATCAACATACTGAATGAATCCGGTCTTCCGTCAATAGAAAATAGAATTTATGAATCAAAAGGAAGATTACTACCAAAGCTGATAACCAGCACCAATTCTATAATCGATAAAGACATCTCGTCAAGCATTGCAGCCAGAAGACCTAAGCGCATCAAGTCTGCAATAGCCAATGCCATAGAGGTAGCCCCGCACATGTGCATCTCTCTTTCAGTTTATAAAAAGACTATAAACAAGCCACCGTGGAAATTTAACAAAATCTCAATAGACCTCACGTTATCTAAACTTAAAAAAATTAAACCCCAAGAAATCAATTCTTAAGCCTTCTGGCTGAAAAGAAAAAGATGTTACAAAACATACACAGACGGTACAAAACCACGGTCCTCTCTCTCAGCCTACGCTGCAGTACATGACGGCGGTAACCACTTGGTTCTCAACGTTTTAAACCAACACTCATTGATTTTTACAGCTGAAGCACGTGCTATATACCGAGCTGTCCGCATTGCAATTAGCAGCAAAAAGAAAACTATAATCTTCACAGACAGTCTATCCGTCATCAAAGCTATATCCAACCCTTTTAACAACAACTGGAATACAGTACTAAAAATCAGAGATGCTCTCGTCGATAACGAAGATAAAATCCGAATACATTGGATCTTTAGTCACATTGGCATTTTGGGCAACGAAATGGCAGACAGCAAAACATGCTTCCTATGCACCGATTCTTCTTGACCGTACACTTGAAAAAATAGGTATCCGTCGCCATATTAAAAACTTCATAATAACCAAAATAAAAGAAAATCATCCACATCACCACCACTATTACAATATTAACTTTAACTTCGAAACCCCCATATACCCGGCTACAATTGATAAAAGCAAAATAAAATTTTTTTCAAGATTTCGGCTCGGTCATACTATATTCTCTCATGAGTACAGTATTAAAAAAACCAACACTCCAACATGCCGTAGATGCAACGGTAACCTCACTGTCAAGGACATTCTCAACGACTGTCTATCTCTCAGTGCCCTAAAAAGATGGATTTTTGGTCACGAGTCGGCTTATTATATCTTCCAAGAACCATCCACTTCAAATATCAACAAAATATACTACTATATAATACAAATAAAGCTTGAAACATGATCATATACACATATAAAACAACGCAAAAAATTTCTGTATATATTAACTTTAGAGCCGATAGCCCTGGCAGCTAGCGCTCCTTAAATCTTTAATCTTAGAATTAATTCGTAAGACTAAATTAAATAAATAAATAATAAATAATAATTTTTGTTAAGGATGAAAAGTATACATATGTATGTAATTACTCAAGAGATTTTATTCATGATAAATAAATACCCAAAAAGCACAAGCCATGGGAAATTTTATAGTCACCCAAATGGAAAAATGAACAATAGCCCATTTATTTGGGTCATTATTCATTGTGATTTCGGTGACAAAAATGCGAAAATTCCCAAAAAAAAGTTTTCTAACTAGCCAGCCTATGGACGGGTGCAATAGTACATATGTATGTATTAGTGATGCACGAATGTTCGTATTCGAATTACCGAATATTCGGCCATTCGCCTGAATTTGGCGAATACGAATATTTAAAAAAAAAAATAGGTTTATGCATTTAAAATTTAAATAAATGGCTAAAAATATTACTTTGTGATAAATAATAAAAAAAAAATATTTCAATTCAATTCTTGTACCCAACTTAAAAACAAATAAAACAAACTTCTTGCACAATTAACATTAAAAAAGTTTAAGCACTTTTCTAGATAATATTTGTCCAAAATTATTTCTCCATATTAAAATAAAATAAAGTATTTTTTAAAAATATTGTAGGGGCAAACAATCTAGCTCCTGGATAACTGCTGTTTTTATAAAAATATTTTCTTTAGTTCAATCAAATAAAACATTAAAATAATATACCTTTGAAAACACGTCTATCGTCTGTTTTCACAATATATGATTAAGAGTTAACGTGAACTTTAACTGAAAGTTCTTCATACAAAACTTTCCGTTCAAGTCCCTGCTAGCATTAAATTGTAGATTGTGAAAAGGGCCGCTACGTATGAAAGTTTCCATTAATGCATCTGTCAAAACTCAGACGATGTACAATTTTAAAATTTATGATTTGATATTTTCATATCCATGTAAGAATATATTTTTTGAAAGGCCACTTTTTTTGTCCATGAGAATTAGAAGAAATATTTTAATAACCTTCTGAAACAGCCTTCTTTCTATGTATTTGTTACCTTTATTGATAATAAATGTTGTAGTTTCATATGAAAATAAGTTATTTATGTGTATTAAAAATATTTAAAAATGTAGAGGGAGAAGAGATGAAGAAACAGCCTTCTTTCTATGTATTTGTTACCTTTATTGATAATAAATGTTGTAGTTTCATATGAAAATAAGTTATTTATGTGTATTAAAAATATTTAAAAATGTAGAGGGAGAAGAGATGAAGACATGAAAACCATTTAAACAGTTTGACTAAAATTTGTCTCTAGATTGTTTGGCATAAAGTGAATTTTCTGGAAAAAATTAAAGTTTGTCGTACTGTGTACGAATCTATTAATTTTTTTACAGAAATTTCAAATGCTATTTAATGACGATCATTAAAATTTTGAATATTTTTAAAGTATGCCAACAGGAATGTGAAGTTCTTTCATAAACAATTTTTCATATTTAATTTTCCAGCCGTAAATATGTCTATAAATTTCACATATAATATTCGTATTAGTATTTGCGAATATCGTTTCAAATATTCGTATTCTTGAATATCAAAATTTGACGTTCGTTACATCACTAATATGTACATTAGACCCGGGTTTAAAAACTTTTATTGGAATTTTGAATGTGGGTAGCGATGAAAATATGCGATTTGATGCCAAAAATTTATGTAGCAAAATTTTCAGGCCATAATGAGGTCAAAGGTCAAAATTCTGAAAACCCACCTAAATACTATTTTTTTGCATTTTATAAATTTTTTTTTATAAGAAATATATATATATGTATAATGTTTTTTCTTTAATTTTTATTTAATACACTTAGGGCTAATAAATCAGTCAATGATTATATGTATTTTATTTTTAAATCATGTTTAAACACAAAATTTTGTTTTTCGCCCTAAAATTAAATGAATCTTAAATAGCGAACATTGTGCATTTGTCTTGTTTAAGTTTTACAAACATACCATATGTTTTGTGCATGTGTGTGTTTTTTGAATGCATGTAAATACATGAAAATCATGTGGTCGTATTCAAAAAAATTTCGTTTAATTTTCGCAAATATACAACAAATGTAACACATATTTTCATATTATGAAATATATAAATAGAAAAATGCATTCCGTTGCTCTTTTTGTATCATAAAATGTGTTTTTTGCTATTTCAGTTTTCTGCAAATTGATACATCAACTTTCTTATTTATATTGCACAGCTGTTCTTTGGAAAGCTTTCCATAATATTTGGAAATCTCGTAGTGCTACCGTACTTTCAACGTAATTTGATAATAACTTTATTTCGCCACTGAAAAATTTAAAGTGTATTTAGATACATTTTAAGTTTTTATGAAAATTAACTCAAACTATATTTAAATAATCACTGATTTATTAGCTATTATTGTTTTTATTTTATTTACAACATTGGTAAACTTACGAAATTATTCAATAGAGTTGTACGTTTTCTGTATAGTCTTAGAAGGCACGCCCATATGTCGAATTATGTGTGTAGATTTTTAGGATGTTAATTTTTCAACTATTTGAAATTAAGACTATTGCTATTTTTTATAAAATATACAAGGATGGGAAAATATTGCATTTAATTTCATTTTTTACCTTCTGTCGGTCTCAACGAAATCGTCAAATTCAAATTCCAAGAGGAACTTCAATTTTGGAACGATCATTTCATACTAGAGTCGCAAGAATTTTTAATAATCTGCCTGACAGCCCTAAATCTTTTGTTTTATCACATCAAACTTATAAAAATAAAGTTCTACTATATCTTGAACATAATAACTTATAGTTAAATATTAATACTCGTACATGAAATTCGTACATATTAGAAGTGTGCGCAAGCTATGAAAAAGTGCACAGTATTGTATTTTTTTCAAGAGCGAATATTGTTTGTAGTGGTAAAAGTAATTGAGTGTGAAGCAAAAATAGACAACAAGGAAACAAAAAACACACAAAACCATTGTACAACAGATGAATGGACAGTTGTGTAAGTGTGCAATATTTTTATTGAACACTTCATAGTGCACCATACTTCATTTCACAAACTTAAAATTTCCTAAGATATTAAGTGATAATAAAACTTTTTACTTTTATATCCATCGTCAAAGATATTATTTTTAAACATTTTATTTTTTAGAGCCTTAAATTAATAAATTATAAAACTTAGAACAGTATCGCATGCAAACTAACGCCCTCAAACTATCTAAGTTGTTTGTTTTTTCTTTTACACATACACATATTTTTACACTTGTGTGCTCATTTTACAATTGTCATTCGGTGTGCACTAGTGAAATATGCTTCGACACTACAATAACAAATGCCCTCGCTTGGCATATAAACAAATGCTGTTGCATACTTTTGATAAAATTGAGCACCAGTTTCAGTGTTCTCATAAAATCAAGAGCACTAAAAAGAGAGAACAATTCAATAATGTACAACATGAAGATTAAGCAAGCAAGCATCTTGTGCTCACCACTAGTACATACATACATACTATATATAACTTATACTCTGTTACAATACGAACGCAATTGCTAACTTATTCACTTTCCTACAATACAATATCTGTCCTAAACTTTCTCCTCCACCGCTATATTTATGAGATATATTGATAAACATTCTTTAAATATGTTACATTTATTATATTAGTCTAAGATTTTCACCAAATATTTTATTATACAGTTTTGTTATATGTAGCTACTATATTATGTAGAGCCCATTGGGCTCATTTACTTAAAGTTGAATAATAAAATGAATGAATGAATGAATGAATGAAAATCAATGAAGATTTTGTATAGGCTGGAAAGTCCTTGCGGTAGTCCTCTACAATGTGTAACAAGTGCTGTTTATTAGCTTCGTTGTGTGTTAAGCATCTGTTCGTCAGTTATTAGCTTAACTTTTCTTTCGGCGGCATCATTCACAGTAACAGCGGCATCATCAACAGTAATGCATTTGGCGATCTGTTTCCCTTTACAAAATGCTTCGCTCTTAGGCCAATTTGACGGATCAAAGCGTAAGAAATCCATAGCCACGAGAAAAAAAAATTGTTTTGGTAGTCACAAAAGAGCTTAAATCCTTGGATGTGAATAATTGCAATTCATTCATTCGCTTGCACACACTTATTTAGAAGGGAAAATATCAACATCATCACCGATATGATTGTCTTTATCGGACTCTATTTGCATTGCAAAAACTATATTTTCCTTTTTTTCTGAGTCTACATGTGGATCAAAAAATTCAAGTGCAACTGCTTCCTCTGATAAATACCACAGATGGTTCCGAATTTTTTCCAATAGCACTGTATATATTTTTTTTTTTATCAAAATAGCCAATAAACCTCTTTATCATTTGCATATCTCTATTTGACGCTTCAACTGCATTTCCGGTTCTGAACCAGTATTAAATATAGAGACTTACTAAGAAAATGCACATATTACGAATTCAACTGGCTCGCAGAAATTTTAAAGTGTGCGTGAAAAATATAAATTTTTAGACAATAGATGGACTTGGACATGAAGCTAGCATAACACGTCACTCCAGGTGCACGAAATGTGAATGCTACAACCAAGAAAAATAGGTGCAAGCTGTTGTATCAAAACATATCATTTCTAAGTCCCCTTTTACAATTGAGAAATTGAAAGGCAGACAGACGAAGTTTGTAGGCGGGGACAATTTTTTTTTTCTCTTTTCTACTTTTCGTATTTTATTCTTGTTGCTTCACATGATTTTTCTCCTTTCAGGGGCTGTATGCATACTTGATGTGTATCAAGGCATATGTATGTATTTATGTAAGTAAGTGTATGTAAGTAGCAAACGTCAAGAAGAAAACAAACTACAAATTTTCTGTCTGTCTATTAATTTCGCAATTGTAAAAGGTTTGGGCAAGTTCAAAAGATAATGAGCACAATGTCTGCCTTTCAATTTCCCAATTGTAAAAGCGGACTAACGAATTCAGCGTATTTATTTTTAGCAAATATTCGTAGACTGATTAAGCGACTGCAACACCAATGATGGGGATAGCTAATTAATTTTTCAATGTTCTCCGACGTGAGCACAATAACCAAGCGACCAACTTTATCTTTTCTAGCAATTGCGGGAAGCTAGCTTTCCGCCCCGAAGCAAAACAAATGTTTCAGGGATCTAGAAAACTTAAGCTCAAAGAAAAATTGATAATTTGCCAAAATAAAAATATTTACCTTGAAATTTTAAATAATTTCTTTGCCATGACGCCGACGATATTTTTTGGGTTGTTCACGCAAACTTGTGCAATTCAGAACAAGATCGTCAATATTCTGACCCCACGCTTTGGCAGTTGCACTGATGAAGTGTATAGCTAATGGAGATGAAATATTGCCAGCATCCATACAAGCTAGCATTCTGCCGTCAATAAAATTCTTCTTTGCACGGTTTCGAATCGGCTTACTGGATATCGCATGCACATCATCTCCCGATTCATCACTCTTAAATTCAACATGTTCCATAGTCAAGTTTGTAAATGAAAAAAAAGCCACTGTGCGTAATAATTACCTGAAGTGCCTTTTTTCTCTTCATAATTTTTTTTGGCGTTTTTCATCTTCCAATCTTTGTGCCTTTCTTTTTTCTTTATTTGGTACATTTTGATCGACACAACTCATGCTACCAGGACGCTCATTTTCTCGCTGCTTCGTTAAGAAGTCTCTATCTTCCTGTATACTTATCAGCTTGAGAGCGTCAACGTGGGCAATGGCAAATATTTTTTTTTTTACTTTTCCTTAAAGTAATTTTCTTTTTTGCGATGACTCGGGAACGGAGATTTACATACTTTTTGAACTGTTCTCCACTCTTCATGAAGTTGAATGACTTTTGCAGCACATGTTCTTTGATCTGGCGTTGGGATTCTAGCTTTTTCCCAAAAAGGCAATATTTCAGCTAACAATAATAATAATCTTGCACTTTCTTTAAAATTTTTATTTTCACAACGTACATTATAAACAAAAAACCGAAGGACTTGCTGTTTTGATGGCAATTTCACACCAACTATTTTGGGTTCACATTTACTAATCAAGTACACATTTGTGTCAGCAGATCGAATCCATTTCAACGATGAATTTGTCTTCTGAGCCATTGAATTACAAAAATTAACAAAGTATTTTATTTTACATAAGCAAAACCTTTCTCAACAATATTCAAATTTGCAATTTTATAATTTTTTCAATAATAGTTGTTGGTATAAATATTGTTAGCATTTTTTCAATTTCTATAAATATTTTTGTCTTACTGTAATAGTAGAAACACCATACATTTTTGCAAATCAGAGCTCAACTAAAAATTATAATACAGCGTTAGGCTGAGTGTACATCTGACATTTCTTGTGTGCCATGTGCCAAAGAAAGCGTAACCACTAATTACTAATGAAAAACTGTTTGATTCAGACATGTATTTATGGATTTAACCTGTTTCCAATCATGTTGGATTCTATGAAATTGTCTATTAGTTGTGCATGAAACTGTTTAACTTAATAAAAACGGGTCTGAGTCAAACAGATTTCATTAGTAATTAGTGGTTACGCTTTTTTTACGCATGTGTGGCACATGGCATTCAGATGTAAACCCGACCTTAATATAACTAATTTACAAGTTATAAATGACGTTATAATTTATGGTATTTCTAATAAAAAAAAAAATTATAAAATGCAAAAAAATATTTCGGTGGTTTTTAAAAATTTTGACCTTTGACCTCATTATGTCACGGGATGGTACCATCCGACCAGCATGAAAAATTGATATACAATTTTGACATCAAATCGCATATTTTTATCGCTATCCACATTCAAAATTCCAAAACATAAAAAACCCCATATAAGCTGCGCCACGTCTAATGTACATACTCGTACATATGTATGTATGTATGTACATATGCGCAACGGCGATTTCGAAGAGTACAAATATAATTTTTTTAAGCTGGCATTCGTCCGGTCTTAAGGACTCTCTCCTCTATGTATCTTATTTATATATACGACACAGATTTTTTGTCGTACACTTTTAAGTATCTTATCGTTCACCAATATTGGTGCAACATATATGTATGGTTTAAAAGGTATTTTTGTGTAGATATGCACAATAGCCCAATTCACAAACTTGTGCAAATGGTTTTGCATCGTAGCATGTGCAAAATGGTTAGTATATTTATACTCACCACTTAACAAGACTGTGAATTGGGCTAATATACTTGTTTTTTAAAATTTGCCTGAAAATAACAAAAATTAGAAATACATGAAATACCGAAGTATATTTATTTGACATAATTTATTAATTTGAAAACTTGGCTTGTTTTTATGGTTAAGCAATTGTCTATATGCATTTCGTTCCCGCTTTTGGAACTCATCAGTAGACTTCAACCCAAAAAATTTTTGAATTTAGCTAACAAATTTCGTATGTTTGCTTAACCATAAAAACAAGCCAAATGTTCAAATCAATAAATAAAGACTTTATGTCAAATAAATATTCTTCGGAATTTCATGTATGAAAACAAATGTTTTATTTTTCTTTTTGCTTTTTAATACTTTTATTGTTGCCCAATGTGGCAGCTAATGGTAAAAAGGTGTTGGAAAATAAAATAGATGCTCAATCGGATAAATATGCTTGTTTTGTAAAGATTTTTGTTTGAGGCTTTCAAACTTATTATATTTGTACTCGTATATTGTGATTCTCAATATAGTATTAAGAGTCTTA